>OX155680.1:279200-829278 GCA_944547425.1 Eupithecia centaureata | reverse complement strand
CAAACAATAAATATATTCAGTCTTCCACTGGGTTGAATATACAACTCGTAAAATATTTTAACCATCAATCTATATTAGTTCACAGCTGGTCATAGGCCTCCCCTAATAACCGCCATAACAGCCTGTCTTAATCTTGCAGCATCTGCCCTGTTTTTCCCCAGTCTTTCGCTGATCATCATCTCGCCGGGATGGTTAGCTCCTACACTACGTTTGCAGAGACGCGGTCTCCTCACAAGAACACGTTTACCCCAGGCGGTTATCGGTGGTTCGCAATATATTACACGATCATTACCACTTCAGCTTATTAGGTTTTGCTTAGGTACTCGAACATTTAAAAATGTGTGAATTGTCCAGTATTATTTATTCAACCTCAATATCACATGCATATTGTGTGTATTAATGACGTATATTATCTGTGAATATTTGTAGATATTTTCGAAATAGTTGAATCAACGCTCTCGACTTTCACCTATCATCTACAACCTTTACTGGTCCACAGCTGGACGCAGGCCTTCCCATGATAAGCGCCTCATTGGCATATGGGAGTAATGCCCATAATTTTTTTTATGACTTTTAGCTATAATTTGAATTAAAGTTTATAAGAGAAGAACTCTCCATAGAATAATACAATTGTTAATTAACTTCTCCAATAAGACCGGGAATTTGATTGGAAAATCGTCGAAGAACTTGTATTTCCGATCATTTCCTGTAACTGCCCCAGTTAAGTTCAGCCCTTAGGGTATTAATTGAGAAGACACGTGCGTGGCCACTGCTCTAATTATGGCAACCGAATGGTTTTTGGATGGACATGGGCTGAAATTCATTACGAGGTATTTTGAATCACCGCATACCGATATACAATTACAGAATTTAAGCTGACAAGTCACGTACCCTCTCACTGTAAAGTATATACACACCACCTATTTGCAGAAGAAACAAAAACAAAATGACCACAAGCACACAATAAAAATTAAAACTTTTTAAAAAACCTTCAAATAAATTTGAAAGTAATAATAAACCTTTTCATTTAAAATCGAAGTTTAACATCGAGGTTATCAATTTTTATACGATCTGTTATAATTTCAGAGTGAACCATCAATCAACGGATGTTTTTTTCCAAATTTATACTAATAATATTTTCAGGGTATAAGGTACCTACCTACACTTTCGATGTTTTAAAAAATGTAAATAAAATCGGACTACTCTGTAAAAAGTTATGTATAAAACAACATAAAAAACGCGTCGACTTGTGAACCTCCTCCGTTATTTATTTTGTCGGTTAAAAATCTTTACAAAGTCGTCAACTTGTTTCGTCTCTCCATGAGCCATCATGACGACACAATACCTTGATTTGTGCTCTCGGTTTTCAAAGTCGAGTCTGTGGTGTCCTTTCACTTAAAAAGCTAAGTAAGGCTTCGTATGAACCAAGGGTAAAACTATTTAGGTAATCTATTTTTGTCGTCGATCATTAGATCTAGCTCCGTTTTTAGGAGCGCAGTTTGTGCGGTTTACGATGTGTAGTTTATGGCAGCTATTTTTATACATCTTTACTACTGTCTGCAAATAGAGGACTATTTGTTAGGAAAGGTCAGTAAATTGGAACCTTTATTAATAAAAACGGTACCATCGAAATTATTCAACAAAATATCAAAAATATTGCTGCACTATTCACCCAGCATCATCAAGCCCTAACTAAACAGAGCATAAAATAGGATAGAAGTTTTCTATTACAATTATTTTTAAATGCACGAATTTTTAACTTAATCTAGTTTTTAATTTAAATGCTATACTCTCGACATATTTTTTTATACAATTAATCAAACATTTTGTTGCATAAAAGCTATCTGTTATCCGATGCCATCAATATGAAATGCATCTAAGTTTTGTATAGGTAAATACGAGTTAAAAACTATTAATGGATGCAGATTTTTTAGATACACGGTCAAAATTTGCGTTTAACTGGTTGTGGGATCGACTCCTGTAATTTATTCTCGGTTGGTACCTACCATGTACCTACCTACCACATTTTCATATTATTATGAGCATATTTTGATAAAATTTTCTAGATCGCGTTCGTTCTATTACTCGCTCGACTGCCTTCAGTGATACCTAGATACCTATCGCAGATAATAAAATATATTTCGCTCCGCTTTGAGCTTAACATTCTTCATTTCTCGCAGAAACCTATTTCACACAGGCCTGCGAAGCGCCGGAAGTAAGGAAATGATGTGGCAAGATCCAAGAGATCTATTCCGTTGACAAGGTGAATTGGAATATTGGAATAGATATATTTTTATTGAATTTTTGATATGGGTGGAATTGGTATAAGTGAAAACCTTTTTCGAAGAATTACATAGCTTTGCTGAAAGGGATCTTAAGGAAATGGAAGTTCTTACGCTAGAACAGAGTTATATTGCATTGAAACGTGTTTATGGATACAAATTTGAGGAATTGATTGGATGTAATTTGATTGGAAATGACCTGTTTTATAAATAAGTACCTATTTTAATTTTATCCATGTTTCTGTCTAAAGAGCCTATCGAATCCCAAAAAAGTTTAATATTTTCGAAATAAATTTGGCTTGTTTATTTTGTTAACAAACTATAACAACCAAATAAACTTGTATGCAAGTAAAAATCATTGTACTTATGCCCCACCTATACGCAGTATTATAATCTATTTTTGTCGGTGTACAATAAAGATTTAAGTTTTTTTTATAAAGTTAAGAAAACCAAAACGAATTGTTAGTAAAGTCAGTCAGTACAATCAAGAAATCATCTAACATTTTGGTAAGGTTTACCTGTTTACCAAATTATGTCGTTCCCTGTACCCTGTCATCAATACAATGTGATATCCAGCGGTAGTGCGTGTTATCCCGACTCGACTCCTCGACGCCTTAAGCTGTGCTCCTTTGGCGGTTCATCGATAATGGACACCTCTTATCGACCTACAAACTTGAGCGTATGTTTACTCTGCGCCAAAGAGCCAAAGAGAACAAACTGACATAACTCAATCGGCTTCAAAACTTTCTATCTAATAGAATAGAATAATATTTATTTAAAACAACTACACAATACAACACACTTAAAAATAGGAGGTACTTACATACAACGTTGTGTGCAGCCTATGGAACAAGCAAACGTAGAAGACCTGGAACGCCCTTCGCGTCCAGTATAACAATGCTTTCAGGAGGCTGATGGTGACCTTGTCGGAAATAAATGGCATTTCATTCTTCTTTTTGGCGCTGACTGTACAAATGATACCAACAAATCAACCCCATAGTTGGCCTTAGTTACATAGGAGGTAAAATTTTGTACCTACGACTACGTACATTAAGTACAGTGGTGTGTGAAAAGATGAATTTATAAGTTTAGAAATTATTCACTACTTTCGAACCGCTTCTATCTTTAAATAAATACCTTATGACAAAACCTGTAAAGAAAAGACCTGAAAGGCGATTTGTGCCGCCTACACTAGATACGTACGTGCCAACGGTGCCAAAAGCCTCTTTGGATTCATAAACATTTCACTCCAAATAAACCTACTTATACTTAATATAAAAGCCATTTTGTGCACCATCAAATATCCTGGTATCGACACAAAATATCGCCATTTCGCGTGAGTAGTTTTGTAAGCACCTTCAGGTAAGAGAAGCGCTGCTTTGTTTCACATAAATAGATAGCGATCGTACCTACGCTGGGTGAAGGAGAAATTATGGTAAAAGGGTGAGAAAGTTTCGTTTTCCTGAAACTATAACGGTAAATATCTCGCTGGAATCTGAAGCTTGGTGCTTGTTTGTATATATTGTTCTACTGAAAATTGGTATTTTGATACCGTGTTTGCTTTTTGCTTTTAATTAACTACTAATACCTAACACAAGATCAACTCTATTCAGATGGTATACATTTATTTTCACCTCTACCGCTCGAACTAACTTGACTTTGCTGGTTGAAAAAAAATATTTGAATTTAGACTATACAAATGAACTTTAATGGTATTATATGATTAAAATAAATAATAATAATAACAAATAATTCCGGAACACTTGTTTAGTAATACGCTTAGGTAGGATTTCACCGAAAGTATCATAAAACGCGTTCAACTGAACGCGTTTCCGAGTAAACGACTTCAAATATCGAGCTAAATCTCGATTAAAGTCCAACCGATTTCATCGGCTTTATGGAGATAATTTTTGATCGCGTTCACGTAAACGAAGATTTATCACAGATACACATAAAATCATAGACAAAAACCACAGATTGCATTTTGATTTCTCAGTTTCTATGTCATTCCTACTATCTATCTATTGGTAATTCCGTTACTTTTAGAGTTTCGTGAATGTGCTTTGGTGTTTTCGGATGATAAATTGAGATTTTTCGACTTATGCGTGTTTCCTGGACTTCGAATCCTCTTCACTATTTCACTTGGCTTTGCTTGTTTACTGGACTTCGATTTTGTGCTTGTTTATTGAATTTGATCAGATTAAGAACTCATTGTTACTTGTTAACTTATTACGTGTTGATGCTTACATGTCTGAATGAAACTCGAATTTATCTTCAATAGCTGCTAATACCGATATAACAGTTCGTTTTGTGAGGCGAAATCAACCGACCCGGTGTCAGGTTTGGGGGCTAAATGGAGTTCTAAAAAGGGCTAGATGGGGGCTAGATTTGGCCAAATAAATTACAATAGGAAAAATTTGTTTTTTTTTATTAGAATCCAATAAAATGAGTAATTTTATAACAATCGTTTACTTAATATTAACAAAAAAACTTTAAAAAAAAACTACTTTTTTAATTAAAAATACACCTTAAAACTCAATCACCCACTTTGCGAAGTTGATGGTTGAAGAGATTGATTATCAGTTCCAGCAGGGGCCTTGTTCAGAATAAACTTAAATTTTTCTTTAGATCCAATCTTTTTTATGACATCTATTGGGATATCATATGTGTAGCAAGTTTGACCAAATTTTATAAGACCAAATCGTATTTGTAATGTACAATGTGATTTGTCGAACCTTGATCAAACGAAATGTGCGGATACACGACACATATTTAACGATAAAAATCGGGATAAAAAAAATTATATGTTATTTATCTCAAAAACAAAGCAGTTTTAATATTTTTTTAAATGAAGACTAATACATCTGGTTTTTTCTTCGTTTCTTTTTGAGTTAATGGTGTATTTTATTCGAAGTAGTCTCATTTGAAAGCTAAATATTTTACCTAGCTAATAAAATAAATAAAAAATACAAATTCGGTACATAAGCGTAGAAAAATAATATTTATTTAGAAAAACAAACTATTTTAATTTGATTTTTTCTCTGTAACTTTAAAACTGGATTATTGAGTTGTACTTTTTTGCATGTTGTATTAAATTTCATAATTAATTCTACAAATGCTCAAAAACCTGGGTGTCTATCTCCTAACATAGACATCACATCCATCTCTAATAACATATAATTTTTTTATCCCGATTTTTATCAATAAATATGTGTCGTGTATCCGCACATTTCGTTTGATCAAGGTTCGACAAATCACATTGTAGAATTTTTAATAATTTGTACTGTGTGCCAGATAGTTTTCTTACACTGTTTCGGGGCTAGATATAGGGCTAGGGGCCAAATCATCATTTTAAGGGCTGAATAAGCCAAAAAAGGGCTAGATCAAGCCCCGAAAGGGCTAAGTTGGCATCACTGTCTTTGTCATCAAGGGCTTAGAGTAACTAGACATAGAGTGAAATTTTACACAAAATTCCGGTTTAACTTGAAGCCATAAAATATTTTTACAACATTTTTTTTGTAATGGCGTCTATTTTGTTTACTATTTATTTTTGTACCTAAACTAATGTTTTACTCAAGAATAAAAGATTCCAGGTTGTTATTACCCGTGAAATGGAATCTTGGACTGTTTATAATGATTATGTGAAGAGTTGTGACACCCTTTCACCGCACAATAAGTAATTTTTATTAGAAATTCAGCGAGCTCTTCCCCGTAGGACTTGTTATAATGCACTGACGAGTCGAGCGATGTACTTACGTAGCCTTTAAAGGCTAACTTGAAATGGCTTCACTTCGCGTGAGCCTACTGCGGTTCTAAGCCAAATTAATCTAAGATCAAGGGTATCAAAAAATTCGTCTCTGACACGAATCCACCTTGGACGATGAACAAATACTTCCTCATCATCACTATTATCTTAAAAGCTAGTGCTAATGCTCTTTCCATTGTTTGGAATTGTAGAATCCTCATAATTTACCTAATATACGATGCAATAAGCGATGACATTGATTGATTGACAGTTCCCTGAACGCGTTTACAGACGTTAAACCGCCAATATCGGACGTTCAGAATGTTTAAACGCGTTCATCGTTGAACGCGTTTAGTTCATGCTGGTGAAATGCAAAATGTGACAACTGAACTCCGTTAGATGCGGAAACGAGTTTAAAGTCACTTGATCGCGTTCAATTTACAACGGTGAAATCCAACCGTAGCTCACTTTGGCATAAGTACCTAATGCTTTACTTTATTGATTTTAATAATTACCTTAACTTGATTGATACTAGTACTTGTTGTACTTGTAGTACTGTTATTTATTAATATTAAAAAAAACTTGCTCTTACTTTTTTAAATGTTATGGTTTTAATTTGAAAACGAATAAGTATGTAACTACAAGAAAATTAATTTTCAATTGTAAAAATACATTTTTATACATTTGAACTGTTATTTTACTACTAATAAATACTTTTTTCGCTCAAAGAGGTGTAAACTTCATTGTATGCTCTAGGTAGCCGATTTGTTAAGCCGCGTACAGACTGCTGTAACGTAACATGCAATGTAACATGAACGGAGCATTTCACAAGTGTGGACGCGACGCAGGGCGCGCGCGAACTGAGCACGTACGTGTTCACATCTTTTCCGGCATGCGCGCGGCGAACATAGCTCAGTCTACCGAGAACACGTGGAAAGAGTTTATTATACAATTATTACTGGCTACGATGACTGTCGATGCTTCAATGATTATCATCAATCATGTGAAAAAAAACGTAACATAAACGGCTCTGCTGTAGCTGTGTTTTCTTCCATTCTTCCAACGTTCGCGCGCGTTCGAGTAAATAACCCGTCCACACTGGCGCTCCGCGCACACTGCGCGCCCCTTTGTGTTCGGCGAAAAAACCGACAAATGGCGGATCGCGGCGCGCACGAGTTGAAATGCTCTGTTCGTGCGCGTAGTGTGCGCGGTTCGTGCGTAGTGCGTAGTGTGCGCGCGAGGCGTCCACACTGTGTGATTTCTGTTACATTGCATGATACATTGCGACAGTGTGGACGGCAAATTCTTTCATTGCGTGATACATTGCATGTTACGTTACAGCAATCTGTACGCGGCTTTATAACTTAGTGGTTACATATTTATGATGCTCGAATCGACGAAAAAAAGTTATGTTCTCTTAGATTATATTTTAACTCTTAAGTACATAGATTCAGACCGAAATTATCTTCAGCTTAAAAACAAACACCTATAAGGGAAGTTACAAAATATCCAATACATTTAAAAGTCTTCCCTCCATCCATAATGCAATTTCCCAAAGTATTGACAAAGGATATACCTTTAAGCACAAAGGGACAGAGTCAAGAGCGTCTGAAAGTCTTCAGAATGGGCAAAGTTTTGGGTCGCTGAGTCAACATGGCGTCTTGACACGCCTTTACTACTTGGATATCTTGATCTAGGACACATAATAATACATGCAGTCATGCTTTAGCAGTCCCTCTCCTTTTTAACAATGGTTATTTGTTTTAACAGTTTATATGCACAATATTTTTGATTTATAAACTTGATCACGTCTGTCGGCAAAATATATTATCTCTTAACCTGTACATTTGATTATTTGTCTCTTTTCTTTGAATCTGACCAAACCAGCCGTAACGGTAGTCTACAAACCTTTGTTTGAAGTAATGTGAACTAAAAGAATATTTATTGCAACCGTGTCGTTATTAATTATTGGTAGATGTTTTGCTTTTGGTTCATACCCAGCTGAGCTGTACAATATTACATCCACCTCTCGAATAATATCGAGTTTTCTTGAAGCCCTAATATTGGTTTCCATTGTCGAAAGTTCTAATCCTTTAGAACACCGTGAAACTCACATAACGAGATAAAAGATGTTTCCGGGAGATATTTCCGACGGTTTACGGATTTTGTGATCGTCGACCACAAAACTGGAAATCTTGCGGAAATATCCCTGCTGATTCAATGAAAAAAGGTAGATTAGATTCCTTTGCGATTATTTTCCGTTACTTTGTAAGTAAACTACTATTGTTCAGAGACGAAAGTTTTTAAAGATGTTAGTGATTTTTATATGTTCACTAAAACTTCTGAACGGATCAAAATGAAATTGCGCGTACGTGTATAACAAATTCCGTTTTAAATAGGTAATAGCGTATTTTTATTAGCGAATACCTACCGCTTGCGAAACCGTGAGCAGATACAAATTTAAGAGTCGGAATAGTGTGACGAAGCCTATGTTTAGTTTTAAGCATGATTTCCCTAACTACACTTATACCTCCGGGATTTAATTTTACTTACAAAAAATAGTTATAGGTACTCAGATAAAGAACAGAATATAGGTACATTTATTTAGAACAACAAAAAACATTTAACAAGACACACTTTTAAGGAACATAATAACCTAAATCAGCATAATGCTGAGGTCTCATAGGAGACCTAGCCAGCGCTGGTCTTCGATTAGAACCCTTAAAAATGACGTCACCAATACGACGCGACGTCATAAATATAATTGTGCGTAGATACGTGTGACTTTGCCTGGTAGCCGCATATGCCTGCCACATAAAGTAAGAAGCTCATAGTCATAGGCCACTCAGAGTTCCCGTAAAACTTTATTGTCCGGAAACACTCAGTTCCCAGAGATGTTTGAAAAAAACAATTCAAATGTTTTACGAGGGCCGTAAACCAAGACCCGATCGAGGGTATTTTATGTACGCTGTTGTTCGAAGGGACAATCATTCCACAATTTACTTAATACAGTGTTGCCTTAGTCCTATTATATCATGATATTCTATGTAGATATTCTGTGTTAGACAAGTCAAAGAAATCGAACACGCCTCGATCGAATTTCTTCTTGAACATAATTTTTACATAATTGTGACTATCAAAAGTGACCTAACTTGGTTAGGTCACTAATTAGTCTTCAGGTGTGTAGGTCTAAGCAACAACATCTTGTTAAAAATATTAAGTAGTTATTTCAATTTATTCTTTAAAATTAAGGAAACATTTTTCAAGTAACCATGCATATAACTTTCCATAAGATATTTCCAGGTAATTTATTGTAAATAATGTTACAAACCTTCACATCCCCACTTAAACCCGCATCTAGATAGATCTTTCATGATGTAAAACGAAATTTATTACGTTTCAACAAGATTTAAATTGAGGTGGCAATCGAGAAAGCAATCTGTTTTTATAACGACCTGCGCAGGAAGTGCCCGCGCATTTTAACGTTACATTAAGGTTAAATCTCGTTAGAGACATTTTAAGTGTCCACTTTCAGTGAGCAGTGGCAATATTAGTGTACAATCATACTCAAATATATTAACAAACAATATGCATGAAAATGGTTTCCTAATTTTTCAATGGGTTAGATTATTATAGTTCGGTCTATGAATAGTGGCTTCTCTTCCTCCACCAAAACTTGGTGATGTGAAATCGGTAAAATACTTATCCTACAAGTATAGTTTGCAAAGCTACCCCTGACTCTTTAACCTAGACTTTAGATTTTTAAAACCTATCGTAAAGTAAAGCTGCCGAATTCCTTAAATAATGAATATCAATTAACATATTATTTAAGTCGTCTCTATAGGAGATTATTCTCTATACCTAAAATAGTGAAAGAGTCAGAACCCAAAATCGGCTAACCATTGCTGGTATGAATATATGAGGTAACAATAACACATAACGCAAAAAAATAACATGAATTGTGACCGTTCTCCTCTCCTCTATATTTTTAAATTCTGTTAAAAATCCACCCATTTCGTGACACTTGATTTATGTAAATGTTTATCAAAACGGTGACTAATATTAATGATGACTTACTGTCTCACAATTCTGAGTAATCTAACTCAATCAGTAACGAACACTTAACGAATGATCAAATATTCAACGTTTACCGCGAAACTAGGCACTTACCGTCGGCGTCCCCAAAGACGAGCTCATTCCAAATTGCCCAACTTCAAGTACAGACTGATGTATTTACTCTGTTAAATTGTCTCTAGATTTAAGTCTCTGTTTCTAGCTTCGAAGTTCTGTTTCTAGCTTCGAAGGTGTCAGTGTTAATTCTCATAATCGAAGTTATTTAACCAGAAATCAAATATTAATTACTGTGCAAACTTTGTCTGGGCACTCCCTCAGGTAAGGTTAAGTTTTTAGAAATAGAACCTGCGATGGTCCTAAGACCCAACTTGAATATTTCAAGTGTCTTATTTATCACTCTTATCAGTTATCAATTATCAGACTTTGACCGCTTGTGTACGTCACATAAAAGAATCATTTATGGAAACTAATCGAATTCGTCCCTAGGCCATTCCTCTTGTTACCGTATATTTGCAGTCCAAATAATTATTATTCGGCCCACGAACAGATTGTATTCTTTTTTTATAATAAAGGGTACTTATATTGACCTAATATTTTACAGTGTACACGCTGTTTCGAGGGGCTAAAATATAGAAAACCAAAAGTTAAGTTGTGTTTAAAGAAACTGTGTTTTATAACTTCATATGGCTAATTTCCTTCAAGACTGGCTGCCGAGGATTTTTCTTTTTTATTTTTTCTGAGTGCTTATTATACAGTTTTGCATAGATATTGAAAAGTTTTCTTTTGACAACTGGACAGAGAGGAACATTTTGTAGTATGACAGCGATTCAACATTTTGATATTAACTCTTCTTATTCCTTGTTTTGTGACTTTTACGACTATTTGCTACACTTTCATTGTAGTTTTTGCATGATTTTTAGTGATCATTTTAGTAGCAAAACTTTGTCAACTTTGACAGACCAGCATTAAACAAAGCTTTTTCGTTGTGGTATTTTGCAAACTTAGCCATTTTAATCAGCAATTTTAGTGTACTTTCAGTTTAAAACACATTTTATATCGGCCTCTTTGTTCGGACTACACTGTCGCTTTTAATCAAGCGTTCGTTCGCTGCAGATTAAATCGTTTTAACGGGCTGTCTATAGCTGGGCACATTAAATGTTGAACTGCTCTACAGCTATTTACCTTTTATAGAGTGGCTATTTAATTATCTGTTGGAGTTTTTAATAATAAATAACATATCTTTTCTTTATTTTATTGTAAAATCAACACAAAATAAATAAATAAAATAAATAAATAATTCCAGACAATCCACACAGCATCATCTAGCCCCAAGCTAAGCAGAGCTTGTGTTATGGGTACTAGATGACTGATATACTTAATACAATACATTACATAGATAGATATTTTTTATTATACATAGGAAACACCCAGACCACGGAACAAATTTCTGCAGATCGAATGAAAGAAATGAAAATGAACAAGTAAGTTCTGTCTTATACATTTTCTATTATTACAGTTTCTAACTTTATGATTAGTGAATAAGTACATTTAACTTAGTATTTTGTGTTGTACTTCGAGTTTTGTTTTATTCTCTCATTAGCTAGCAAGTAGTTAGATTTAAAATCATTAACATCTAAAACCACAGACATTATTGGTAACCTACCCCTAGTACTAAAACACTAGGTATATTAGATAGTAAATTGGTAGCGATTTGCTTCAGGATTGGCAATCCGTCTGAAATGGTCCGTAAACGCACGTCCGCGGGTGATTGGAGACACATCCATGTCTCTATACGTTTCCCCGAGCCAACGTATAGATGCAAATGCAGTAAGACAACGTTTGTATTTCAATAATGTCGTTCATCCAATGGAAATAAGTGAGTAATTTTTTTATATTTAGTTCTCAATAAGGCAATATATCACTACATAGTATAAAATAAAGTCGCTTTTTCTGTCCTTATGTCATTACGTCCCTTTGAACTCTTAAATCTTAAAAACTACGCTACGGATTATGATGAGGTTTTTTTTTAATAGATAGAGTGATTCAAGAGGAAGGTTTATACGTATAATAAAACCGTGCGAAGCCGGGGCGGGTCGCTAGTTTATTTATGACAAAAAGAGCCAGTGTTTTCGATTTGCCTACCTCATTAGAAATAGAATGAAATTTAAATAAAAAATTAGGTGGTTATAATACGGGCTTAACAAATCGTGATAATAATAATTCTGGTCCAGTTCTCAAGATCTAGTAATATTGTTTACTTTGTTTGCAAGCTATGAAGCGAATCTTCAGAACACATTTCAGAAATAAAATATGAATTATATACGTTTACTAACGGGTCGACCTCCATTAATAACCCAGTCCTCATGAGTGTCAGAGCTCACGGTTCGCACACAGTTTTTTTCTGGTAAACGATCTGGAAATATTTACCTATTCAATCAAGAATAACCTGTAAAAATCAAGTTATATACAATTTTGGATTTTTATATAAGTTTGGCGATAATAGACTGTTAGTATATAGTCTGTTCTTAAAACTTAATTATCATCCAATGTGGCCGGCTGAAAACACCATTAGCTTTTTTAAAACAATATCTTTATCTTGACTAGACTGAGACTGACTAGACTATTAGGACTAGGACCATTTGGATTTCACATAGGTAAGTTCATTTGATCCTTCAATAATCTAGGTTTTAAATATAGATTCCATCCGATCCCGCTGTTGGACAAACTGATACGAAAGCAAGGCCTTCTTCGCCGTTACCTGCTCAAATAAATTGAAATACCTTTAGTAATTTTATTCTACAAACATGGACATCTGTTCACCGATGTACTATGTCCAACGATGGAAGATCACACTCCGCCCTTTTTAATACGTAATTACAGTGATTGTTCCACTTCCACCGACAACGGGAATGAAAACATTTCCCACCGCAGTGTTTCTGTAACGTTTTCTTGAAACATTGCCCTATTTTATCGCAATAGAAAAATATATAAGTATTTTAATGTTGAGATATAATATATTTTAGTGTGTATGCAAAATATAATATTTTTTTTTCTTCTAGGCAAGAATTCCATTAGGTAAGTATACCTAAAGATTCGACTACTCTACTCTAGAACTAATTGAACAGTTTTTAAACTTTAAATCGATAGTTAGAAATGCATAATTCCCACGATAGAAAGCTCAATGGAAATATCTAAAATTGTACGTCATCATTCAAGACGGTCTAACAAACGACTGTCTTGTTTAGTTCCTCGAATCCTGACTAAACTATCTCAGTTCTGAATAAACAAGACACTACCTAAATAAAAGAAAGCTGACCCGCTTTATTACGATCCGAAGTATCAAATCTTAAAAAAATTAAGTTTCGTTATAAAAATAGGTTAAGCGTGTCGGTTTAAACAGCCTTTAAACAACAAGTAACATGCAAAACCTACCTCACCTACTAAAACATTTCCTATTAGGTAATTACGCCGAAAAGCGCCAATTTGAACAAGCTATTACGGCCTATTATGTTTGCAAATGAGGTGGAACCCCAGACGCGCTCATGAGGTTTATCATAACAAGTTGTTTTCGCGAAAATGTGTTACTAAAGCTACCGTTTCACTCGGTTTTTAGGAAATTACATGTAAATTTTTCCATGGTTGTTTGGTGTTCATTTAATGCAACTCATTTAAAGTTTGTAGAGAATTGTGGCGAACCATGATCTAAATCAATAAAAGTTTCCAAAACCCTACTCAGCTAGGTACACCTTGAATTATTTATACATACCACCGTTTTCAGCTTTCTGTACTATGCTCACTTTGGTTGTTCGCACTAAGAAGGTCGCGTAGTACCTATATTCGAAATCGATCCGCTCAATATAATATGTTGATTCTTCGCTTACGCTTTTGAAAATAATCAAGTTGATAACACGGCTGAAAAGCTCAATTTAAAGTCTCAAGTAATCCTTATTTTTACCTTAATCTGCCCGTTTGGAACCCTAAATTGTGGTTACTGTCTAGAGATCACGTCAGCCAAGATCTTACGTTTTCTCAAAGAAAGATCTTGGCTCGTTTGGCCAGTGGAATGGCAGCTTTAGAACGTAAAAACCGAGGGCTGGAATGTAAATAAGACGAAGCTGATTTGAGGGGATTTTCTGAGCTTACTGCTTGGATTCGCTCGTTTATGGCTTAGGTGTACCGCGTTGTTTATAAACGGAGCATAGCTTTGTGTAATGTTACATGAATAACGTGAATCTCGTTGTAGTATGGATGTATTCCAGCCCAACTACATATATGGAATGGAATGAAATACGAGTAAGTATAAAAATATTTTAATGAAAATTTTTTTCGTGTTAATAAATTAGTACTTACCTAGTATTTTACTTCCTGTCAATGACATTTTTGTCGGGCTTGACGCCCAGTTCGTTGATGGAATGATCCAGTCTTACAAGACAGTACGCGTAGAAACCTTATTTAAAGACACCTCAAGAGTTAAAAATAATGTTTTTTAATAAAACACCATTCAGGTAGAGTTTTCTTGCGGTCTCCACACTAGGCAAAGGCTGTAGAAGATCGCATCAGACCAGAGAGAGAAAAGTAATTTCCTCATTTCTTTAAAATCCTCATCCATCCAACCCCGGCCTCTGAAATAAAACATAGTCGTCTGGTCCGTATTGGAAGCCTCGACCCTCGTCACACCAAATGAATACAACAAGTTCGAAACAAACTGCTACTTATTCTAAGCTTTGCGGGTTCCCTATTTATCAAGGCGCTCTTCGAGTCTTAATTTATGTGTCTTTTGAAGGTAAAAAAATCATTTTGTTACTTTTTTTTTTAGCCTGTAGGGAATTTATGGAATTAAGGTTTCGAAAGGTCAGAGAAAAAAGATGTCGGTAAGCGAGATTATTAACGTTATTATTCTGAAAACTCGTGATGGAAAGATAACGTTTAACGTTTTCCATTTCATTATGAATGAGAGCGGGTTAATAAAAAACGTTACGATTTCCATTGGGAGACGATTTTTAATATGCAGTTTTCTTATAAATAATATTCCAGTGTCGGCAACTTGTAATGAAATTGTTGAGCTATTCGTAACAACCCTTTGTTGAAGTTGTGTAAAAGTTAGAACGTTACAAGTTGCATCTACTCTCAGCGAGACTTGTTAAGCGCATTAGAAAGTTTAGATCGCACTGCACTAGACTTGTATTGCCTCGAGCATACCTTGGGAGTTGGCTTGTTCTGTAGATCTATTCTCTGAGCTACCTAAGTCAGCTGTATATAGCCATATAGTTATAAGATAATATAATATGCAATAAAAAGCCTGATAGCTATTACTACGAGCTACTAATCTGTTCGATGATGCTTTTGAAGCATCATCTAGCTAGCCCCAAGCTAAGCAGAGCTTGTGTAATGGGTGACTGATTGATGACTGATAATAATAAATTAATATATATTTATCCATGTTATGTATTGTATATATATTTTTTACCTATACACAAAAACACCCAGAACCCCGAAAAATATTTGCATATCGTACAAAAAAAAATCCCAAGGCGGGAATTGAAACCGCATCCTTTTCGGTGGTCCTTCGGTCATTATCGCCGCTAAGTGACAGCTATACTAAACATGTTAATATTTTCTTGTAGGTAAAACATCTTTTTACAAAATAGCCTTTATTCGGTCTTTCTTTTCTTTTTATAAAACTACGACCACATAAGCATCTTATATTAAGGTTTCCCACTTACTAAATCTCGAATCGAGCTGACTAAGCCCTTTATATGTATATTCGCTCCTATTTAGTACACATTAATTTGAGAAAGCACCATTAGTTTAATTTAGACTCGCTTCATCAGTTTTATGATAATTATTTCTGAATATTGTAATTTCTATGAGCGAATAATAACGAAGATTCATGAATTTCAGCGTCCAAATGGCTACCTTCAACTGCCAACCATCATTGTTAAACTACAATTATATATAAAATAAATTTTCGTGATATGATATAATCGCAGTACGAGTATATTACATCTCGACCAATACCTAAAAATGTATACTATTTATCCTGAAAATGTATACTATTTATATCCAATACTATATCAAGAATAGAAATAAGGTAAGGTATTTGTAATATCTGCAGACTATTGCAAAAAATCATGAGGTAAAACAACTGATCCTGATATTATTCCATCGAAAGCGTCCGCAAGACGCTGGCAGCATTGCCTCCTTGTATAATAAAATAAAAAATAAAATAAATAGTCGTTTATTTCTGAAGGTCTTACATAGTTTCAACGGAAATTACAATCAAGGAATAGAAAAAATAAAACTAGTATATTATACAATCGAAACCATTGTGCTAACTGCAGATGTTTGCAAACAGTCTAAAGGTAGCAATTGATCCATGTCAAGACACTGGCTGCATTACCTACCACGCGTATACGCTGCATACTAGGTATAGCAAAATATACTGAACGCTGTTGTATATCCATAAAGGAGTATATAATGTAATGTTCGTTTGGAGGTATCGTAACACAACTTTGAAACACGTCTGGTGTTAGAACGGTGTTTCAAATCGTGTATTACATTGGCTCATAGCCGTGACTACCTTCCATCGGCACACCCTTCAATTTAATTAAGAGTTCGCTCCGGTCCGATCCTATTTGAGCCGGTATCAGTCTGTACCGAGAAGGCGTCACAAACAAACTAATGATTTAATTCTAAAAGATCTCATCTAAATGAATTATCTCGGCAAATTAAATAACCTCTTTGTTGCTGAATCCAGCCTTTGTGAGTTTCAGACAGATTTATCTAACTTTTCTTACTGTTAGTTGCTAATTAGTAATTTGTAGAGCCGCAACATAGAACGGAGCAAATTCTATAGGACAAGATCATAGTCTTTTTTTGTATCATTTTATACGACCACATAAGATTTTTATTCATTTTTGGTATCTAAAAATTCCTAAAACAATTCCTGGGATTTAATGTGAGAAACGAGTATGATGGCCATCACACAAGAATCCAGAAATTCCGCTTTTAATGTTTTTATGCTCCTTCATAGCATAGAATTGTAACTTACGTTATGTTAACTTACCATCACAGTTGTTAGTGTATTGAGTTTAGACCACTATCTTTTTCCCCACACTGGCCCAATCCTGTACTCGGCATAAAAACATAAATTTACCATTTTTATCTTTTAGGGCTGAGCACCGTGTCTTTTACATCAGCTTTTTTATATTTCTGTATCAAAATCAAATAATATCGATGGCAATAAAACGTGCCCACACGGGCATATACACTATAATGTACACGTTTTTGTACAATATACAAACAAGGGTTTCAAACAGGTCTTCTCACACGACGCCGTTTACTAACTACTTGTTGGGTTTTGAACGCGCTTGCTTCCAATACATTAGAATCAACTAAATAGCGCTATTTAATGTAAGTACAAGTATTCTGATGCTTTAAAACCCCTTTGTTGCATGCTGGTGAGTATTCATCATATGGTTAATCATCACTTTGAATTTTAGGTTTAGGACTCGAAAGATTTAAACACAATCAAGTGTCTAAAGAGCATATAGAAGCATCAGTGCTAAGATCTACGAACCTGAACAATTAGCACTGT
Organism: Eupithecia centaureata; assembly: GCA_944547425.1. Taxonomy (NCBI): domain Eukaryota; kingdom Metazoa; phylum Arthropoda; class Insecta; order Lepidoptera; family Geometridae; genus Eupithecia; species Eupithecia centaureata. Next base: position 811,580 of record OX155680.1, on the reverse strand, counting down.
AGAGACTGACACTGTGTCGTGTGAGAGAGTACGATCAATAATATTCAGAAGTGGAGAAGTCAGTTTGTTGCATTGTAGTGAATGATGAAACACGATAGAAGTCCCTGGCTGCGAGTGTTGTACCGTCGTGTAGGAACTCGCGTAGGGCACAGTCGTAAAGAAGGAATGTTACTTGTATCGACTTTTACTGCTGCCATAAATTTCAGCAGCCTTCAGGTAGCGCTGCTGAATAATCGCTGAAACGTTCAGAAGGAATTGGTTTCGTTATTTTTTAAAACGTTGTGGATTTTGTCTCGTTCGTTTTTCGTTTTTCTTTTATTTTTTGTCGTATTATAGCGATTTAAAATGTTTTGTCAATTTATTGCATCAAAAATGTTACTTTATGTAAATTTTTCTTTGTGTGAATAATGTTCACATTAGGTACTGTTGTTTTAAATAGTCTAACAGGTATTTTGGGTGATTCTACGAAAACTCGTTTTTTGTCTGACTTCTGTGGCACATTTTTTTTTGTTGAAATTGCACATAATGATGGTATATTCTAAATGAAGATTTAATTTTGAATTTTTTGGTAGTGAAGGGAACTTTATTGGCTTTATGGTTACGAAGTTATTCAATTTAAAAAATATGGTGTCCACGGAAATCAGAATTTATATCACCAAAATCAAATATGGGTTGGTTTATCAATAAAAATATGTGTTTTCGGTAGTAAGTAGATTATTAAGCTAAGGACCAATTATTTGACGTTTGTAGTTTTAATCAGTTTTTACAAAAACATCTTTAAATCATTACTGTAAATACAAGTAACTTTTTACAAAAATCACACTAATAATGTTTATCTTTGTATTAAAAATAGTATAATTATTCATTTTATATTTATTATAAACTTTTATCCTAAAAAACATTATAAAAACATAAAAATATTATTATTGAGATGTTAATCAACCCGCAAAATCCACGGAAATCATACCACGGAAATCAAAAATAATTACAAAATCCTAGAAATTTTCTTAATTTGCTGGTTTATTTTACATTGAAATATGCAGTCGAAATTAGGAACACAAAAGGCATAAATTATTGCAATTATTATAACAATAGGATTAGTATGAACAAATTTACAGTCAACATGGTAATCAGAATTTCTAGATACCAAGCCACGGAAAGTGATTACGAACCGAAATAACAGAGTGACGTGGAGACATACACCTTTGTTGTACACACCACTGGTGGGGCGTGACTGATAGTTTCTCTCAATCTAACAACTATTTACGCAGATATTAAAGTACATTATTTATGAATAATTTAGTGCGCACCACGGAAATCAGAGCTAAACGACGGACGCGAAGTTATCTCGTTGTAACTTGTCAACTAAAGCTTAGTTTTGCGTAGTAATAGCGTAAATTAGCAAGTAACTATCTGGGTTAATGTGAACCTATGTAAATTAGTACCAGAGTTTTTAGGAAATGATATAAAAATTTATTAACACAGGAACATGAGGTCCGGACGCACCACGGAAGTCATAATTTCCAAGGATTTTATTTATTTTTACTTATTTAAAATAAGAATATTAAAAAACTAAAAAAGGCCTCCCCTATTATCTTTGTCTAATCTACTATCATAAAAAAAATCAAAGGGCTAGGGATACTTTTTGTATGATTTTTCGAGCCGGACATGTATTTTTGAAACCCGGGAGAATCACCCTTTTATCATTACTTCAATATCAGCATTAATTGATGTATATTCTTTTATAAATATATATTCATAAAAAGAACTAGAGGTAGAACCAGCTCCGCCCAACGGCTGCACCACCATAACAATTTATTTATTATTATCATTACTTACCTCTGTTTATATTTTTATTAGTTTTGGCGTAAAGAGGAAACATACATCTATCCAATCTTGGAATTTATAATGTTAATAATGTTATGTGATGATGGAAGCAAAAAAAAGACAAATTACAACTAGTATTTACACGTTTATCAAACCCCTAAAATGTTAAACCGTCGTCATCAGAAGATCACCCAGAAATACATTGAATGGCAATGCTAATTTGTTGAATGAAATAGAAGCCAGCATTTTGATCACTTGTGGACGTTATGAGAATTGTTATATAAAAGAGCTTTTCAAACTTCGTGGACAAAATTTCAGAATTTCATAAAGGCAAATGTTAATTTAATCTCATTTACAAAATGTTCTGTATCATATTCACAGCTTTGTTACTAAGTTGTTTAAATAATCACGTTGCAGTTGGTAAACATAGAAACTCTCTCACTCAACGTATTTAATTAAACCTTAGTATTCAAATAAAACGCCTTAAAACTGCATTTAGTTTGTTGCATATCAGAAATATCTGATCTACTTATAAAGTTGTAAGTCCGTAAGTAGCGACAAACAAAACAACTAGTTTTTATATTAGTTATTTCTGCGTTCTACTATTCATTTCACTAGAATATTAGATGGTTTGTGCATAATGTAAAATTAATTTTCCACTGCAGTGATGTGTTTGACTCGGAATAGTGCTTTACATTACATCAAGAATGCAGTCGGTTGCGCTCTCTTTGACGTCTTGCTGCAGTGCACCGTAATTTATCTCGAAAATTCTTTACCGATTATAGAGGTACTATATAACAGATAGTACCGTTTCGGTTAAAAGTTGGGCAATGCGGTGACCACGATCCGTACATCTTAGAACATGCAGTCAGCCGAAACTAACAAGGAAACACTAGCTTTCATGGGGACTAGTAAATCTGGGTTTATACTCGTAGCCCGTTACGAATGGCTTGACAAGTAGTTTTTTAAAGGAGGCTGTGTTAGAAAATGCGAGACATAGTTAAAAACAGCTTACCGCTATTTGCAGATTTCTATTTTGATTTTACAATCAATGGAATATTATAAAAACGTTAAAAAATTGCTTTTTATTAATACTTGTTTAGCTAATTAACACTTTAGGTCGAAAAGGTCATCCATTTTAAAAAGAGCTTACAATTCTAGATTTAAAGATACTTTTACATCCAAATACAGTTTACAAGATCCATCGTAGTAGGTTAAATTCCTCGACACTTTATTAAAACGTTCCTAAACTTTGATAACGAAGTCTTCAAGAAGATCAACATCGTTGTGAATATTACATAATATTAACGGCGTCGTTAAACTTGCGCTATACGACGGCGTTTGAATTATACCGAGTGTGCCTAACGGCTACGGCGCTACGGAGCTACGGCGTAGCAATGTGCTACGGATCATTGTAGCGAAGTGCTACGAGGTAGAAGTTTTTTCGCATAACTTTGCTCATCTATTGAACTTAGAGATAATGTTGAAATTATAAGAAAAATCCTTTTGTTTCCAAACTAACTAACTTTACATGTTGCTTTATTACTTTTTAAAGTTACTGTATAAGTAGATTTGCATTTCCATAGAAACATTTACAATATTTAGGCCAAACAACTAATCATATAGCTGAAAATAATCTGTTACGAAACTAAGTAAATACGCTTAGAGTTGCCTAAATAGCAGAAGCTACATAATTTATACCAGGAAAACATTAGAAGCTAGTTGTTGGCGCGTATAAATTAAATACAGTACACCTGTTTAATGTTCCGGATGTAGAAGTTCTGTATGTGTGTGTTTCTCATCTCGCCGCAAATTAGTCACGTTCCGCCGGAGGACAGATCTACGATGGCTAACTGTAGATATAAGAGTAAGTACATGTATATCTGCTGTGTTAGATAACACTGCGCTTTTGTGTTAGGTTGCATTCTGGGACATGTCACTGAAGTAAAAAATGTGGTAAAGCACAGCACGAAGAAGAGAGAGATGTGATCGTGACATACATGACGTACCAAATCCTATAGAAAATTGAGATGTCACGATCAAACTCAAACGCACGAAACGTCTCGATACTCCTTTTACATGAAATGAATTTCAAATATTTTGAGCATTCAATGACAATGTTGTGTTTTATGTAGCTTTTAGTCGTAATACCTTTTTATTTTTTATGTTTAGTTATTAAGTGTAAATTGTATCTTTTTTATAAAAAAAACTATATTTTTATACAATATACCAAATAAATGAATCAATATTTAACAACTCTACCCAAGACAACAACCGCTGTGTTTGTCCAACCAACTTGTCACCATTTACATGCATGAGGGGTAGGAGCGTGAAACCAGGCCTCACACTGTTAACATCTACTGTTAGTTGAAGGCCTTAGAAGAGTCTGCTTGATGAGCCACCATCATCATCAACCTATATTAGTCCACTGCTGGACATAGGCCTCCCCTAATGAGCGCCATATAGTGCAAGCAAAATCCACAGTCGTTGTATCTTGTGTATGTGTATCTTTGAGAAAACATCGGGTTACTTTATTTAAATTTATAATGAGTATGGTAACGGGTCGATGTAAATTGATCCACAGACCTCATTATTTTGGAACCATTATAATCTATTGGTTCATTTATATTCATTCTGCGGTAAATTAAACTCCATTATAATAAATTGCGGTTCGTTTATTTTTTCTCTTGAAAAATATTCGGGTTTCTTGTTATTAGGTACACACTGGATTTGTATTATGTACAAACAATTAAAGAAATAATTTGTTAGTGAATTTCCTAATTCAAGATTTCTATAATTGTTTATTATTGTATAATAGTTTACTATATTATAAGCAACTAGTGGTCTGCCCCGGATTTGCATGGGTTATTTTGGATTTGTTGAATATTTCATATTCATATTCATCAGAGATAATGAAGGATTCTAATGGTGTAGGAATTTTTCAAATCCGTTCAGGAGCCTATTCAATACAAACAAACAAAAAAGATCCTTTTTATAATATTAGTATAGAAATGCGATGTGTCATATTTATGTTGTTTCTATTTGATTGACAAAAGAAAAAATACATGCAAATCTAACTGACGGACTAAATAGAATGATTTTATTTTACCCAAGAAACCCTCTCAGAATCATTATCCATTCAAACAAAAGCTTGATTCAATTGATTACACGAAACTCTCATAAAAGTAACAAAGAAACTCAATTTCACTCAGATTTTCTTCAAATTCAGGTGAAATTCGTAAACGTAGAATTGAATCCACAACTAAATACGGCCCTTTAACCCCTTCCTCCTCCGACCCCCTAACCCCTCGTGTTGTCGTCAATTGAATTGTTTTCCACACTGTCGTCCCAACAGACTGACACGACACCACTGGTTGTGGGAGTTTCGAGGCCATTCATATGCCGCTAATGTTGTTACTTTTTGCTGGATCCCAGCAAAAACACATCTCAGCTAATTTATTTAAATGATTTTGTTTAGACGACTTATTTTGATCAACAGTTGCGTGGACACATTGTTTTCATTTTATTTCCTACTAGCTGTGCCCGCGACTTCGTCTGCGCATGATTAGTATTTCGAGTACTCGCGATTTTACTTGAGTAATTCCCTTTTCCGTGGGATTTTTGGAATAAAATAAAGCCTATGTGTTATTTCAGCTTAAAATCTATCTCTGTGCCAAATTCGTCCAGATCCGTTCAGCTGTTTTTGCGTGAAAGAGTAACAAACATCCATCCATCTATCCATTCATACTCACAAACTTTCGCGTTTATCAGTTCAATTCAGTTTGGTTCTCCTGGGCTATACGGGTTTTCAAAAATTTCTCGCAGCATCTGAACGACGCGTACGTACGCGTCGTTCAAAAGCTGTGAGAAATTTTTGAAAACCCGTATAGCCCAGGGGAACCAAACTGAATTCCGGGATAAAATGTATCCCATGCCCAATCGTCCCGAGTTCCATTCGAATTCACTTCAGTCGTGATGCGTGGTTAAAGAATTTTTTTTCACCCTCTCTCCCAGGGGAACCTTACCGAATTCCGGGATAAAAAGTATCCCATGTCCTTCCTTAAAGTATGAACTCAAATGGTCCCGAGTTTCATTCCAACTCATTCAGCAGTTTCGGCGTGATGCGCGGTAAAGTAATTTTACTTTCATACCCTCTCCCATGAGAACCTTACTGAATTCCGGGATAAAAAGTATCCTATGTCCTTCCTCGTAGTATGACCTATAATTATGCCGAGTTTCATTTCAATCCATCAAGTAGTTTCGGCGTGATGCGCGTTTACGATACAGACAGACAGACAGACAGACAGACAGACAGACAGACAGACAGACAGACATGAATGAAAAAAAATACAGTTTTGGCTTGAGTATCGATGTTAGAGTGCCCTCCAAAAAAAATTTTCAAAATATCTTCAATGTACAGATTTGGACCCGTTACAGTTTTATTATAAGTATAGATAGATAGATTTAAAAGCAAACTAAATGAAACAGAATATCGTTGATTTAAGAGTAGAATTTAGAAGACTACAGAAGGGAGTTTATTATCTATATTTAGTGGGATGTGAATCGTGTGCAAACCATCATCTTATCTTGTAGGATGTGAGATATCTACAAAATCAATAGGTATGTTTTCTGAGGCAAAAGATAAAAGTAGAACCTACCTTAGAATCAATAACTTATAACCGGCGTACAATCTCCGGTGTGGTGGGCTGCCTGTTCGCGTTGCAAACGAGAATCAAACTTGATCTGATCATCATTATAAATCTGTAGCGGTGCTGTTGTTAGCGATTTAGATTTTATAACATTTAGGATAAGTATCATCAAATCATCTCGTTGCGAGGCTCTGCCCCCTACCTGACAGGCCGCCACGACGGTGCCCCCTGATCAGCAGGTAAGCGCTACGCAGCCGAACTTGTCTCCTCAAACGCTGTTGGAGCTACTCACCAGCTCCTGAACTCTTTTTGCGCAGGGGTCATTTGAGTTGGTAGCGTGTCAGTCGGTCATGAACAACATAGGTGTTCTACTTAAAAATGCATGAAGCGTTTTCTTTCTTCATGAATATAATTTCCAAACACATTCCGTAAATTTTAAGTAGATTCAAAATTCAAGACATTTTATTCCGGAATATGCCGTATAAAGGTCTTAGATAACTTATGGCTTCAATCAAGTATGCACCTTGCTGGGGCGCTGCAACTTTATACTAGCTGGTTCCATCTACTCTTATATCTAAACGAGCGATCTCTGCATGACGGAAACAACAAAAATTCTGAGTGCAAAACGTAGATTACGTGACCAATAATCCTAGATCTCGCAAACGCTGGTTTATATACAACTATTCAATAATAACGTCTGTCATCTTTCCCTGTAACCATTTGGGTTCCCCCAAATACATCTTTACCTCCTAACTGTAAGAAGTTATAATAGGTCAAAGACTGCAAGGCTGTTTAGGTTCGAAATGTGAAATTGTGGCGATTGTCTGAAACACAATCACTAGTTTGAGCCAACTCCTTCAGCTCAACGGAGAACGGAAAGATGACAGAGCTTCTAAGTTGAATTGAAAAGTTATGGACGAATAGATAATTTTGTCGATAGTTCGCGTATTTCGCAACTTTGAATGTAGCATGAAAATATTTTTTGTGTAACTTATTCGTTGTTGTAAGAAGATATTCACGTGAAGAAGATATGTTTTAATTGTTTTTTTTTTGTTTAAATTTCTTTTTACTTTTTATCTTTCTTTGAGAACGAATTACGATTAGATTTCTAATACTTCTTGAGAATAAGGTACGACCCGATTTTCATTAAAAAATAATTTGTATCTACTGAATGAAACAGACATCCAATTTCCTAAGAAAGATTAGTTAAAATTCTTTTGAAACTTTAAGAGGTAAAATGAAAGAGATATTTGTACCATCTTTTTGAGGAATATTATATTCAGAAGCAATTTTATAGGAACGGTAATAAAAGCGTCTGTATTACCGAGTTCTATTGTTTGAAGGCATCTTGATTAATTACTACCAAGTTGTTTTGAAATTTGTATACCTAATAACAAAGTTATAAACTTGCACTGGATATGGGCAAGGTAATCTTCAAGTTTAGCTTAAACTTCCCCTGATTATAAACTAGAACGGCAATAACAAGGAAAAGGTAATGATGGTGTTCTCCTGCTAGATTTTTTTTCCAAGGCGGCTAGACTTAACTAGCCATCTCTTAAGAAGAGCAGCTGTGCGATTACGCTAAAACCGCCCATCCAAATTGACATTTTTGAGCTATTTCAATGGCCGTCGCGCGCGTCCTTTCCATACAATTTCAAATTACGAAGGCCATTAAAAGGGCTTTCTTATGTCAATTTTGGATGGGTGATTTTAGCGTAACATCAGCAGGACTATAAATAGTGTGTGCTCACAAGTGTGTGCCCAAACACAGTTGCACTCTCTATTCCCTCTAATAATCCAATCAGAGGACAGACCGACACGTTGGATTATGCCCAGGTCTTTCCCAATTTTGCACTGTCCCAATTTTTCACATTCCTAGATTCATTCTTCTATTTATGTTGTTGATGGTCCCGACCAAATATTATTGTTGTTTGTTCCAACAAAATTATTGTCTTTAATCTAATAGCACAAACTGGTATACGAATATCCTTGAACCTGAATGACTTAGGTAAGAATAAAGGCCTTCATCTCAAGAACCAATTAGCGAGCATTATTAAATGTACTTAAGTAAGATCTCAAATTATTTTCAAGTTCCACACCAATTTTGTAACTGGATCGCAGTTCAACAATTTATCAAAGTTCGAGATATCTTTACATAGCCGACTGAAACTTCGTGAATAATGAATAATATGAAAGTGGCTTCGAAGATCGAAGTAATAGGATAAAAGCCTACGTATTACGCTGTTACGATCTTCATTTATGAGCTTTGAAAGCGTTTTGAAAAATAAAATGCTTTGAATATATCTTAAACTCAGGGCAAACCTTTACGTAATCGGCTTATCATTAATGGCTTAGTTGAAATTGCTGTTAAATCGGCTTATCGGCGATTTGTCAAAGTTTGGATCATTATTTCGACTAGCTTAGTAAGTTACTGACTGATTGTTAATTTAATAGTTATGAAAACAGTAAAACCTATTTAGGTCAAAGCTTAGAAGAATCTCTAACAGTTCTTATATTATTTTACGGTTCACTTCTTATGATTGGCTTTTACCGTGAACCTTATAATAATTACGCTGTGAACATTTATAAAAAAACTTGTATATCGGTTTACGAATGCTTCCGTAAGGATACATTAAAAATGATGGAAAATTCTATAGAAGAATTGAAATGAAAGTGAATGTCGTGTCCGTAATTTCACAAAATGTATAAAATATTTCATTTCAAAATAATGACACAATCCAATAGACAATCCTCGAGTCTCGTAAACGTTCCCCCGCCGCGACAAAATACGACCAGTTAAAAAGCTTTCGACGTTCAATCTACTCGTGCAAGCGAAAATACCCCTTCTGTTGATGTAGATAGAGAATAATGTAGGCATTGCTCGATCGTGTGGAAATTCAATCATGTTTTTACGAACGTTACTTTTTAATATTGTGAATTAAGGTTTTGTTCGCCTTTATTGTGATACGAAACAAAAAATACCTACCTGTACCTTGTGTTAACATTGCACAATACTATAAAACCCTGATACGTTATGTCCGAATTTAAATAATGAATTGAATACAATAATAAAGTTCATTTGGTAGAATTTCCGATCAGGACAAGAAAAAGGTATATTTCATCAATTTTCATGCATGAAGTCGAGTAGCGAACCTAGGAATGCATTTGTTAAATCAGTAGTTAAGTACACAGAGCCTCTCTTGTGCGAGAGTCGAGTAAAGTATTTACTTCTAATTGTAATTCTATCGGTGCCCGGCAATAATGAAAAAGTTCATCGAATTTGCATCAAAATATCTCTCTCTGCGGTCCTAATGCCAATAACTTACTTAATACATTCAATTCATTGAAAGACTTTGAAATATTGCAATAGCTTGAAGCCTGTTGGATTTTAGACGTAGGAATATCTTAACGAACAGTGTGGATTGATTTGTTGGTCAGGCAGACCGTTTAATAAGACTTTTAGAGTATCTGTTTACAGATACTAAAACTAATAAGTATAGTTTTTATAATTCTAGGATTAGACTTACACTATCATGTTTTGCCAAAGTAAAGTTAAAGCAATCACAAAGATGATTGTGGTTGCAAATAAGAAAATAAAATTTTATTAGCCTAATAAAGTTATTTTCGCAGCGTCGTCGTCTCACAACAAAAATATAACAATCGAGCGCAACAAAATAACAAAAGATATCTCATAATGAAACATTTTTACTCGTTATAAAGAAACGGTGTTAGACGTAGATCCTAAAAATAATCTATAGAAATAAAAAGCTTTTGTGTTACAAACTATTTACAAAAATTGAAGAACCGAAGCTAATAAAATAAAAATTATCTCGTGGAAAATGTGTCTTAAACTTATCGTAAAGATTGTTCGTGCGAGGAGCAACAATGAATCGACACGAGAACTTAAAATGGGATTTCTCAAAGAAAATTTCTTGTAAGAAAACTCACTCAAAGTTTTTATAAGTATTTAGCGTTCATGAATAAATAGATCGACTTAAAACTTCAAGAATTGTTATCAAGTGGAGACTTGTTGATGGAATCTGAACATTTTAATATTTAATATATACACAGAACTTAGAGTCAGTCACAGCAAACATAGACTTTTGATTACGTAAAATGCATTTAAACTAGGAAGATATTTTCAAAAAATGATTAAAAATAATACATTGGCTCGAGCAATATTTTAAATATTTAAATAAATTCATGTAGCGTATCGTAGCACCATAACGGCTACCTATCAAGTCCACAGTAAATATAATTTAGATGTGTCATTGCTGTGAAGTTAAGACTAGACTTGTGCCCCCCACATTCCGCGCTCATGTCAGTCAGAGTGTGAGACAGGCATGTTCAGCGGAATGCGAAATTCAGGAGGTTAACTTCAACTTCTTTTTGTATGGCTCCGCTAGCTTTTCGCCACGACTCTGCCAGTGTCTATTCAGGAGGTCGCTGCAGGCTTGTGGCACACGATAATAAGGCTCACCCACAGCAGAGCGTATTAACCTGTGCAATTATTAATAAATACATAACATTGTATAAGGTCCCCCCTCCGTTTTGGCCGACAATTGTCTTCCTTTCGGTTTTACAGAGCCTATCACATCAAATAAAATAACTTTATTTTTGCTCGCGTAGCTGATGCCTGGTTTACATATTGTTAAGTATCAAGTGCGAGTGACAAGCGCAAGTGACATCTGCGTCTTGTAAGTGCGATTTCTAGACGCAGCGCCGCCGCGCCGTTTGTCTTCAAATTGCAAAACCAAAGACGCATCTGTGTAAAAGATGACATGCGTCTTAGTTCAAAATGTTCCCCGAATAATTATCGCAAATCATAATGTCACTTGCACTTGCCACTCGCACTTGATACTTAACAAAGTGTAAACCAGGCATAACGCTTTGAAGTATGGCAGTGTTACAATGGCTATGTGTACGAGCTCCGTCGATGCTGATGCTCTGATGCAGCCGCATTCCAGCCTCTCCTCACTGTGTAGGTGAGTGAGATTTGTTCGTCCGCAACTTCAAATTTCTTCAAATTTTGCTTTCTGGGAAATCAGAAATTAATAACTTTTTCTTTAGGCTTACAAAATTAGCTCTTAGACAAGTATAATTTTAAACTATATACTTATAAAAATAATACAAGAAATAAAGTGTTAATAGATTTTCTTTTCACTTTAATCTTTTGTCCTCTAGTGAAAAAACGAAAAATAAACCTCTAGCACGTGTATATTTAATGTGTCTAATACATGTTTGTTTTATAAATAATTACATGCTATTGTTTGTGTGGAAATGAGCGAAATCTGATACCATCAACTTCATTGATGCAATCATTTATAGAGCAATATGCCTTCTTGATAAGATTTTGTTTAAAACTTAGGTAACCAATCAGTTAGCAGTGTTAGCACATTAAAATTTATATAAACTCGGGTAGACGCTCATATTCATCATGATTTCCCCCGACGTTGAGCCTGAGTTACAGACAGGTCGGAGTGAAAATATTTTCAGGGTTATTCTTTTTAGAATCTGTTTCATGCATGTTATCAGTCTAATTTTTATTCAAAGTGAGGGAACAAGGGACCTGAGACTTGTCAATCTGGCCTGTCTTACAGAGGTAAATCAAGTAAATCAATATCTTTATTTCTTTAGGCTTATAAAATAAGCACTTAAACAAGTCAAATTTTACGCTGTTTTCTCGTGGTCCCAGGATTTTGTCCCATTAATGGGACTACAAGGGAGAACTGTTTCTCGTAGTCCCATTATTGTGTAATTACATCCTGTATATAAAAGTATGTGGTAACCAAAAGAAACAATGATAATAAAAGTAGCAACTTCATATTATTTAGGTAAGTATAATATTTTCAGTCCCTGCCCAAGGTCCACCTGAATAGTACACCTGGCTGTACCTATTTCAATATAAATAACTTAACTTTTCTAAACATATCGCAAGCAAGCAGAAGATGTATTTTCTTTTTCAGTATATTTGACTGACTCTGAAAAAATAGCTAATTTGTTGTTAATTTATAATTTTGTTAAGTTGAACGTGAAATAGGTAAGTACCAGGACATCATGAAAATGGCAGAAGTGCTTTTTTCCAAAGCATTTAGGATCTCTAACATTACTGATATCCTGGTAGACAGCTTCAAATTTTTGGAACAAATATAGGTACATGTATAAGAGTTCAGAATTGATGTATCAAAGAATTGCATGCGTTTACTTGTTTTTAGATCCGTAAATCACTTGATAATTAAGTACCTAACTACCTACATGCTATAGTGTGTATTCTCTAGACCACAGCAATACATTTTTAACCCATGTACCTACATAGGTGGACCATGGAAAGATTTCCGTGGTACAGCCAGGTGTACTATGCAGGTGGGCCTTACAAATTCTCGTCTCCCTTCTGATGATTTAGAGAATTCTTGTTCTCTCTCAACCAGAATGTTTAATAGTTTTAATAAAGATTTCGGATGGCGTTTCTTCATGTCTTTATTTAATAGTGAATGCCAACATTCCACTACGTTATTGTGGTGCGGTGTCTTTCACCATATACGTATTTTGATGTATTTAGTGTCAAGTGTCATTTAATTCATCAACTAACACTTCACTACACATTCCAAAAAGTTTATTTATGCAAGAAGAATACCTATATACAGGAGGATAAATATGTTACAGAGCATAGGAATGGGACGATGAGAAACAGTTCTCCCTTGTGGTCCCATTAATGGGACAAAATCCTGGGACCACGAGAAAACAGCGAAATTTTAAACTTTATGTACATAATTATCAAAATAATCTAATTATTACGAGGAATTGCTGAAGAAATTTATACGAAACCATTATATTTTTCTGTGTTTTACCACCCTTAGTAGGTATTATGTAATGCCACATTTGTGCCACCACACCAGGCCCTGTCTGAAAATCAACGCCACTAGGTACTAGCTGCGGCTTGTAGCTGAGACAGGGTCCTTTTTGGCCCGAATGTAAATAGTTTCAGATTTTTTTATTATTTATTGTATTCATTTAATTCTTCATATTAATTTTCTTTATATCTTCTTATATTTCTATTTATTACATGTGATAGGTATAAATAAGTATATAATCTATGTGAAATGAGCCAAAAAAAATATTTTTCTTTCTTTCTTATAAAACGACCCACCTGAATGAAATGTACCCCAACGGGGTAGAGGAGGGATACCTTTGGGTATCAATCCACTTCATTCACTGGAGTGCAACCTGCCATTTCATAAACGCCCCAAGCAATAAGTTGAACGATTCAATTCAACTCCGGTTCAAATGAAAGAAAATATTGTTGCATTAGAATAGAAGATCGAGTTGTTTTTGTAAGTTTGTAAATAATTTCTTGAAATAAATAATATGTTTGTTCTTGTTTCAGGTAAATATTAATTCTGCAGATGGTTTTGAATTAATTGGACTAGAAGAAGCTGCAAGAATATAAGGTATTTAGAACGAAAACCAAAACTAAATTAAATGTAGGTTTTTTATATCAGTGAAAAATTATGTTGAAAACTAACAAAGAAAATTAAAACTTAGAAAATTCATCAATTTACTTTTCAGAAAGTGTACGTAAGCTATGTTCATATATTTATGGGCAATGGATAGTTTTAACAGGTAAATTAGAAACATAGATAAACTATCCGATTCAATTATTCCACAATTAACTCAAAAAATTTGATTTTGGTTTATGTTAGTACATTGTTAAAACTCAAATTTCTTCCTCTATATGCCTAAGAACCGCTATCTATATTCTCCCGGCACCGATTTAGCATCTAACACTAATTAGCATGAACACTGCTCATAGGAACGGTCCCGCTTGTAGAGCGGGCAACCCTACTGGCGCCGAACCGTAGCTATAGGGTTGCTACAGCAATGAAGTTAAATTAGTTCCCTTTTTGATTTTTATCACGTCATAATAGATTACACTATACTAAAAATATTATAACCTACTTAACATTTAAATCTTTTCAGCCAACTAAATGGAAAAAGCAAAAAACACGCCAATGTATTGTTTCTCGCTCAGTTTGGAGGGTTTGTGGATGGATATTCTCCAGAATTTATGTTAATTGTGTGAAATATATCATTACTAAGTGTAATAACTAGTGAAAATTAATATGATCGAGGAGAACAATGACCCAATCGCAGGTTTGCCACACGTCTTCATTAAGATCGTAATAACGACGACGTGACTTCTACTGAATTACATTGACCCGAGTACAAATGAGAAAATACCTGTCTGTGTCTATAATTGAGAGTAACGGCTCGCCACTTACTAACTTGCGCATTTTATTATATCAAACAGCTATTTTATTAGACTTTGGATACTTTTACAATTTGCATAAAATTAATTCCATATCAAATTTGAGATGAGAAAGTCTTATAGATTATTAATATGACTGTAGACGACTAGATAAAAATACAACAGAATTCTTTTATAACATATCGTATCTATAATTACAAAGATGTTTTTAGGAAACGTTGGTATTTAGATATAAGAAATAAGGAGTGGCGATGTTGGCTTATAGGGTCAACATCTTTAACGTTATCATGGAAAGAATAAAAAAGTTTTCCCTGCGGTTCTATTTTGTTTATTTTTTATTTCTATCGAGTGTCGAACTTACCTCCCTGCTACTCACTCGTTGCATTGTACCTACAAGTCTCTGGATGCACTTGTTATAGCCGATGGAATGCGAGCGCTCACTCCTATTTATTGTGATATCGACACTCGAAGGGAAAGAATGAGGAATATAATGTGCAATTTTAGTTCGAGCTAACTTGTACAGAAATAACTTTGTTGTCTTATAGTTACTACAATCTTACAACATTAGCTGAAAAAATGTACTTGGAGCTAAATGTATATTGAGATACGAGTAGAAAGAAATAAATATTTTTTGTGATGTGATCTCCACACTAGAATTAAAGATGTAAAAGCAGCAAATTAAATGTTTGGATGGATGTTTGTTACTTCTTCACACCAAAATTTCTAAACGGACCAAGATGAGGTTTTGCATAGATATAGGCGTGGAACTAGAATTAAACATTGCTACTTCTTATCTCATAAATAGCTTCCCACGGGATAACAATAGGTAACTTTTAAATGTTTTCATAGAAACAACGCGTTCGAAGCCATTGGATGAAACTAGTCAGGTATAACATTATGACAAGATACATTCATAGCCTCGGAGCAGTTTATAGCCCTACATAGCCGGTACATGCACTAGCTCTAAAATGTAGCTCGGTTTGTGGCGGTGCAGTGCTGCCGACCTCAAGGCTCTCTCACTAATGGAATATGCAGGACCCGGCGAGTGCAGGCGAGCGTGAACCCACCTGGGATTGTGCACTGGGACGACCTTACGACGACTTACCTATAGACGACAGGAATATATACGACAGGAATACATCTCTATAGGTAGACGCTGAAAGGAGTTACAATGATGAAGAGATAAAGCTTTTTGGACGATGTGCGGCGTGGGACTCCGCTTACTGCACAAGTGTCGAGGCGGCGTCTATCATAAGGATATTAAATAAACTAATAATGCTAGACAATACACACACCATCATCTAGCCCCAAAGTATTCCACGTTTATACGTTAAATAAAATGAACAAACTGTTGGCAGTTTGGCAGATGCTAGATGCGGCAAGCTGAAGAAAGGGCGCTATGGCGCTCACTGATATAGGCTGATGATGATTATAAGAATTAGTATCTACATGCATCTTCGCACACGTTGGTTCTATTGAAACGTCTCAAAGCCATTTCTATCCCATGAAAACTGATATCGAGATGAAAATTAGCCTATGCTTTATTCAAGGGCGGCCGCCCTAGGTATCGCTGGATTGACGTAGTGGAAGCCGATCTCCGCGAACTCGACGCTTATAGCTGGCGAGAGACAGCTCAGAACCGAGACGCCTGGAGAAGTCTTGTATCGGAGGCCAAGATCCACTTTGGGTCGCTGAGCCACAGGAGTAAGTAAGTAAGTAAGTTATTCAAGGGGTAGAAGTACGTCTATGAAACATTTCAGCTAGATCTATTTAGTAGTTTTGGATTGGAAAGTTTCAGTTCTATTTTCAACAAACATTTAGACTTCTTATCATAATCCGCAACCAGACTTTTCCAGCTAGATACTGGGTTAGGCCTCCAAAATGTGTCAAAAACCATAATAAATATCACTTTTTCATAAAGGTCAAGTCAAGAAGAAAGTCAAGAATGAACGTAGAAACAAGTCGGCCCCAGCACTTAAAATAATTAGAGAAAATCGCCGTAATTAGCCAGCGCTTGCTAAGTGCGGTCCACAATTAAAGTTGTTATCTCTTTGTGACCGAACTCATTGTGCTGGAGATGCGAGGACTTTACGACTTTTCGCTTGTTTATTATAAAACCAGTGGCTAAATACAACAACATTATCATCATAGCTCCAAGACAGATAACTTACAATTTATAGATAAGAAGGTGCGTTGCATGCAACCATTTGTGCGAATAGGATAGGAAAAGGTATTCGTGTTTGTAGAGTGCGATAGCATAGCCCCTCTACCTCGGGACACCGAGGACGCCGGGAAGCATGCACCGGCGAGCTGTGCATGCTTCGGGTATTTAGACTAGCAGCCCCCCACCCGACACGCAAAAAAGGGCCCACCTGTGGCCTAGTTGCGGAAACCACTCCAGAAACAAGTAACAAGTAAGTAAGTGCCTTTTTAGAAAGGCGTAGGCGCATAAATTCAAAATAGTGGACAGCAAATTATTCGAAAATCAATATTATTATAATTTTACGCATGTAATGTTCACGCAAAAACTGAATGAAACGCGCTGAAATTTTAGATATACGTAGTTCTAGCCCTGGAATAACACATAGGCTACTTCACATTTCATAACGCAGTTCCCATGGATACGGAGCCTGAGACGTATCCATAGAAAAAACGCGTACGAAACCGCGGGCTCATACTAGTTTTTTATGAACTTCAAATACATTTTCCCACCGTTTCCTTGGTAGATCAACTGATGTTGCAATTCACCCGGCAGAGTTCACTAGATGTCAAGTAATGCAATAGCAGGCGGATTCAGCGGAGCATCGAATCTACGGGCCAAACTGGGTTACTGGCTATACCGGATGCAGCGGGTGTAACGGGTGTACTGGCTATAGCGGCTATACCGGCTGTATTGGGTGTGCCGGGTGTAGCGGGCTATACGGATAATTGCATCGGAGGCCTTCGGAACTGGCCCAACACTATTTAGGGCATAGGTCGTTGGGCAAAGGATGTTACATTAATTCATTACCTAATAAAACGAGGCGGAATCGTAGAAGAATCGTTATTATTTGTTATTCTTGGACTTTGATCTCAGATTTAAACATTTTCCATCAGATCAGGATGTGATTGATGACTGCCAACATGTAGACAGACCATTGAGTGCAAGTAGATAATAAGTCTAATTGCAGAGAGCACTATGCTTACAACTTAACTAATTTACATAAACATTATATACTTACATCCTAACATATTAGTAATAATAAACCAAGAGTTAATTTATTTTCAACGGAACTAATTCCTGTTATCTCGGCTGCCACGTAGAAAGTCTCGACTTCCCATTTCCCAGCCTAAAGTAATTCCCACGCACGGTTCCCGTCAATCGCCGATAATTGAGTACCTACTTCTCACTTTGTTGAATCTTCGGAAGCTCTCGGCAACCTTCGGGAACCATCCATCACTCATGGTCTAGTTCATTTCTCGCTACTGTTTCTTTGGAGGACTATATTTCAATTGTTAAATGATTCCAGATACTACTTTATATGTGCAGAATAGGGTTG
The DNA here is from genome assembly GCA_944547425.1 of Eupithecia centaureata. Lineage (NCBI taxonomy): Eukaryota > Metazoa > Arthropoda > Insecta > Lepidoptera > Geometridae > Eupithecia > Eupithecia centaureata. The sequence continues at coordinate 793,299 of OX155680.1, read as the reverse complement.
CACCACCAAATCATCTGATCTCAATAAAATCAAGTCCAACATAGCTATAAAATACTAAAAAATCTATATACAAGGTTATAGGTATTTAATGATTAACCTCGATCAAAAGTTGTTAGTCTTGATTGCCCCAAGTCGCCTTTAAAAGTTTAATCATTAAATACCTATAACCCTGTATATAATAAGATACAGATAATGAGTATATCATTACTATTTAATAACTCTTTTAGAAGTTATTTAAAGGACTCTTAATGAATACGACGAACTACGTTTATAGAAAGCTGTTTGGAAAATCAATAGGTTAGACTCATCGGAGTTTACCGACGCGTAAAAATTGGCAAAAATGTTTGCAAAAAATAGAAATATTCTGCCATATGCATATTTAGGTTAAAAACCTTCAACACCTTGTAATTGTTTTTTAACTAGTTAGGTAATATTTTAACTTTATTTAGCTGTGCACCCATACTCTTATGTTACAATATAGATTAAGACTGTTTTCTATTTTTGTATATTTTAGCTTGCATTAGTGTCATCATAAGTGATACTAAATCAATTTAATAATTATTATTGTTTTATTTGTTTGTTATTATTATTATTTATTAAAAATATAGTACAGCTACCGTTACAGGCACACCTAATGCGATAGCGTACTTGTCAAATTCTTCTAATTATTGTGCTACTCTATAAACTAATAAACTAAATGAACCTATTATTCATATAAAAATATATAAAACAATAATAATATAAATATATTATGTTGTTGTTTTTGCCAAGTTGGACCAAGGTAGATATTATGTTGTTCCAAAATAGCATTTCAGACGTAAGGTACCCAAACATTATGCTAGCTTGCTGATTCTCATAGACTGGTCTATGTTGGGATTTTTGACATAGGACCGAAATACATCTTTTCCATCGCGATCATTTAACTTTGAATTCAATTTATAATATTCTAGTTATTAGTCTTAAGTCGAACGAACCCACGCGCGGTACTTCTATCTTGTAAGGCTTCGTACCAATAAAATATCTTGCTAATGACTTTTAAACTGGAGCGTAGATAACTTTCTTGTAATAGGACGTAATGAAAGAGTAAAGAGTTACGGCCAAGTTACGGATAATGACTTAAGTTTCCGACGCTTTTGTTGAAAGTTGAAGATTACATTTTTTGACCGTCTACCATCAATCACAAATTCAATAGCAAGAAGTGTAATAGCAATCCACCCGTGACTTCGCACCTATGGCAGAACAGTTTTGTATCCACATACCTAATGGATTAGGTACGCGGCGCACGCCAACGAGCAAATTTCTAGTTAGTTAGTAGGTCTTTACAGACCTTGGTACCTATTTAATTTTATCGTCATATTTTACTTCAATTTTAAATAAATACTTATGAATAAACTCATATGACGACTCTATTGTCTTTCCAATTCCACGCATTAGGTTTTTATAAGGACATTTGCATTGGATAAAACATGGTATTCTATTCTATAATCTATAGAAAAAAATACTTACATTAGGCTCTTGAATTAACTCCGTCTACCAGTTCCGTGACCACGAGGAGACATCAGATATGCAAGCTGACGGACGCGGAAAGCACTTTGTTGTTAGATATACTTAGATGGATTGTACCTATGTACCTTGATAGAATTATCTGAGCGTCTGGTCGATGCGACGCGTGACCGGAGAACTGGTGAGTATCTGGCTCAGCGCATCAGCATTGCCATACCATTGCGTGGTAATGCAGCCAGTGGATTGGGGACGCTTCCGACTGGTCAATACCAGTCGGAAGCGTATAAAGATAGCTTAATTGATCCATGTCAATACATGGATCAATTAAGCTATCTTTATTCTTTATCTTTAGACTGTTTGCAACCGTCTGCAGTTAGCTCAATTGTTTCAATTGTATACACTAGTTTTATTTGTCCTAGATTGTAACTTTTGTTGTTAAAAAAGAAATATCTACCTAGATTTCGTCTAATATGTTAGGAGCTATTGATAAATCGACCCTAAGTTCTTTTTCGGGGTCAGGTCGGATATTAATACGTTACAGTGTAACATTCCTGCCCACATCGGTGGTTTCCGATAAAAGAACAATAAAGTTTCATAGTCTGAGCGTCGTTTATCATCCGATACGGCAACACTATCCGTGCTAAATAATGGTGTCTGCTGGCAACATTGTTCAATGTTTGAATTGAACGGATCGCTGGTTGCTCGCGTTTTTTGGTGCGCTAAAACTTTAAAACTATCGTGATTTGTTAACATAATAACAACGATTATATTATTTATCGAGTAACTTTTGTTTTTGTTTTATTACCCCTGTGTTTCCCTCGCAATGCAGAGAGTTTGTCATTGAACATGGTTCAATATATGAGTAGACTAAATTATAAATGCCTAGGTGATTAAGCCTCCTGTTTACAAATATGTTTACTACAATGTACCTATAAAGAATTTTACATTTGTTTAGGCAGTTATTGCATAAAAGATTTTATCTTAATACCTATAAAACATGGGGCAAATACTTTACATAAGTACACATAAACATAAAAATATATTTTCTCCGCCATTGGAAACGGATCGCATCTAAGTAGGCCAGCGTCTAATCGGTGGCCATTCTTCACGCGGCTTACCGGCTTATCTGTGTCCGCCGGACTCTAATCCAAGCCATATGTCCCCGATAGGCCTGGGTAGCGTGTCTGCAGTAGAACTAGGAAATGTATCCTCGGATACACTATGCCAGATGCTATCCTAGTGTAACGCCATAAATTATTGGAATACATGCCATAAGTTGGTCCAAATACAGGTTGTGTGCTTACACAAGCATGTAGTAATGTAGGAGGTTTACCAGGAAGTGTGTGTTGTAAGAAATTGACATCATAATCTCAGCGGGTCAAATGTATTTTTTAATTCTTTTAGCACTGCTACACATTTTTTTTTTTATTTATTTTTTTTTTCAAAAAAACAGTACATTTTCCTTACAACGTTTCTGCCAAACTGTGTTGCAGTTTGTCGGCAGTAGCTCTCGTCATTTCGTTGTCTATTCCGATTTTCCTAGGAGCTTCTTCGCCATGAGATATTTCTCATATCTCATGGCGAAGAAGCTCCTAGGAAAAGTTAGGTAGAGTAGGTTACGTAGAGTTAACTATTGTTCACTCTACCTAACCTACTCTACCTAACTTAGTTAGCATTGAAAATAAGTTAACATGTGATACCAAGAAAATTTATAACAAGGATTCTTACAAATAGGAAGGAGTAGCTAACTAATAACAAAACAATAACGACACTCGATACTCTCGATATATCAACCAACTTTATTGTGATTCGAAAGAGACAATAAAATCAAATAAATACCAATTTAATAAATAATAAGCTCCTGTGAGCCGAAACAAACAATGTCGCTCTGGAAATATGTTGAAGGACTTTTTCCTGTTGTTTGAAGTTGTATTGATATCGTTGATTAACTTACATTGATCGACTCTACTCATAATTTGAGTTATTTTATAACGACCTTGGTTCAACTATGAATTTATTGACATTATTAATCATCTATCATGTATATGTATCATCATCATCATCATCAACATATATTAGTCCACTGCTGGACATAGGCCTCCCCCAATGAGCGCTATAGCGCCCTGTCTTCAGCTTGACGCATCCAGCATCTGCCAGCAGTCTTTCGCAGATCGTCATCCCACCTGGCCGGAGGGCGTCCTACGCTACGTTTACCGAGTCGCGAGTGTATATGTATATTATGTATCAAATATCATCATGTAGATAGATAGATAGTTTAATATTCATTAAACTCGACTGTTTAAACTTTAAGAAGGTAATCCGGTAGTATAAAACAAAGTCGCTTGCTCTGTCCCTATGTATGTTTAAATTTTAAAAGTACGCAACGGATTGTGATGCTGTTTTTTTTAATAGATAGAGATACCTATTCAAGGGGAAGGTTTATATACGTATAATAAAACGGGCGGGTCACTAGTTATATATACAAAGGTAATACAATGCAACCACGAAATCAATTGTATTGATTCAATTCCCTAGGTAAAAGCAAAAACAAAGGTAGTGTTTTCAATTTGAATCCCATCGGAACGAAAGGTCACTCCTTTAATTCATTTGGGAGTTTGTGGGAGAGGAGCACAATATTTTGGCAGCAACTTTTTTAATCAAGCGTGTCGCGAACTTTTGCTAAATGAAAAGGTACTGCGCTTTTCCCCTTACTGTTGCTGGCTTCTATTAGTCTGAATGAGGTTTTTTGTACCTATTACTTGGTGTTTGCTAGTGTTGGGAAACGTAAGGAAAAACAAGCTACATTGTATATTCTAGTCAAACTCGATGTTGAATGTTTGTCTACAAACCACGGCAAAAAAACTACTTAAATCCGAATGCTTGGCTTAGAGTTTCAGTTATAATGAATACTTTAAAATTTGACTAATCCTGTCAGCCAGTTACCTTTTCATTTTTAGTCCTAAAAATTCAAGTATAAATTGCATAAACACAAGTCAACGGATTTAAGTTAAATATGGGCGGTTTGTTAACAAACATTTCAAATCGAATTTAGCTGTCGTAAGGTACATATACATTACGGTAGACTGAGACACATGGGCGACAAACATACGTTGGCCTAGGCTAGTGAAAGGGTCCCAATAAGTGGAATTTGTATTTTAAGCCTTTAGTTCTTTTTTCGATGGCCAATATTCTCAAATCATTTTAAACCTGACTTCTTATATCCACACTTTTTAATTCCAAACTTTTTATCCTACTCTTTTATCACAATTATACAGGATGTTAGTGTGAACAGCGTTGTCCTTGAAACCAGAGGTTCAGCATCATGAGTAGAATCCAAAACGGATGACAACAAAGAAATCCCCCTTTTGTCAATGTCGGTTAAAGATACGACATAAATACGTTCCCGACGTGTCGTATCGATTCTCAGAGTATAGATATTCTTCCCAAAAAGGAGCTTCGAGTAATAAAATCAGAACACCTATCCACCTTGATTGATCTCATACCTTCAATATCTGATGTACTGACGCCCCGAGCGTGATTTATCTGTATAACATCCAAGTTTGATTTTCGGGCTCGCTGGCAATTGCCTTTTGATATTGCTCGTAAAAGATGGTAGTAGATATGTTATTTAACGATAAATAGCTTAAGAACTAAAGACAAAAATCGTATTTATTACATTTTTCTATATAATAAAATTTAAAAGGGCTTAAGAAAACTGATTCATTAGCACAGAGCCGAAACTGCTGAAGCTACAAACTAATAGTAACGTTCACTTAAATTAAAACACTCTCATTAATTTGGTCTAGTCGTCAGCTAACAGGTTAACTTGGGGGCTATCGTCCAGGAGAGCGTTGAGGGCACGGAGTACTCGAGGGACGGGCGACTCGGAGTGAGCTGCCGTACGGGACTGTGGGACAGCCAGCAATCTATGTCTCCGAGCCCGGCAGTCATTGTTAGGGACATAAAGTCGACACAGCTTGTCAAGTCCAAGGCTGCGAACTTTGGAGGATTTTGCATATTATGATCATCTGGTCGTAGGAGCGCCTCACCTCTAGTGATTTGTCCCAGACATCCTAATAAGAACTTAGTGGGATAAAGATAGGGGTGGTAGCCGTAGCAGCACTTGTAGAGGAACCAAGAACCTCTTCTATTCCATCTCTAGCATGAGGGTGTAAGTAACCTCATGCGGGTTCCACACACAAGCGCTGCTCTCCAACTAACACGCTGAGTGCCAAATGAAGTGTTCGCTCTCGAAATCTCGCTGAAAAGACTCTTCGGCCAAGGAACGAATGTGGTCATGGAAAGCTAACTTTCAATCAAATGTGACGCCGCCCAAGTCTTTCATTGTGAAGGCCAGTTTATTGGTTCTCTTAATTTTATATTCATATGTAGTTGATTGAATAAGTTATATCAGTTATTTAGTATCCTTTTCACAAGCTTTGCTTATCTTGGGGCTAAATTTTTTAGTTTCTCTATAATGTAATTCCAGCGTGCGGTGAGCGAAAAAACGTCTAGCTCAAAAGTAGTTATAATATCGAAGCTCGCATAGGTCGCACATTTGTCTGCGCCAAGTAAAATGAATGTTCAAAACTCATTTGTTTTGATCCCTTCGACGCTCACGACTCGTTCGGTTTGGATGTGCGTTCACCTTTCATAATCGGTCTCATGCTTCCATGAACTTATGAAACTCATTTAATAGTCTCGTGAAGGTAAATAATCTTTGAGTTTAATATTCAGGATTCTGGCCCTGAGGGGAATATTCAATGTCGTAAATAATTTTAGATATCTGTCGCTGCCGTGACGCGGTCGGAGCTGCTATTAATCTTGTCCTGTTTCACCTCACGCGGCACAGTAGACAGGTACACCAGGAGATCGTCTCTACTGGGTTCTTTAATGTTGAGGATTGTGTAGCTTTGGAAGGCTTTTATTGAAGAATTTACTCACCTCTTTCAGGAAACTTTCCGTTTTTGAGTCCTTAAAGCTAGACTTTTACCTAAACATTTTTGACGGTCTTAGCCTTTTAACAAGGCATTAGAAATATAATAAGCCTTCAAGCTGAAACGATAATTAACAGTCACAATTAATCATCATTAAGATGATCTTTAGGATTAGTTAATTAAGGAATAAATGTTTAAATAAGGCTTTGAAATAAAGTATTATCTATCTATCTATCTAATTCATTGTCAATCAGAATTAATTGTCAGTCATAATTAATTGTCAACATATTTAGAATTCTGCTAAATATGTTTACTATTTTGAAAGGATATATAAAGGAGAGAATTGAATCCTTGTGGTAGATTTTTGTATACTTTGTTGCTAACCCTACCAGTATGTTTTTATTCCAGCGTGTTTTACCGCGAGGACTTTTCTTGGCGACTATTGAATTGTTCTAATTAAGTAATGTTTAATTAACCGCGGAATCACACAAGGCTTTACAGTAGCAGCCCGGAGTCAGAAACTTGACGCTGTTCCATCTCAGAGGTTCGGAAATCACTATATTTTTATTTTATCGAAAATTAACAAGCGTTCGGCCACTATCTCGCTACACGTAAGTGAAGATGTGGCCTAAGATGGTGCATGTTTTTCCAGAAGGAACTTATCCACTCTGGATTTGAAGACTACTATGAGACTTTATGCCGTTGTTCCTGCGCCAGACTTGACATCTGACATAACTGTCTGAGAGAGTGCACCTGTGTTTTCGCACACACTAGTTAACTAAATTAAACAATGAATGCCGTCGTGGCCGAAGGACACCATCATTCCAACTGTTCATCTGTTGAAGTTTTTCTAACAAGTGGTAATTCTGCTCTGCGATACATTTCTTCTGTGTACAGCTTTTAAGATTCGCGTTACGAGGAGTGGATCGCTTCTGGGTATCTGTTTATGAAGGCTTAAATGGAAGTTGCCCATAAACATTGAGATTGGATAATTTGTTGGCACGGTAAAGCGTTTTATCTGGTTAAATTTGATTTGGGTACATTTTGATGAGGCTTCTGGCCTATTTATGTGTCTGGTTGCGTTAATATTTAATGAAGGGTTCAGTGTGAAATGGTCAAAGACATGAAATGAGAATTTATTTTCATCTCGTTCATCGTTCTCACCTCTATTGCTATCACCAACCCGCCTGCCAAGCGTGATGGTGGCTCAGCCTACTTCGTTGCCGAATATAATCTCTTTAATAGACCACAGGGTTCCTAAAATTTAGACCAAAGTACTTATGTGCGAAACAGTGTAGGTACTGATTGTACGTTAATTTTTTTAATATTATTTACGCCTTAGGCGAACCAAAGAAATAATATTGAATTGCATTTTATTCAAGCTCTTTACCCCGGGGAGTTGAAAGAGTACTGATATCTAGGTCTAATTTGATTAACAAATCGCTTTGTCATTGCATCACCACTATCGTATATTAAATGCCGTAGCTTGCTACGTCGTGTCGTAGCAACGGCGCGGCGTGGCACCGCTGTATGTTAAGATATCACATTGCAGTAGGTAGATTACGCGAAAAAGTCTTTATTTTGTTAAATTCACTTTCCTTATATCTTTATATATAAATTTATTACTTTAGTTTTACCAGAATAGACGTACAAATTCAACTTAGTCAAAAATTCAAACCCAGCGTATCAACCCATCAACAGTGACAGAGATGAGCTGTTAGCTATTCACAAAGCAATAAACTCTCGCACGTCACAAAATGCTGTCACGGAATGTTCTAAATGTTACGCGGGAGTCCGGAAATCGTGGATACATCGAGTTAGCTTTTCATTTTGTTTTCCTTGTAACCGGATTAACCGGCCTTGGCACGGATCCGGTTTGATCCTCATCATATTTCAAGATAAGAAGAAGACCTTGCTGACTGAATCCTTGGTTTCGGGTGACTGAACTTTAACGTTCTAAAGTTCGTTATTAAGTTGCGTGAAGGTGAAATTGGGGAGAGTACTCATTTGGACTTATCTCTTATTAAAAACGGCGTGGTAGCTACGGAGAAAAAAAATATTTTATTTTTTTATTTAATTTAAATGCTTATAAAATAATTTTCTGAGATTTGGAAGCCGATTCTGTGAAATGAAGTAATTCTAAGTACGCAAACATCGCAATTGTTACAAATTCATCTATAGCCCCAAGCACAAAAGAGAACCCACTGGCTCAAAAGCCCAGAGGCTTTTGTAAATAAAGCCAGCTCACTGACCGTGGAGAACGCGAAACGCCTGCGGGGAACCTAAACAAAGGCGCTGGCTAAAACTATTTCACCTCATAATTAACCACCATCGCGCAATGGATGGAATTTACCTATTGTTTAGTGTGCTAAATTATTTGCTCTTTGGTTTATGTAAGCCTTGTAAGCCACGACGAAAATGATTCGCGTGCCAATCTCGAGTTTTAGGAAATTGAGATCCTCCTCTTTTTTGCAATCGATTGAAAATAAGGAAAGCAAAAAAGGAGGTGATTCCTAGTTCGACTTCATTTTTTTTTTATGTATAACCCAAGAGAAAAACATCAAAACTAAACTAAGTTATTTCATTTTAAAAAAGTTATTTCGTAAGAACATAACTAATTACTTTTGAAATTGAATGTTTGCTAAATGTTTTGTACCTTTTTTTTAATTGTTGTGTCTATGTAATTGATTATGTGTGTGTCTGTCAAATATCAATATCAAATATCTATCAAAACTTTTTTAAGGGTGAACCGATTTTGATGACCCTTTTTTTATTTGAAAGGGCGGATCGTGATAAATTTGAATAAGCAATAGTTTTAATTTGCCATATAAGTAAGACATTTCAGTTCACGAGAGCATTTTGGAGTCGGTGATAGTTTTTGTAAAAACATCAAATTATGAAACATTCAACTTTGACGACCGATGTGGCGCGGTGGGCGAAGGTCCGCCTGCGACGCAGGAGGTTGCGGGTTCGATTCCCGCCTCGGAACAAATTAGAGTACGATCTGCAGAAATTTGTTCCGTTGGTCTGGGTGTTTTCTATGTATAATAAAAAATATCTATCTATGTAATGTATTGTATGTATTAGGTATATCAGTCATCTAGTACCCACATAACACAAGCTCGGCTTAGCTTGGGGCTAGATGATGCTGTGTGGACTGTCCAAATTTATTAATTTATTATAACTAAGCATTCAACAAGTTCTCAGATAATGTAGGTAGACGTCTACACTAACTTAATTTTTTTATTGAAATGTATTTTATGTTGGGGAAAAACACAAATGCCAACAGCCAAGTTTAAGATCTGTCTAAGCTATTCTCATCAAATCCCACGCAGTCCTAATACCTACACACTGTGTGAGCGCGCCCACGTCGAGGCTTTCCATTTTTCATCAGAGTGAAGTATTTTCCTCTACCAATATTTAACTACTAACGCTTCAACTTGTCTATAGAATAAAGTCGAAGGTATTGAAACAGAGTAATTCGGGGAAGTCTATATTGGTACTAAATATAATGAAATTACCAAAATCTTTCGAGGTTCTGGTTGTTTTCTATCTATATTAAAAAAATTATATCTATGTAATGTATTGTTTTAAGTACATATTTCAGCCATCTAGTCACAAGCTCTACTTAGCTTGGTGCTAGATGGTACTGTATGGATTTTCCAGAGTTATTTATTTATACTTACTTACGATATTACTGAAACCAACAATGGCAACAACCTCAGCATTGTGTTGTTAAAGCTAAGTTTAAATTATAGTTAGAACAACGTAATCTTATATAGTATTACGTTAACGTCATATTTTGAAGTAGGTACTAAAACACCCTCTTGAACTCGATCGTCTTTTGTTTAAACTTCATTGATAGATGCTCACATCTCGTTGTTTGACCGATCAACAGGTATTGTTAGTTTCCCAACGTCTCCCATGAGACATGCTTACTCACAACGTCTTATATCTTATGAAAACGCACCTAGTGCCAAAATTTCATTAAAAGTATTCCCAACGGTTCGTGATTTACAATCTACCCACTTTATCTATAAATAATCTTTTTCAATACTGATTTTTGATTTATCCCTTTAAGGCGCAAATAGGAGCTAAAGTAGCGCCACCACTTATTTTATTCATTTCATTTATTCATTTATTCATTTATTGCATACATATACATTATTCATTATTTGGCTTAGGTGGTATGTACCCTGTTAGGGCGCAGCAATTGCTAATAATTGTTCTAATTATGAAAATATAGTTAATGTCAGTTACAAGAATCGTAGGTAATAATAATAATATGAGTAAATAGTTTATTGAATTTATTATTGAACAGATTTATCATTTAAAAATTCGTCAACGGAGTAGTAACATTTATCAATAAGGTATTTTTTGAGTGTATTACGAAAAACTGAATCACTTTTAAGGTCTTTTATGGAGCTTGGAATTTTGTTATAAATATTCACTGATCGTGAGTAAGGACTTTTACTAAAAAGTGTAAGGGTAGTCGAAGGTAGAATAAGTTTATCTTTATTTCGCCTATTGTAGTTAGTAAAATGTTCTGATTTAGATTTAAAAAAATGTCGATATTTTTTTACGAATAGGGTCATTTGCATTATGTATATACAGGGCAATGTTAATATTTCTAGAGTTTTAAAGTGCAGCTTACAGCTTTGTCCTTGTTTTATATTATATTATCGTACCTATAATTACGTTAAACCTAAACTAGACTATAACAAAACTACTTCAGATGCATTAAAAAAAGCGTATGATAGGTTTAACAATCTGAACGTGAGAATTCAGGAAATTCCTTTGTTTAACGTAATTATATGATAAAATAAGTGGTGGCGCTACTTTAGCTACTGCTTGTGCCTTAAAGATAAAGTTATAAGATCATACAGTCAAGGACAGCTGTTAAATGACAGTTCCTCACAACAGAGTACTTGTAAAGACCCCTGCCTGGATGGCGCACAGTGTAGCGTCATAGCTTCCACGCTGAGTGACAACCTTTTTTAATTTCACGGTTGTTACTTTTATTTGTTTGTAACAGTTTAGTTTATACTAGTATCTTCCTCGGTTTCGCACGCGTTGTGTGTATGGAAACGTCTCAAGGCTATTTGTATCCCATGAGAACTGCAAATTTATGGGATAAAAAGGGTTGTTATTCCAGGGTTAGAACTATTTCTATTCCAAATTTCAGCCTGATCCGTTCAGTAATTTATGACGTGAAAGAGGAACAAACATTCATACAAACTTTCGCAGTTAATCTTAAGGCAGTAAAGATAAGAATGTATGTGACATTGCATATTATATGATTTTTTCCGTCCCTCCCTAATAGGTTTCTATGAATTTTAAAAAGGTCCAGATTAAAATATGACATCCCTCGTACATCAGTATTCCTTAGAATAATTTACGCGAACCGCGAGATAAGACGAATTAGCTTACAAAGCACTTCAACTTGATAACCAGTCCTAAGATGAAAACACAAAGACAGAAATATTCATGACAGTCGCCTCTCTACATAATTTTGTTTTAGATTAGAAAATGTTCGGCTTAAAAGCCGGATTTTGAGCAAATTCGATCAAGATTATGCTTTTACATAAATACTTATCAAGCTTACTTTGAATATACGTAACCTTTGACAATTGCACTTGGTATCTCTGCTCGACTATAATCATTAGGAACATCAGCTTAGATCAGTTTCATGAGACTTCAACATGAAAGAAAACCCAATACTACACTAAACAAAACCTTATATAGAATATAATAGAATAGAAATAATAGAATAGAAAATCATTTATTTATAACAACTACAGACACAACACACTTATAAATAGAATGTACGTACATACAACGTTGTTATGAAAGGGCCCTAACTTAGCATAATGCTTCAAAATAGGTATGTAGCAGCCAATTGAAAATGTTGCATAATTTTTGCGGATTAGGGTGATAAAACTAAATCGAGCTGTGCTGCGCTGTACTGCGCTGTGCTATGTTTGGTCAACAGATTAACGCAGCACAGCACAGCATGGTTAGTTTGTATCCTCATTAAAACATTAGACGAGCGAGTTGACGTTGACACAGCACAGCGCAGTACAGCGCAGTACAGCTCTATTTAGTTTTGTCACCCTTACTGTGTGACCAAATTTACCTAAAACACCTCTAAAAATAAAGTAGGTGAACTATTTGACGTCATAATGTAGTGCAGTGGGCGACGCGACGGCACAGTGCATCTGCGACTCAGGACGTTGCAGATTCGATTCCTGCATCGGGAATGTACTGGTTGTTATATGTATGATGTAAAAACTTATATCTATATCTACGTAGTATAATGTATTCATATATAAATCAGCTATATAGTACCCATAACAGCAGCTCGGGGCTAGTGATGATGTGTGATGATGATTGGCAATGTTAAAAAAATGTCGCCTTTAGAAATCAAAGCTTTCGTAAGTGACCACATTATGGAGTCGGCAAATTCGAATTTCTAGTGATGAAAAGTGTCTATAACACCAGTAATAATAATTCAGTGACTAATCCCTGTTGGTCACTGCATGTTTAATTTTTTTTAATTCATTTTTTAAAGGGTTTAAAATAATGCGGAGGCAATTGTGTCAACTGCCTCATATTTTCCATTTAATTTTACGCGTTAAGCACCGGCCAGTTCTGATAACGTAGCGCAGTTTTATTGGATTATTACGCTAATTTTAGCTTGGAGTTTTGATGAAAAAATATTGCGTTATTTTACGTTGATAATGTTGATATATCATTTATTTTAGAAAGACAAATTTGCCACTCTATAATGTATTAAGTACCTACTTATATCAGTCATCTAGTACCCATAATACAAGCTCTGCTTATAGCTTGGGAATAGATGATACTATGTGGATGGTCTATATAATATATATATACTTTACATACATATAGAGAGGGATGGTTGTTCCAGAGATTCCAAATTCACATTAAATAGGACTTTTATCTTCATTGACACGACAGAATTAAATTAAACAAAGAGGTAATAAGAACCTATTCAACACAACACTACTGAAATTCCTATAGATAATACTAGCGACCCTCCCGGCTTCGCACGTTTTTATTATACGTATAAGTAAATATTCCTCTTGAATCACTCTATCTATTAAAAAACCGCATCAAAATCCGTTGCGTAGTTTTAAAGATTAAAGCATACAAAGGGACATAGGGATATAGGGACAGAGAAAACGACTTCGTTTTATATTATGTAGTGATAAATACTTATGTACTTATCTAGTTTCCTCACATAAATGTGGTTTTCCGCGCGCGCCTAGCTCGTAATTTAGGCTGCCTAGTGCCTACCTGAATATCTAATTACCTTATGCAATGTGAATGCATTCCTGCTTGCTGGGAAATTCTTCGCGATCTACAAAACTAGGTAAGATCTGACATAGCTAAGAGAGTTTGCAATTAATTTGAGAAGGAAGTGAATTTTCAAAATTTACCAAATAGATGACCTATGATTTAGTATACAACTTCACACTGATAAGTTGCGCATTAAACTATAAGGAAACATACAGTTATTATTTAGAAAAGTAAGAACTTACTTACTCTGTACGCAAGTTATCTCCATTATGTACCCAACGATAAACTGATGTGTCCAAGAGTGTCGATTTCATAGACAATTCTTTCTTATTAATAGTTCACCTGGACAGCTATGTAATCACTACATAGTATAAAACAAAGTTGCTTTTTCTATCCCTATTTGCCTTTAACTGCTTAAATCTTTAAAACTACGCAACGGATTTTGATGCGGTTTTTTTTATAGATAGAGTGATTCAAGGGAAAGGTAGGATACGTATAATAAAACCATGCGAAGCCGGGGCGGGTCGCTAGTGTACCATAAAAGCAATGTGAAATCACTTTGTACCTAGTGAAATCGTCGCGGTGACCTGGGTCCTAGCTGCTTAGCCTCTTACTCTGACCTGAACTGTGAACACGTTTTTGAGGGCGTTCGAGAAAGTAGGACTGAACCGGATGGGATCTTGACTTGAAGATCTTTATCCGGCAGCCGATATCCGGCTCAGCGGACGTGACGTCATCTTTAGGCAGCAAAGAAACTTCTTGAGATCTTAGGAAAAGCTCTTATGTTTTCCTGAAACTTTTTTGTTCGGTCGCTTCTTAGCCCCGCCCGTCAAAAAAACACGAACGTCCTTCTTTACTTAAATACAAAAGAAATACAAAAAGTAGGTTAAAAATACCTAATTCCACTTAACCTACTGAATAAATTGTAAAGAGGTCATTTTTTTTAATTAACATGTCTATGGCTGGAAAAAATCCCTCTTGATATCATATAACAAGGCTAATCAAGACTTAATTCCCTTTCGGATTACTCCCTCCCCAGCCATTTTACACAGAGCTTTAAACGAGAAGGGGGCACTCAATACCCGGGGTCTTTTTATCATGGTGGTTTACTAGAAAGTGGTAAATGAAGTCTCTTCCAGTTAAATAATCTGTGACAAGCAATTACCTACCTTTTGCAGAATGCTTTAATCTCATTTTGTTTTGTAACAAGGCTTGTTCTCTACGGGGCGGCTTCTTGGCAGAAAATGGCGAATTAGATTGTGTTTTACACTTTCCTTTGGAGAAATTCTGGTAAAATTGTGTTTTTAACAATGAGAGCGCTTGTTCTGTTTCTTGAAAACACAATTTCATTACCTACACAGAACGTTTTGTTATTTTATTCTCAACCTAACACGAAACGTAATTAATTCCAGCATTACGGTTTAATTCTAGAGATTTTGTAGGTTAACTTTTGTAGATAAGGTGTAAAAAGGTGTGATAAGGTGTAAGGTGTAAAATCATGAACAAAATGAAGCTGCAATTCTCAAAATTGAATTGAAAGGTAAGTATTTAGTCGAGTCAACTTAAAAACAACAAAACAAAGAACAAAGTCAACGGAAGGGCGAACGACGGGATCCTCGGAAAATGTCAGGGAGAAATTCCTTTGAATTATTAATCTACTTAGTTACACGAACGAATGAACATGTCTTACTTAATCATTTGAAATGTTTTTAATTTTTGCAAGTTTTTCACAGGAAGTTTACCTACTTTTATTCGCATACAACCTTCTAGAGCAATCCAGAATCATGAGCAGTTGTTAACAATGTTGAATTCCTGTCCCTAAGTCTCAAAGTCCCAGGGCTAATTCAGATGCACGTGTCGACTGTTGATACAATCAAACTTTGCAATTGATATCGGCTGAATAACAAATGGTATCGGCGAGTGGAGCGTATGCTACGAAAACCTTCCACATGGAGGTATTCAACTATTCAGTGGAACCTTTATAGCTGTTGACTGGTTTATGCAGAACTTGGTTGAGGGAAGATTAAACGGAATTTACACATCTTTGTATTAATTCCAAACCTCAAGCTCTATCACGAATAAACAATCATACCGCTACGCTTTCACTAACAGTTATTAATGGCCTGAAAAACAAACCTTCAATTGGAATTGTTTATTATTTCTGTGCTAACTCCCACCTCTCTCCATCTAAATATCTTTTTATTCTTGCATTTATAAAAGTGCAATTATGATCACTAATTGATTGAATAAATAAATCACATATTATGTGTATGCATAATATGTAAGTAATAATCACACAGATGTCTCGTAACATGGGTATAAAATAAACTAAAGTATAGAACAGATAATTCAAAGTAAATTAGCCGCTTCTAGCTTT
The DNA here is from genome assembly GCA_944547425.1 of Eupithecia centaureata. Lineage (NCBI taxonomy): Eukaryota > Metazoa > Arthropoda > Insecta > Lepidoptera > Geometridae > Eupithecia > Eupithecia centaureata. Next base: position 777,159 of record OX155680.1, on the reverse strand, counting down.
TGGCTATTTACTTCTAGCTTCTAGCCGCATGTTTAATGTATAAGATACTAGCAACCCGCTCCGGCTTTGCACGGTTTTATTATACGTATAAACCTTCCTCTTGAATCACTGTCTATTAAAAAAACCGCATCAAAATCCGTTGCGTAGTTTTAAAGATTTAAGCATTCAAAGGGACACAGGGATATAGGTACATAGGGACCGAAAAAGTGACTTTATTTTATACTATGTAGTGATAACGGGCCGCGTAAAATGAAAGAGTATCTTAGAGTGCAGTTGCAACAGAACAATGCCAGAGAAACGATACCACCAGTATCTTGTATAGGGATACCGTCACCCGTTTACCTTTAGCTTTGAAGCAGACAATGTTTGCCATGCATAATGTATGAGCGGCAATCTCGTAGGTTTTGAGTGTGACGTCACAAAGGTGACGTCACGTTCGCTGGCCGGTACCAGGGAAACTTGATGAGGTTTCCTTTGTTTCTCGTCTAATTGAATCCGAACCTTAGATAAACATTTTGAAGCTGACGTATAACTTTAATAAGCCAAATATATAAAGGCAGAGATTGAAAGTTACCACCTCTTTCACGCTGTCTCGCTTATATAGATCTTATTGAATCAAAGATGATCGAAGCGGGACAACAAGAAAGAGGCTGTGAGGAAGTAATTATTTTTAATCACAAGATCTTGTGATGAATTATTTTAATGATTATTTATGAATGATTTTATTCATGATCTTGTGATAAAAAATACTCTAACACACACAGCCTCTCTCTTTTTGTCCCGCTCCAATCATCTTTTATTCTATTTGATCTGCCTAAGCGAGACAGTATGAAAGAGGCGGTCACTAGACTGCGAGCATTTTAAACAATAGGTATTTTACAATAAATTCACTACCACAATTTCCCAAAATATGTATTATGTATATTGATGGTGTATAAAGTAGCTGTAATGTTTTCCCCAATCAAGAGAAACTTTTGAGAATACCAAAATCTAACATTGAGATGTCTGATTTGATTCATTAATCAAATTCTCATTCGTATTTCCTAACCGGATCACAGCTAGGGCAAACCAAAAGGTGGTGGTTTAGAATAACGTGACAATAGTGTTGGTGCTGTTATTGTTGACTTAGGACGTCATTCTGTTAGTTTAGTTATCGGTTTTGGTGTTTGAGTTCTGTTCTTACTTGTTAAACTTGGGGACTTGGCCTTTATCCATTCCCCGTGTTTCGGTAAACGTGTTTTCGAGAGTAGATCGAGACTCGGTAAACGCACTATAGGACGCCCTCCGGCTAGGGGTACGATATGCGAAAGAATGCTGGCAGGTTCGATGATGATGCCTTAAGGAAACACCAGTTGTAGGAATAGGCGTGTCGGTATCTGTCTATCGATGTTTCGAGAGAGAAAAATCCATTCTATTTGAAAAATAAGGTAATATGAAAATTATAAACCTAAAAATGTAGAATCTAATTAATTTATAATTTATTCGACGCTACGCCATTTGGAAATGTACAAGGCATGTAAATGTCGTCCTTAAAACATCCTCTTTAGAATTACTAATTCTCCGCTGAAATATTTATGACTGTGACATCATTAACATGAGCTTTCTTTAGGTTATCTTCAGATGTTTTATACGCATAAAATTCTGCCTAATGCGTCTTCGAAAATATTTTTTTTTGTCGAAGGCCCTATTAGTTGAGTCAGAAATAACTTATTTAAGGTTTATGTTTAAAGAACTTTATTCTCAAACAAAAATAGTTTACTTGTAATGAGACTTATCTAAAAATAATCTAGGTTTTATAATGATTTCTATCTACCTCTGGTACCATAAATAAGTAATAGCTAAATTCTGTCTATTGGTTATAATATTATATATCAACTAATACGGTATACTGAAAATACAATATAGATATAAAATTTTTAATAATATAATCTTTAACAATGTTGCATCCACCACATGTATCAGTCCCATATGCCACATGTCCAGTGCCTCTGGCAAATAGCCTCGGCTGGCAATAACTTCCCTGTGGAACACCCTGTACCAATAAAACCAACGCTGTGAGTTGTGGCACTGTGCATTGTGTGCATGCACACGACAGGCCTTTGTGTCACACTGTAGAGATGAACCAGTATCCTAACTTACAGTGAGCAATGGTTCCAAAACTCAAAATAAAGATCCATATTTTCCGATCTGGTGCAGCGGTCAGAGGTCCACCTGCGACGCAGTAAGTTGCGGGTTCGGATGTTCGCCTTGGGACAAATAAAAATAAATAAATAAATAAATTAAATGTTTGTATGATTTGCAAATATTTGTTCCGAGGGAATTTCTTCTTTTCAAGCCTTTCAGTCCAAGTTTTCCAGGTATGTATAGATTCAATAAAATCAAGTTACTATGGGGTACTTTCCAAAAAATTATAACTTATTAACCTACATTACGAAGATAAGCGGGATAACACCGAACTAAGTTAGTGAAGTGCACCAACGTTTCACTACAAACTAAATTCGTAGTAATTCCCCGAACTAGGAAATATTTGTAGTAACCTTTTCATACAACCTTTTTTATCCAAATAACCAATTCTATTTTCATAACGAGGTTTGAATTGAGTTAGACTCTATTTAGATTTTATTTTTAGAGTTTCTATTTAGATTTTTATGGATTTTCGTATTTACTATTCGCATGAATTTCGATTCTGCTAATGTAGATGGTTGTCGGTTAATCCAACTCGATGCGTTTAATATTCTGACCTCTACTTTGCTATACCCTGGCTCGTGACTCGCTGCCTTCGCTATCGTATTGCAGTTCGGCCAAAACAAGTGGATTGCAAATAAAATATGCACCATGCGGCACCGGCTCGAGCTTCCAAACGTTTTCCACTGAAAACGTGACGGGCATATGTTTATTTTGTGACGTCTGATGTCGCAAACGAAATATTAGCAATTTAGGTCTAACCAGAATTGCTCAAAAGTTGACCAAAATGAGGTTGCGTTGCTCATACCAATCGTAAGAACTCTGCAGCTTTTGCCGTAGCAAATCTCTAGTTATTACGTAGCACTTTCGTAGAATGCTAGTTCTTCCGTAGCACCCCGTAGCACATCCGTAGCTCATATTTAGCATTTCCGTTGCTTATTCCGTACACCACCACAACTCTACCAAATTCAAACATGAACTGTGTTCATTCTGTAGCACTCAAAACTTTAGATCTCTTAAATATTGTTTGGATATATATTTTCTTGAAGCATTTCAATAATGCTTACGCTAAGGAACTAAATATAATATATATATTTTAAGCTTTATTCAAACAAAATTTAAAATTGGTAATGTCCGATGGATTTTTTTTACCTAGTTACTTCTTCATGCCAAAACAACTAAACTCATCATCCTGAAACTTTCCATAGATATCTTGAACCTGAAATAACACGTCGGCTTATTATCTCGTGAATCAATTCCCATGGGCTACTAAGACATAACCGTTGAACCATTGCATAGACCAATAATTAGATTTTTGTTGACTCGGAATAACGTACCTATTTATAAAAATACCATGTAGTTATGCCGTTTCTGAGTTTCTATTTATTACAAAATTAACGAGCAGAAAAGCAGTGCAGAGGTTGGAACTATTTATATATCACTACATAGTAGCTTTCTCTGTCCCTATGTCCCTATGTCATTATTTCTTTGAACGCTGCGGTTTTTTTTATCTATTAAGAGTGATTCAAGAGGAAGGTTTATACGTATAATAAAACCGTGCGAAGCCTGGGCGGGTAGCTAGTAACTAATAAAACAAACATACTTACAATAACAATTGTAGGATATTCGTAGGTAAGTACCTATCTAAAATATTATCGAGAATTTAATAAAACAATAATAATAGAACTGAGGGCGAAGGTGCTAAGTTATCGCTGTTGGACGATAATAGAATACAATACTTTCTGTTGTGTTCTATGTGTAGTTACGTGATATAATTAAAATAACGAACCTAGTTAGGTAGAAAACAATTTAATAAATCGTTTAAAATTTGACTTGTCTAAATGTTTATTTATGATTTCTGATTTCCTGATAAGGCACTTATAAGGAGTCCAGCAGTGGACAATCATAGGCTGTATGTAGGTGAATACAATATTCTTAATCACTCAAAGCTGGAATAGATAAGCACTTAAGTTATATCTTTTAATCTGCCTTTGCTAAGTCATATTTAACAACATCAAAGATTGCAATGGCGAAGAACAAGGGATTCTCTACAAATTATATTAATAGTTAGCAGCATCTCGTGCAAAATATAGAACAATTTTTCATTCAGCCCCGTTCAATTGAACCAATCCCCTCTTTGTTAGATCTGCTCATCTATTTTCAGCGGCTCTTAATTACCTCTGCGCGCTGGCGAGCTCTACAGCGATTAAAAGAACGTCAGCAGCAGTCGAATGAAAAAAAAACTGGTTGACATTTTACTTCAATGCAAAGCTCAAATAGGTCGTAAATAAATATACATAATTCCAATCAAAAAAAAATATTGTAAAAATTATAAATGTACCTATATTCTCGTCAATTTTGTCTTCAAGAGCTGAGATCATTAGGTGTAGATTTTATGTGACAAGAAAGTTTCAGTAGTTCATATTCTTTAAGTATAATAATCTGTATTAAGTATAATAATCTATAATTATTCCTTCCCTTTATTATAGTTTCTTACTACCGTTAATATAATATGTGTTTCTGATGTCCAAGTAAAAATTGCGTAAGATTTTGTTTTGAAAAAAAAACTTTTATGAAACATTTAGGTTAAAAGTCGATAATATGGAAATTAGTATTAAGTAAATATAGAGTACTAAAGCTAATAACAATATTCTTTTATTTAAGATATAAATAAAATATTGTGTGTGCGACCTGCTATAAAATACGATGCTAGATAGATCATCGCCATTCCATTGTTTCTAACTGATACATGCTCTGCTGGGTGATTAATGTCCTCCTACACATTGAATAGAGTCGCGCACAAAGACAGGACACGACCTACATAAAAACTATACGAAATGACGGATGGCTTTGCAGATTTGGTTGTTACGAAGTTTTCTGTGTATTTAAAGATAGACCGCGAAAGGTTAAAATTTACCTCTAAAGGTTTTCAGCTGACTGCGGAAGGATCTATTAAGGATTATGTTCTAAGGTTTGAATGTAAGTGAGGCCTAAAGATAGTTGTAGTCATCTTTGGTAATACCGACAATGACCGACATCAAGTTGGATACGAGAAAAGTGCTTCTCGCTCGAATGTCTCGCTGGAAATTGCAAAAGGACGCTTATTTTAACCAGTGGTCACTCATTTTATTTATTAGGTTCGATGATGATGTTGATAATGATTTAGGTACAAACAAAAACAAAATATTGAAAACTGATTAATCATATAATAACATCATAGTCAAAATAACATAAGAAGCCATTATCGGCGTGATAGATATTTATATCAGTTTTTAAATTTCGTCATAATTTTGCCTCCTGTGTTAGTGAATCTAGAACTCTGAAAAGGATTTTTCGCTCCAGTATCTCGTCCATTTCTATTTACCCTGGAGTCTTTCACCCCAATTTATGTAGGTACGTAGTTCTAGATAATCTTCTAGTTCTAGAAATTCTTCCCGTTTTTCTCGGTACCAACCTATTTATAGCTATTTTATAGCTTGCTCTTCCAACCACTCTTCTTCAATAAGTCTAAGCCTATCTCTATAGCATGTATAGCAGTTCCCGGGGCGCACATCACACCATACCCCCCGTGCCCGTAGCAATGCACCACCTTCACTCCAGACACCTCCACCGCCTCCACTCGCACGGGCACGCGGTGCGGCCTCAGTCCCACCCTATGCTCCACTATCTCAGCCTTCTTCAAGGCTGGCAGTAACTCGCAACACCGCTCGTAGATCGACGCAGCGTCATACTTATCAACCTTCGTGTTGTAACTGTCGTATTGGCGCACCCCGCCCAAAGTCGCCACTCCGTCCAGCCCCGGAATGATATAAGTATCGTAATCACCGTAATAGGCCATTTTCAACCAAGGAGCCTTCACTTTTACAACCTGACCGCGGATCGGAACCAAGTCGTGGTCGTCGCATAGAGCTTTCGCGCCTAAACCTGCGCAGTTGAATACCAAATCGTACTCCGATAGTGATGCGAAATTATCGACGGTTCTCACGATGATTTCTCCACCATTGAATAGGAATATTTTTTTTAGCCACGGAAGATGCTTTTCACAGCCAATTTTCATAGTTGAAAAGTACGAACCGTATTTCCACCCTTCACCGCAGATTGTAAGCTCTTTTCGATCAACGGTTCTATATTCGGGCACAATATCTTCAATTAGGTGGTTCCTGGTGACGTGGTAGTTATCTTTGGAGAAAATGTAGGCGCCAAATGGCATGATTCCTGCTTCAAATGCGTCAGGTGTCTTCATAATAGCGTGGAAGTAATTCCAGGAGTCTAGAATCCAGCGCTTTGTGATCTCTTTGGAAGGTCCTTTAAAGCTCATGCCGGGTCTGAAGATGCCGGCGGCGACACAACTTACGGTCTCTTGTTCGAATTTGTCCGCAATCACTGTTATTTTAGCTGAAGGCTCACGTTCCTGAAGGATTTTAGCTAGTGAAAGTCCCACTATCCCGGCACCTATCACGGCTATATTTGGCGCTTTTTCCATTATTTCTGTAACAAAGGTAAGGCACCTAATTAAAAAAGTTACATACGCAAGCCAGAAATAAGGTGACCCACAAGAGACCTCATTTCAAGGGCCACCCTTACCCTGAACTTCAAAAGAAAAATTCTATTAATATTAAAAACGCGAAAGATAGTAAGTATGGATGGAGGGATGTTTGTTACTCTTTCACGCAAAAACTACTGAACGGATATGGATGACATTTGGTACAGAGATAGATTGTAGACTGGAATAACACATAGGATATATTTAATCTCGGAATTTCCTCGAGAACGGGAATTAGGCGGGTGAAGCCGCGAAGCGCTGCTTGTGTTAAATAACGTTTTGTTAAAACTTAAGAGATAGATGTACCTACGTACCAACGTGATTTACAGCAGAGAGGACCTGCCTGTTTAAATCCTAGCAATATATCCAATACTTGTAGGTTATATTTAATAGGCACTCAGACACAGACGCCAGATAAGTGGTTCAATTAACAACCAACAACGCAAACAACACACTTACTTATTTAAATGACTGTGCCACCAGATTAGATAATTGCGCATTAAATTGGACTGGGTTGCCATAGCATCAAGATAATTTTGCTAGAGCACGAAAACGATGAAAATTATGTAAGAGACGTGACGCGAGTTACAAAATATATATATTATGCTGTCCGAAATTGAGGCATGACGGGAACACGACGGGAATATCGCGGCGATATGCTCGCCCGTCGAGGTTTTAAGACTGTGTCAAATAAGGAGGCAAATAAAAATTTTCGTCGCGTGTGTATAAAAATTGGCGTGTTATGTTGTCCATTTTAATTTTCGATGAGGTGTGTCACTTGGTTTCGTGGCGCAGTTGGTAACGTATTGAGAAAGGATCGCGGGTTCAAGTCCCGGCAATTTTTTTTTCGAGAATATTTAACTTCTATAATTATAGGTACAATGTATAATTGTAATATAACGAGCTAATTCTAAGTGAAGTTAAATGTACAGCTATATTATCCAAAAATAATAAGTAGGTACTTACGAAGATTTACTTTTTAGTTAGTTACTAATTGTAATACCTAGCTTATTGATTTTATCTTTATTTAAAGTGGAATTTTTTAGAGTAGGTTAATTGATAACACCGCCCTTATGGAGGATTTGAGATGCTTTATAAAAATAGGTACTTAATCTAAAAAACCCTCCAACATTTCAAAAATTTAAACTAGTGAAATGGTAGACTATCATTTGAGATTAGAATTGTTTTTACGAAATTTTAACTGAACTCTGACATGCTTATAAAATTAGAACTTTTTGTAGGTACTTTTACCTACTTAACTAATAAATAATAATTAATATTGTTGCTACGGAACAATCGTTAAAATGACATCGTGTTACCGACCTACTTATTTTATTGGTACCTAGGTACCTACTATATTGAATTAATATGGGAAATATTTATTTTCAGAAGCGCGGCCGCCAAGAAAGAACTACAATCAGCTCTCTTCAAACGAGAAGCTGGATAACCGGCAGCAAGACGAGGAGATCCACATCGATGAGGCCGTGGAGTCGGACGCCAGCAGCACCGACCTCGACGAGCGCGACAACCGCAACGTGTGCCCGCCCTGCGCCCACGACAGATATAACAACAACATCCGTCGACATGCTCACGATGACTACAGCGATGATAGTGATTATGGTAAGTAAGATACAGTTATATCAAAGCTTCAGATATTTACCGATTCAACGGACGGATGACTGACGGTTTTAATTGCACTGAATGAGACGAGCGGAGTGCGATAGTGCGCTGTGTATACCAATGCTACAAGCTTCGGCTACAAGGCTACATTCTGTGAGTTAATCGATAATGCTCGACTTGGGACATGCGCATCACTAAAAGAGATGGATTTTGGTTCTGATTTCAAATTATTGCGATGAAGTTTGATTATTTTACTCTATACGTTGTGATATCCCGTAGTAGGTTGGTAGTAGGTAAGAAGTAAGAACTTTTTTCCATATGAAAATAGAGCTAAAAGTAGTTGTGTCTCTGTCAATGTCAGTTTAAATTGCGTTCATATCAAGAAGTCAACTCTGTCTACCAGTCAAACTAGAGTAAACTAAGTTCATGTTTCCATGGACTGGACATTGGTAAAAAAGTGGCAAACTAGACACGTCATGTTGCCATCAACAAAGTAGCTAAGTAGCAAGCAAGACTGAAGACAGTCAACTTCAACTTCAGTTCAGTACCAATCAAACGTCAGTCAAGTTGATTGAGTGTTCGTTTCATTGTTTTGCGTCAGTTTTTTTCAGACTTTTACGTGTTATTTATTTTCTTTTGTGTCTATTCCAAAGAAAATATAATTTTTAGATAGCACAACTAAATATCTAACTATAGAGCACAATAATGGCAAACCTAAAGTCTGATTTGGATCAATATTTGCTTCAAAACGAAAGTCGTCGGAGTTACAAGTTCAGCTTGCCTCAGTTTTCTACGCCCAGTTTCTTCTCCCGGAGCGATGAAGAGACGCCCACCAGTACAACGAGTAGTACTGCCAGTTGGTTTGAGAACGTGCAAAAGGAATACTTTACTTTGGTAAGTGTTTGTTGAAAATCTGGGGTGTACGGATGAGTCATTCATGCACCAGAATGACCCAGTTGAATGCTTCCATTTGCTCAACCAGTGCTGCTCTGTTGATTTGCTCATTTACACAGCCTACTTACCTACAATAGCATTAATTACAACAGTTCTTGTTATGATTACATTTACAGAGTCGAACTCAGCGGTTCCTTGGCTTCGGGATATGTTTGTTTTTTGGGATCCTCTGCTTCATATTGTCGTTCCTGTACATTCCCATGCTGCTGCTGAAAGCCAGGAAGTTCGCCTTACTGTTCACATTAGGAAGTCTCTTCTTTATGCTGAGGTAAGAGCTCATAGTTTCTTATCTAATCACTCTCAAGATCTGTGTAGCTAAACACAACCACTATAATAGTCATTACAATTCAAATTAAATAAGCCTTTATAGTATTTTAAAATACTAAAACAGGTTGTTTACAGTTTCAGTTTCCTTTACGGGCCCTGGGCACACCTGAAGTCTATGTTCTCCAAAGAGCGAGCGCTAACCACATCAGTGTACCTGGTCACACTGACTGCGACCCTGTACTGTGCTCTCCACCTGCAGAGCACGCCGTGGACCATTGTGTGTGCTGTGCTGCAAGTGATCGCACTATTCTGGATGATGATGGGCTCCATCCCCGGGGGATCCACAGGAGCACGGTTCTTTGGAAGCATGTTCAAGTCGTCCGTGTCAAACACCCTTCCAATTTAACAGACAGTTCCAGTTGTGATTATAAGACTATTTGATAAGAAGTTTTGTACTTTTGTAAGAAGGCTGGTAGTTGATGTGAACAAATAGCCAGATGTTTCTGTTTGTGTGACCAATTATACAGGATTTAATGTGGTAGCGTTTGCAGCCAATGTATATATAAAACAAGAGGTGCTAGATGTACTAAATTCACAGTGAACAAACATTACAAGATCATTAGCAATAAGATCTCAGTCTTTAGGGTACTAAAAGTATGCCTATTCATCTTGAAATATCAGGTACCTAGGTCAATATATTTTTATTATAGATAAGATTGGATGTGTGACAGAATGTTTTTTTGTATTTAGCATATTTTGTATCTTTTGTCAGTGAGCACATAATCTTTTTGGTCTTGCCTTTTGTAAATAAACTAGATTTTATAATAATTACTTATTTTCCATTGCTTGTAATATTGCATTTTATTTTGGGAACATGAGTTTTGCTCCTATGCTCAATGCAAATGTTATCTATACTTTATAATAAATTATTTTAAACAATGAAAGGTGTCTAATTCTGATGAATCTCTGGCATTTACTTTATTATCACATAATTTATACGAAATTAAGTTTGTATATAAAATTGAGTTTGTAGGAAGCAGTAGACGTCTTTCTGAAATCATGCTGATGATGTTGAGTGAATTTCTGTTGCATTTCCACTTCATGAAGAAAGTTGAAAATTGTTGAAGATTCTTAATTTTCTATAGGTTTGCTAAACCTGCTAAAGCAAAGAAGCAGTAGCTGTGATTTTTGTAAATTCATAAAATTTTGTCACTGTTGACGAGAACTACCATTTGTTCCAATAAAAAAAATAATGATCTGTAAACTCAGTTGGCACTATTTAAATAAGGCCCATTATTCAGTGTGACGACCGATGTGGCAGGGTGGGCGAAGGTCCGCCTGCGACGCTGGTTGCGGGTTCGATTCCCGCCTCGGAACAAATTTGTGTACTATCTGCAGAAATTTGTTCCATTGGTCTCGGTGTTTTCTATGTATAATAAAAAATATCTATCTATGTATATAATGTATTAAATATATCAGTTATCTAGTACCCATAACACAAGCTTTACGTAGCTTACTTTGGGGCTAGATAGTGCTGTGTGGATTGTCTAGCATTATTATTATTTGAGTGTATCAATTTTCACATTTTATTCAAAGACTCCAAAGCAGATAGTCATCATGAACGCCTGTCATAAAAGTAAGCAGGCGAAGGTCCGCCTGCGCTTTAGGAAGCTGCGGTGGTGCCCCGAGTTCGATTCCCGCCTAAGGACAAATCTTTGTACGATCTCCAAATATTTATTCCGGGATTCGTTTTCTATATAAAATAAAAAAGTGATAAAATTCTATGTCTATGAAAAAATATCTTAGTATAGGTGCTTAGGACAAAGATCCTATGACTACGTTCTGACTTGGGTAAACTAATGTAGGTAATTGATTAAACTAAGTAGGTAGCTATATCTGTTAGCGTCAGGACCCCTGGACCAAGTGCGATATTTTATATTTGGAAACTATGAAATTCCAATACCTTTTCAATACTATTTGATACCTCAGTTAAATTATTTAGTACCTCGATGAGCAGTGAAATAATTTGAAAAGAAAGTGGTCAGACATTCTGACGTCAGGTTGTCTGGACCACATCTTTTTCACATAGTTAGAGGCAGTAAAACTTGAAAAATCCTTAGTAAATATTTAATACCTTTTTAATACCTTCCAATACCTCTTTATTTCAAACATTTAAGCGTCGCAGAAAAAAGTTACGGATGAATATTAAATTTTGCAGGAAGGTTGTTCGATACATATCTAATTTACCGCAGACATAACACTAATCTTGTGAATGCGTAAGTTTGAATGTCGAGATGTAAATGTGTGTGGATGGATGGATGGATGTTTGTTAACTCTTCATGACTATGGATAGGACTGGATGAAGTAAAAAGTAACTTTTTATGAAATTCTGATGAATGAAATTTCATTGATCTTACGAATAAGGTTACAGTTGCAAAACAACAACTCTCAAGGAGACGGTTTTTTCTTATTATTTGGATTATTTGCGGCCAAATTCTGATAGGCAACCTGGTAGATACATATTATCTTTCTTACAAATAAACATAAAAATTTGGTTTTAAGCACAAAACTATGCGGCTGTCCCAATGTAGTTTGTGTTATTGTTTGTTAACTCTTCACGACAATGGATAGGACTGGATGAAGGTAAAAGTTACTGATGACTGAAATTTTGTCGTATCCTACGAATAAGGTTACAGTTGCAAAACAACAACTTTCAAGGAGACGGAGAAGACAAGAGATAAATTTATTGTGAAACACTCTGATTCTATTTCGGGACAACCGAAAACCGGTAATAGTGATTTAAAAGGCGATAAAAAGAAAAAAAACGCCAAAAGAAAGAAAAAAGTACAAAATATAAGCGATAATCAAATATTTTATGTGAAAATGTTTGACTTCACAAAACAGCACTACAGGAAGACCAGCGTTGTTGATTGAATTTTAGAAATCGCTGGAACATGTACCTATGTCAATATTCAGTCTACGTCTAATGGTTTCTGAAATTGTTTCAAATTCTAAGTTTCATAGTTTATTTAATATCACGTATTTTTTCTTACGAAATTTTTTCTTAAAAAACTGGGGGTTGTGCAATAAAATTTTAAAATTGAAGACAAAAACATTCCCTTGTTTACAGATTCACTGAAAACATGATGAAAGTAAAACTTTATGTTAATAATAAAACATGTCTTATTCTTTATTCTGTTTTTGACACACATATTGTTCTCTATTTCACAAATAAGCGTACACGCAGGTAAAGTCGCGGGATGCAGCTAGTAATTATAAAAATATATATATTATAAAACTAAATAGCTGGGAAAATATGGACGCGCAAAGCTAGAGATAGAGAGAATTGGAGATCCTTGGAGGAGGCATACACCAGGTCCATATCACAATTAAATAAACTGACAGCAAGAAACACGATGACTACGAATTAATATTTTTATTTAATGCATGACAAACTAATATTTAATTATTTTCTTGTGACTGACTTAATAATATAATTTTTATCATTAATTCAATCGTAGGTTTAAGCAATGTAAAAGGAATTCTTTATTATATGTCTTGCAAATTGTTATGAGAAATTGTTGTGATATGTGATATCGGAATAAAGCGCTTTTTATTTATTTATTTATATTATAAAACTGTTCAACAGAAAAAAAAATATATCAAAACGGTGGATCACCGGCCGCGAAGCTAGGCTGAAGCAGCTGGTGACTAGGGTTGCAGACAGAGGAACTTCCTGACAATACGCGCCGAGTCCAGGAGAACCCCTTTTTGGATCTGGCCCTTGACCCAACTTACTCTCTATTTAGCGTTAGCGTCAGGACCCCTGGACCAAGTGCGATATTTTATATTTGGAAACTATCAAATTCCAATACCTTTTCAATACTATTTGATACCTCAGTTAAATTATTTAGTACCTCGATGAGCTGTGAAATAATTTGAAAAGAAAGTGGTCAGACATTCTGACGTCAGGTTGTCTGGACCACATCTTTTTCACATAGTTAGAGGCAGTTAAACTTGAAAAATCCTTAGTAAATATTTAATACCTTTTTAATACCTTCCAATACCTCTTTATTTCAAACATTTAAGCGTCGCAGAAAAAAGTTACGGATGAATATTAAATTTTGCAGGAAGGTTGTTCGATACATATCTAATTTACCGCAGACATAACACTAATCTTGTGAATGCGTAAGTTTGAATGTCGAGATGTAAATATGTGTGGATGGATGGATGGATGTTTGTTAACTCTTCATGACTATGGATAGGACTGGATGAAGTAAAAAGTAACTTTTTATGAAATTCTGATGAATGAAATTTCATTGTATCTTACGAATAATTACAGTTGCAAAACAACAACTTTCGAGGAGACGGTTTTTACTTATTATTTGGAAAAGTTGCGGCCAAATTCTGATAGACAACCTGGTAGATACAAATTATCCTTCTTACAAATAAACATAAAAATTTGGTTTTAAGCACAAAACTATGCGGCTGTCCCAAACCAAAGCCAGTAAGAGCCATTGTGAAAAAATTACAGGAGAAGCGAATCAAAATTTTTTGCCTGCCTCTTCAATAGTAAGAAATTTGATGAACTATTTGTTCGTGATTATTTGGTAATGTTTTTTTTCAAATAGAGAGTATTAAAATCGAAAAACTGTAGCACATACACGTTTTATGAGACTTACTACATAAATATATTCAGACGATTAATCAAGAAACAAAATCAAAAACCTAGTATAGTCTCTTAATAGGCTTTAAAGTTGGAAGATTGGAATAGTTTATAGTGTTCGTCACTAAAAACCAAGTTTTTAAAAGTTTTACTCAAATTTGGCTGACCTGACTTGGCTTGATTTGACATAAAATAATAAGTAAATGGTACAAAAAAATATCAAAAAAGAAATGTTAATGGAAATGTTACATGCTAGGATTTTGATTTTGTTTCGCAATGTAGCAAGTGGAGTTACTAGAATTAGTGGGTCACGTCACTTTGATTCTAAATAAGATGAAATACGGGTGTTTTTTCATAACACGTGGCTCAAAATTCAAGTAACGGATGACGATAAAAGCGTTTACAAAAAATATGGCTCTTACTAGGTTTTGGTTTGGGAGAGCCGTATGAGCGGGCTAATTTTAGACCAATAGTAACGAAGAGCCGCTATAAACATCTCAAGAGACTCGCTAAATAGAGAGTAAGTTGGGTCAAGGGCCAGATCCAAAAAGGGGTTCTCCTGGACTCGGCGCGTATTGTCAGGAAGTTCCTCTGTCTGCAACCCTAGTCACCAGCTGCTTCAGCCTAGCTTCGCGGCCGGTGATCCACCGTTTTGATATATTTTTTTCTGTTGAACAGTTTTATAATATAAATAAATAAATAAAAAGCGCTTTATTCCGATATCACATATCACAACAATTTCTCATAACAATTTGCAAGACATATAATAAAGAATTCCTTTTACATTGCTTAAACCTACGATTGAATTAATGATAAAAATTATATTATTAAGTTAGTCACAAGAAAATAATTAAATATTAGTATGTCATGCATTAAATAAAAATATTCATTCTTATTCATCGTGTTTCTTGCTGTCAGTTTATTTAATTGTGATATGGACCTGGTGTATGCCTCCTCCAAGGATCTCCAATTCTCTCTATCTCTAGCTTTGCGCGTCCATATTTTCCCAGCTATTTAGTTTTATAATATATATATTTTTATAATTACTAGCTGCATCCCGCGACTTTACCTGCGTGTACGCTTATTTGTGAAATAGAGAACAATATGTGTGTCAAAAACAGAATAAAGAATAAGACATGTTTTATTATTAACATAAAGTTTTACTTTCATCATGTTTTCAGTGAATCTGTAAACAAGGGAATGTTTTTGTCATCAATTTTAAAATTTTATTGCACAACCCCCAGTTTTTTAAGAAAAAAATTCGTAAGAAAAAATACGTGATATTAAATAAACTATGAAACTTAGAATTTGAAACAATTTCAGAAACCATTAGATGTAGACTGAATATTGACATAGGTACATGTTGTTCCAGCGATTTCTAAAATTCAATCAACAACGCTGGTCTTCCTGTAGTGCTGTTTTGTAAAGTCAAACATTTTCACATAAAATATTTGATTATCGCTTATATTTTGTATATTTTTCTTTCTTTTGGCGTTTTTTTTCTTTTATCGCCTTTTAAATCACTATTACCGGTTTTCGGTTGTCCCGAAATAGAATCAGAGTGTTTCACAATAAATTTATCTCTTGTCTTCTCCGTCTCCTTGAAAGTTGTTGTTTTGCAACTGTAACCTTATTCGTAGCATACGACAAAATTTCAGTCATCAGTAACTTTTACCTTCATCCAGTCCTATCCATTGTCGTGAAGAGTTAACAAACAATAACACAAACTACATTGGGACAGCCGCATAGTTTTGTGCTTAAAACCAAATTTTTATGTTTATTTGTAAGAAGGATAATTTGTATCTACCAGGTTGTCTATCAGAATTTGGCCGCAACTTTTCCAAATAATAAGTAAAAACCGTCTCCTCGAAAGTTGTTGTTTTGCAACTGTAATTATTCGTAAGATACAATGAAATTTCATTCATCAGAATTTCATAAAAAGTTACTTTTTACTTCATCCAGTCCTATCCATAGTCATGAAGAGTTAACAAACATCCATCCATCCATCCACACATATTTACATCTCGACATTCAAACTTACGCATTCACAAGATTAGTGTTATGTCTGCGGTAAATTAGATATGTATCGAACAACCTTCCTGCAAAATTTAATATTCATCCGTAACTTTTTTCTGCGACGCTTAAATGTTTGAAATAAAGAGGTATTGGAAGGTATTAAAAAGGTATTAAATATTTACTAAGGATTTTTCAAGTTTTACTGCCTCTAACTATGTGAAAAAGATGTGGTCCAGACAACCTGACGTCAGAATGTCTGACCACTTTCTTTTCAAATTATTTCACTGCTCATCGAGGTACTAAATAATTTAACTGAGGTATCAAATAGTATTGAAAAGGTATTGAAATTTGATAGTTTCCAAATATAAAATATCTCACTTAGTCCAGGGGTCCTGACGCTAACTATTTAGCGAGTCTCTTGAGATGTTTATAGCGGCTCTTCGTTACTATTGGTCTAAGATTAGCCCGCTCATACGGCTCTCCCAAACCAAAACCTAGTAAGAGCCATTTTTTTTGTAAACGCTTTTATCGTCATCCGTTTCTTGAATTTTGAGCCACGTGTTATGAAAAAACACCCGTATTTCATCTTATTTAGAATCAAAGTGACGTGACCCACTAATCCTAGTAACTCCACTTGCTACATTGCGAAACAAAATCAAAATCCTAGCATGTAACATTTCCATTAACATTTCATTCAAAGTGTTTGAGTTTGAAATTACTACTTACTAGGTTTTTCAATTTGGGATTGGCTATTACTGAGTTTATTTATTATTTTATGTCAAATCAAGGTAAGTCAGGTCAGCCAAATTTGAGTAAAACTTTTAAAAACTTGGTTTTTAGTGACGAACACTAAACTATTCCAATCTTCCAACTTTAAAGCCTATTAAGAGACTATACTAGGTTTTTGATTTTGTTTCTTGATTAATCGTCTGAAAATATTTATGTAGTAGGTAAGTCTCATAGAACGAGTATGTGCTACAGTTTTTCGATTTTAATACTCTCTATTTGAAAAAAAACATTACCAAATAATCACGAACAAATAGTTCATCAAATTTCTTACTATTGAAGAGGCAGGTAAAAAATTTTGATTCGCTTCTCCTGTAATTTTTTCACAATGGCTCTTACTGGCTTTGGTTTGGGACAGCCGCATAGTTTTGTGCTTAAAACCAAATTTTTATGTTTATTTGTAAGAAGGATAATTTGTATCTACCAGGTTGTCTATCAGAATTTGGCCGCAACTTTTCCAAATAATAAGTAAAAACCGTCTCCTTGAAAGTTGTTGTTTTGCAACTGTAACCTTATTCGTAAGATTCATACACTTTATTCGATATTTTTATGCAGGACACCTCACTATGAAGATACAGTAACAAAAAGATTAAAAATAGTTTAAAAAATAGCTTACGCATTCACAAGATTAGTGTTATGTCTGCGGTAAATTAGATATGTATCGAACAACCTTCCTGCAAAATTTAATATTCATCCGTAACTTTTTTCTGCGACGCTTAAATGTTTGAAATAAAGAGGTATTGGAAGGTATTAAATATTTACAAAGGATTTTTCAAGTTTTACTGCCTCTAACTATGTGAAAAAGATGTGGTCCAGACAACCTGACGTCAGAATGTCTGACCACTTTCTTTTCAAATTATTTCACAGCTCATCGAGGTACTAAATAATTTAACTGAGGTATCAAATAGTATTGAAAAGGTATTGGAATTTGATAGTTTCCAAATATAAAATATCGCACTTGGTCCAGGGGTCCTGACGCTAACCTATATCTTGTAATGTAACCCATACGATAAGAGCTCTGCTTAGTTTGGACCTGGGTAGATAAACGCTGGGAGATTGTCTTGTCCAGCATTATTTCTTTATTTATGACTAGCTGGTGCACACGACTTCGTCTGCGAAGGTTTAGTATTTCGAGTATAGGAACTCGCGGTTTCACCCGCGTAATTCCCGTTCCCGTGGGCATTCCGGGATAAAAAAGCCTATGAGCTATTCCAGACTACAATCTATCTCTGTGCCAGATCCGTTCAGTAGTTTTTGCGTGAAAGAGTAACAAACATCCATCCATCCATTTACAAACTTTCGCGTTTTTAATATTAGTAGGAAGATGTCCTCCTAGCCGTAATTCAGTCACAGCGCGGAGGCAGTCTTGGGCTGTGTCCCCAGTAGGCAAACTGTGAGTGGCCGACTGAGTGAGCCGCAAATTTGTGGCGAAAAGCTACAAACTCAGATCACTTTGCGTGCGTATCGCAAGCACTGGAACCTGCGAGTCGGCCGCTTGAGACAGTCGGCGCACGTATCGCTGCAAACTGCGTACAGTTAGCGCAAACTAGCAAACTGTGAAGGGTAGGTCCCATTTGTTCTATGGAACATGACGTCATAGTACAAAATTACACATTTTCGTCCCTATTTTTTCCATGGAACTACATACTACCTTTTCACCCGAGTTTCATGTCATAGAACAAAATGAGAATCAGTTTTTCCCAAAACCTTCCATGATGAGGTATATAAGGCGTGAATGATATTAATCACTGACGTTTATATCAGGTACAGTTCACTATCAAAAAAATTAAACTACTCGCTGCATAATATTTTTATTTTGCAATATAAAAAAGAACTTCAAGAAATTTATATAATGTACTTAGTCTGTTCTATGGAACAATTTGAGACAAAAATTTCAAACTGTTCTATAGTACAAATAGTGACAATATTTTCTCAAATTGTTCTATTACGTCATGTTCCATAGAACACATGGGACCTACCCAACTGTGAACACTCAATTTAAAATATATGGAAGGGCGTACTGAACTGAAACGCCGCAAACTCAGTCGGCTGCTCACCGTTTGCCTACTGGGGACACAGCCTTAGTCTCAACCTAGACTAGCCTGTTAAGAGTTTATGTGCATGACATACCTACCTACCTACATTACAATGTTATCATTTGAGGTTAGCGTCAGGACCCCTGGACCAAGTGCGATATTTTATATTTGGAAACTATCAAATTCCAATACCTTTTCAATACTATTTGATACCTCAGTTAAATTATTTAGTACCTCGATGAACTGTGAAATAATTTGAAAAGAAAGTGGTCAGACATTCTGACGTCAGGTTGTCTGGACCACATCTTTTTCACATAGTTAGAGGCAGTAAAACTTGAAAAATCCTTTGTAAATATTTAATACCTTTTTAATACCTTCCAATACCTCTTTATTTCAAACATTTAAGCGTCGCAGAAAGAAGTTACGGATGAATATTAAATTTTGCAGGAAGGTTGTTCGATACATATCTAATTTACCGCAGACATAACACTAATCTTGTGAATGCGTAAGTTTGAATGTCGAGATGTAAATATGTGTGGATGGATGGATGGATGTTTGTTAACTCTTCATGACTATGGATAGGACTGGATGAAGTAAAAAGTAACTTTTTATGAAATTCTGATCAATGAAATTTCATTGTATCTTATGAATAAGGTTACAGTTGCAAAACAACAACTTTCAAGGAGACGGTTTTTTCTTATTATTTGGATTATTTGCGGCCAAATTCTGATAGGCAACCTGGTAGATACATATTATCTTTCTTACAAATAAACATAAAAATTTGGTTTTAAGCACAAAACTATGCGGCTGTCCCAAACCAAAGCCATTGTGAAAAAATTACAGGAGAAGCGAATCAAAATTTTTTACCTGCCTCTTCAATAGTAAGAAATTTGATGAACTATTTGTTCGTGATTATTTGGTAATGTTTTTTTTTTCAAATAGAGAGTATTAAAATCGAAAAACTGTAGCACATACACGTTTTATGAGACTTACTACATAAATATTTTCTTACGATTAATCAAGAAACAAAATCAAAAACCTAGTATAGTCTCTTAATAGGCTTTAAAGTTGGAAGATTGGAATAGTTTATAGTGTTCGTCACTAAAAACCAAGTTTTTAAAAGTTTTACTCAAATTTGGCTGACCTGACTTAGCTTGATTTGACATAAAATAATAAGTAAATGGTACAAAAAATATCAAAAAAGACATTTATTAAAAACTTGACTATGAAAGACATGTTTTATTATTAAAATAAAGTTTTACTTTCATCATGTTTTCAGTGAATCTGTAAACAAGGGAATGTTTTTGTCATCAATTTTAAAATTTTATTGCACAACCCCCAGTTTTTTAAGAAAAAATACGTGATATTACTAAACTAAACAATAACACTATAATACAACTAAACTAAAAAATACGTGATATTACGTGATATTATGATGTTATAAGCTATGAAATTTAGAATATGAAACAATTGCAGAAATCATTAGATGTAGACTGAATATTGACATAGGTACATGTTCCAGCGATTTCTAAAATTCAATCAACAACGCTGGTCTTCCTGTAGCGCTGTTTTGTGAAGTCAAACATTTTCACATAAAATATTTGATTATCGCTTATATTTTGTACTTTTTTCTTTCTTTTGGCGTTTTTTTTCTTTTTATCGCCTTTAAATCACTATTACCGGTTTTCGGTTGTCCCGAAATAGAATCAGAGTGTTTCACAATAAATTTATCTCTTGTCTTCTCCGTCTCCTTGAAAGTTGTTGTTTTGCAACTGTAACCTTATTCGTAAGATACAATGAAATTTCATTCATCAAAATTTCAAAAAAGTTACTTTTTACTTCATCCAGTCCTATCCATAGTCATGAAGAGTTAACAAACATCCATCCATCCATCCACACATATTTACATCTCGACATTCAAACTTACGCATTCACAAGATTAGTGTTATGTCTGCGGTAAATTAGATATGTATCGAACAACCTTCCTGCAAAATTTAATATTCATCCGTAACTTTTTTCTGCGACGCTTAAATGTTTGAAATAAAGAGGTATTGGAAGGTATTAAAAAGGTATTAAATATTTACAAAGGATTTTTCAAGTTTTACTGCCTCTAACTATGTGAAAAAGATGTGGTCCAGACAACCTGACGTCAGAATGTCTGACCACTTTCTTTTCAAATTATTTCACAGCTCATCGAGGTACTAAATAATTTAACTGAGGTATCAAATAGTATTGAAAAGGTATTGGAATTTGATAGTTTCCAAATATAAAATATCGCACTTGGTCCAGGGGTCCTGACGCTAACCATTTGAGCCATCGTTGATCAGTACTCGTGTTCCGCAGACGAGTCGCTGACCTGCAATGTGTGCGACCGCTCCTTCTCCACGCGGCGCCAGCTCGCCGACCACCAGCAGAAGAAGCGCCACTTTGGGTGAGCATCAATACCTACCTACCTACACAATATACAATTGGCACAAGCACAAACTAGCCCCTTGTTCGGTTTAAGTCAGATTTGCTTTAGGACAGTCGGTAATTGCACAGTCGACTTAACAATTTTAGTGTGGCAGATTCACACCCACGTAGTTCTTTCTTTATTGTTGGCGAACTGAATGGAACCTTATCATCACCCACTTTAATATAGATATAATTTTTTGTCATAGGAAAGCGATTGGCCTGCAGAATATTGGCCTCAGTTTGTGTCAATGGAAGTTTTGCTTGCATAGTACTGTTTTGAATGGCATCCGTTTCGAGAGGTCTTTATCCCGTATCTAATCGAGAAACGCATTAGGTAAAGTTGAGAAGTGGGGGGCTTGTGACTTCACGCCCTGGGACACTCTCATTGAGCTGAGCCAATTATATGAATTAAAGATAAGCAGTGGCTAGGAGAAAACTCGAGAAAGAGCGACGCTTCCGCGAAATACGTGTTTTTGACTCGTATAAAGTTCATTCTTTGTACAACTTCGGTGCTAGAATTAGCTTCCATTCTATTCGATCCTAAGAGCCCTATAGTATTGTACCTATACTTGTAGCCTGTTATAACCAGTTACCTATATTTCCATTCCAGATGCAGCGCGTGCGACAGCCTGTTCCCCTCGCTGATGGCACTGGAGCACCACCAGGAGGAGTTCCAGCACTGGTCGGACTCGTGCTCGCGCTCCTCCTCCTCCTCCGACGAGGAGTGCCACGAGGACCGCCACCGGCTGCTCTAATGCACGCACCTCATTATTGCCGGGAAGCCCCACACTCTGGGCACTTTCGTTTAGAGTTGAAATGATGGCAGCAGTTGACTTTTTAAGGTCCTAATTCACACTTACCACCCTTTTGCTGTTCTTAAGGTTATGGTCTTAGATCCGACTGTAAGATTAGCCCGCTCATCGCTTTTTGCTTAAAACCAATTTTTTATGTTTATTTGTTAGAAGGAGAATATGTATCTACTAGGTTGCCTATCAGAATTTGGCAGCAAGTATTTTAATTGTCTGTTGGTTTCTCAATTCTACCGGTGGAACCACGATTTAATTCTCGTGGTTAAAATAAGTGAAGCTATTTGAGAATACTGTTATTTCCGCTCTGTAGTCCGTACCTACTGGTCCGTGGGGTCTAGAGTTTGGACCACTATAGTACGCCAAGTTTTTAGAATGTGCCAAAATCATAATAGCTCAGTTGGTTGGAGCACTTGTTGACTTTACGTCGGATGTGGTCAGCGCGGTTCATTCAAACCCTCAGATTTATTAATTCTTTGCGTTTACTATCCAAAGTAACAATAAGTAGGTATGTTAAGGTTTTTCGTTCAGAATACATCTAATGTACAAAAAAAAATAATTTACGAGGAAAATGAAATTGTAAGAAAAGCATTAGGGACAAGTGAAGTGGACCTAATCTTGTAAATATTCAGTCTTGTAAATAGAAATGCTGCTGCCGTTACATTCAAACTTTACAGCCTGTCCAGATAGGGCGCTTTACGCGCGTAAAGCGCTGGACTCTCGACTCGCGCGTGCTACGCGCGAGTCGAAATACTCGGGCGAACAGTGGAGCGCGCGTAAAACGCCGCATCTGGACGCAATATAAATTGAAACGCGCGAGGGCACTCGCGCGTAAAGCGCGCGTAAAGCGCCCTATCTGGACAGGCTGTTACGACGGATATAATATCACTTCTTGAAATGCAGTATTACGACAATGCACACTGGAGATTTGGATGTGGCTTTAACATTTGAGGGTACTTTGAGATTTTTAGAGGTAAAGCAACTGGAGCTATAGCATATTGAAAGTTGAAATTAAGCAGGATATGATTTAACAAGGTCTCCTCAAGGTTACAGGAAAAAGAAGAAACTCCCAGTGTGCATCCCAATCAAAAGACATTATTGTGTGTATGTAAAGTCCCAATTTCAACAAGTTGACATATCAATTATCATGGCACAAATACCTACTTTCTGTTTTTAACATTGCTAACAATCATTAACAAGTTTGTATTTGTGCTATGAAAATAATATTTAGAAAAGTACTGGGTGTAAAAAGACTCACTATTGTATCCTAATGTGATGTGATATCAACTGTGGAGGGCATACAAAAAAAACAACCTTTACAAATCGAGTTCCTTTTATTGTGTACAATCTTGAAGTTTACACATTATTTACTTCAATATCAAGCCTCAAGGGTATTCTTTTTACACCTTGTATTAGAATCTATAAAAAGACATTGTTCTAGTCTAGTAAGACGTATTGGCATAATGGAAGAACCTCATTAATGCCAATAAAACATGCATTGGCGTTCAATGTCGACTGGAATTTAGAGAAGTGCTACCGTCTGTTCAAGACGAGTCAGCAAAGCCTCTTGAATTCAATTCGAGATATATCAGGCCTAATAAATTGTTATCAGCTCACCACGGCCTACTAATGTCATCAAATACAAACATTCATGTGTGTAAACAAACATGTTACAGTAACCACTTTAGTTATTGCCTTTTCAATATGGAAGGATATAATAATATCTATACCTATAAAAGCAATTAACCATTGGAAAAAAACTATAGTTAAAATGAAAAAAGCAGTATAATTTAGTAAATACGCTAGTATAAACAAGTATAAATACAATATTCGATGTTCCTGGCAGAGATTCTTGACATCAATTTAAAAGGCAAGATCGTAAGTCCTATAGGCCTGTCCCGGCGGAGCAGCCAATACTCATGTTCAAGTTAATTCTAGTCGTCATGAGGCCATGGCCTCGCCAATGTACTTTCCATGGAGTCCTTTATAATGACAAAGTTCAATAGTACAGTACAACAATGTGCAAGGAATTTGTGTCGAATATAAATGTTACATATCAATACGAAAAAGCGTATCTATGCGTGAAAAACAAATCCATGGGCGAATTAAATGTTTAATATTAATTATCAATGTTCAAAGTAAGCGAATTCAGTCCCCGTTTGTTGTTCACGCAAGTTAAATGTAGCTACACCATATCTTTTGTAAATACAACTTCCTAGTGATATCCCGGCAATAATGCATATCACGTACGTTTTATGTATGTAATGTAATGACTGATCGTAGCGTATCTAGATGTAAACAACCACTCGATCCCGTCAACGTATTGTATTAGTATCCAACCGACGCGCCCCGAACCCGCGCGCGCGTCGCTCGAGGCGTCCCACACACTCACTAGTCGTTATACTTCTTTCTATAAACTAACTACATGGTACATAATAATCGCGATAAGATAAGAACGTATCTACCGAATCGAAGCAAAGTGTACATAACGAATACTCGTACAAATAAAATACCTTTTAAAAATATGTACAGAAAAGTTTTTTATTTAGTCGGGGGTTACCTTCGCTCGCACAGTCGGGGTCGGAGCTCGCGGCCGCGGCCACATCATCCAATTTGTCTTCAACGGTCGGGAATACGAATCACGAATCTCTTACTAAAGCATAATAGTCGGTCTCGTCTCCGGCGCGGCCGGGGCGTGGTGCGCGGCGTGGCGGGGCGGGGCGGGGTGGCGCCTCGGCTCTAGGCGGCGCCGTTGACGAGCGAGGCGGGCGCGCCCTCGGCGGGCGGCGCGCGTGCCTCGGCCGCGCCCGCGCCGCGCCGCTTGTCGCGCGGGCCCGCCGCGCCGCGCCCCGCCGCGCCCTCCCCGCCGCCGCCCGCCGCCGCGCCGCCCGCGCTGCCGTTCTTCCAGCCGCCACCTGCAACGTCACAGCGCGTCACGCACCGCCCGCTCCCTCCTCCCCTGCGGTCAGGGCTTGATACCGGTACCAATAAGACCGGTACTTTTACGGTAGTAACGGTACTTTCATTTCGTTAAATTCGAGTATCGATACTTTTGAAGTACCGGTACTTTGCCTAAAAGTACCGGTATTCTAAACGGTTCTCGCTCCGTCTCGTTCGTCTTTTCTAATCAGTTTTCTCTCTCTCTTGCACAAAATAAAAAGGTACTTTCAAGCATAATTTCGGTAATTTTACCGTTACTTATAGAAAATACCGATACTTTAGTACCGGTACCAATGAAAGTACCGATACCACACTAAGTACAATTATACCGATTCTCAAAAAGTACCGGTATAATTTGTATCGATACCAAAGAAGTACCGGTACCATGTCAAGGTCAGTCGAACCGGTATTTATAAATACCGGTATTTCAAGCCCTGCCTGCGGTGCGACAAGCGGCGGCCGGTGCGGACTACTCACGGCTGACTCAGACAGGACGGAGGAACAAATCCCGCCGTGTCTGATCAGCCGCTTACGAACACACCGTTAACATGGTCTAGGGATGGTTTAAATCTGAAAATTTTACATCGTGTGCTGCTAGATTAGTTACGGATGTGCATGCATGTTTTAGGTAATCTACTATAGTGGTGATAATAAAATTGTACAAAGAAGCGATGTGTCTCAATTCTTCAAATATATAATACATACAAGGAAATAAAACAGAATAAAGTCACGACATAAACGAAAGGAGGCGAGTGAAGTACTATTACTGAGGAAAATTCACAAGAAAAATCCATGCATTTAGGAACTCAACATACTGAGGAGCCTCAGAGAAAACCCTAGAACATGTTTAGTTGGTGGGTGCTGCAGGCCGAAGTCTTGTAGAGTTGAGTACGTACCTTCCGTGGCCGGCCTCCTGCGCCGGCGGCGGCGCGGCGCGGCGTCGGCGGCGGCCGGCTCCGACGACGACTCTACACACACATGCAGGCTGCTGTCACACTCTTACACACGGACACACACCGTCTGTCGCACTCGCACTCACACACCGCAGCGATCGGCGGGGAAACAGTCGCTTGTTGCACTCTTTGTTGAACAGGAAATTAAATGTATTTAAAATACGATGTAACGACATAAGACCCATATAATATCACCCCACTAAGATTTCCGTCCTTCTCATTTCAGCCCTAGACTTAGCTTCTACGAACAGCAGACCTCTCGACGACAAACTATTTGCAATAATTAATTAAATTTAAATTACTAAGTACATAGTCAAAACAACCAAGCCGCCATGTCATAACTGGTGTATAAAAGAGAGCATTTGAGGAGCTATTCTGATCATCACGCGAAGAACGTCACCAGGTCTTCACTAAATGTTTACGAGACTGACTTGTTTTCATCAAAATCGGATCTCATGAGGCAGTAGCGCCCATTATTCCCGTTTTTAAGAGGAAGTCTCTTTAATCAATAATCTCGTCCCAAATTACTGATACTGATTTGAAGCAGAAGAGGCTTCGCTCGACCAATCAATAAAAACATTGGTCGTGTTTCTGCAACTAGCTTCAAATAGGCCTTCGTTAGCTGTTAATTAAAGTTAAATTAAGCAGTAGCTGGCAAACTTCGTACTGGCATTATTTTTCCATAATGTATTTGTTAAGACAATGACTCCACTCACTATCCTTTACCAAAAGCCGGCATCACAGGTTAGGCGAAGCATTAAACTCCTATATCCATAGCCGTTAAAAGCTTTCTCTGCCCATTCTAACCCTAGAAGTACACCTCTTTACACTTTCTATTTAAACACAATTTGTCTATCATAAAGCAACTGTTACAAGTTGTCATAGGAAAGCAATTAAGATAAAGAAAGCAAACGACTGTTCCCCCGCCACTCTGATTACGTAAAAATAATAATAAAAACTATTAAATTCATCCAACTATGTACTAATTAAAATGTAAGGTACAGTACAGGGGGTGCAATAAACATAAATAATATTATAATGTATAGATAATTACGATATCGATAATATAGAAATACACAATAACAATACATAATCCAAACTACATTTTAACTAGCACATCCAGTAATATTTTCAGATTTCAGTAAGAGTTATGTCATCAAAGTTCATCATAGCACAACACAATAACTTGTTTGTGTAATTATATAAATGACTAAAATAGAGAGATGTTTTCATCTGTCAAAATACAGAACATGTCTAAGTGTAGGTTTCCTTAAAGGTAAGCACAGCGTTTGTTGTTTAAGATAGCATAGACTAAAATGAGAATGTATTGACATACATTGCATAAATTATTGATGTTGAAGACATGAATTTCAATGCTTTAATACATTCGATGAAGATATAGCGTAATTTTTCTCCATCCCACCCTGCACAACGAACTGGAAGGTAGTTTACAGATTTTTTGTAGAGGGAGTTTCCTTTTCATCTATTTTACCTTAGACAAAACTGCTGTGCTTGCTTACTGGCTCATACTGGTATCAAACCCCGACTTGTAAATATCATCGTGCGAGTAAGCTCTCAGTATGAAATTTGTTTGTTGATTAGTGTGTGTGTGTGTGTGTGTATGTGTGTGTACCTCTATCAGCGCTGGACACATCTTGGCTGTCAAGCACGGAGCTCTCATCATCAGTCTGTCGCCGTCTGTCGTCACGCCGCCGTCCGCTCTGAAACCCACAAATATTTATACTTAGCATTTATTGCTTTGTTTTGTCTAAAGCACAATAACGTTCTGCCCTCGGTTTCGCTCTCAATTTGGTGGGATAAAAAGTAGCCATTGTTATTCCAGCCGTAGAACTCAAAGTTATTGACTATCCATTCAGTATCAAAGGTGTAAAAATGCATACATAACTAGCACCATAAAGTCCGATGGAATAGGTAGACGCTGGGTGAGACTATCACCAGGAAGATCCACTAAATCACGTTGACCATTGGATTCAATTAACTGGATCGGTATAGTACGATACGCCATCATGATCCTGGTTGGCGGAAAAGCCGCGCGCCTACCATTTGATCCTTGATTTCCTGCTAGGAGAATTCGGCGACTATTCGCGACAAGAAAGACACACACTACCCTCATTGGAGGCACGGGTATGTTGGAATAGCTGTTAGTTCCTGTACGAGCCGTACAGATTTAGCTACATTGAAAGAATGCGGAATATGTTAATAGTATGATGTTTTTCACTAGGCTCTAACTCAAGCAATAATTAAATACTTTCTTACAAGAAGTCAACAAGTTTGGTTGTATTATTCTCTCTGGAGATCAACCCTTGTCAGCTAAGCTATAGAGGAGCAACCCTTAGCAACTCAGCTCATAGCTACCTCTAGCTTATACACAGCTTACTGTTGAGCACACTGCTCATACATATGGTCCTTCGAGCCGGATGTGCGTGTTTCGTAATAATGTCACTGACCTGGTGTCGTGCGTCGTTGGAGCGCGGCGTGCGCGGGTGCGCGTGCGGGCGTCCGTTCTCGAGCGGCAGGCGCGGCGCGCGCTCCGGCGAGCGCAGCCCCCCGCGCGCGCCGCCCCGCCCGCCGCGCGCCCCGCCCCGCTCGCGGTACGAGTCACTGACTGTACTAGTGTCACTGACCTGGTGTCGTGCGTCGTTGGAGCGCGGCGTGCGCGGGTGCGCGTGCGGGCGTCCGTTCTCGAGCGGCAGGCGCGGCGCGCGCTCCGGCGAGCGCAGCCCCCCGCGCGCGCCGCCCCGCCCGCCGCGCGCCCCGCCCCGCTCGCGGTACGAGTCACTGACTGTACTAGTGTCACTGACCTGGTGTCGTGCGTCGTTGGAGCGCGGCGTGCGCGGGTGCGCGTGCGGGCGTCCGTTCTCGAGCGGCAGGCGCGGCGCGCGCTCCGGCGAGCGCAGCCCCCCGCGCGCGCCGCCCCGCCCGCCGCGCGCCCCGCCCCGCTCGCGGTACGAGTCACTGACTGTACTAGTGTCACTGACCTGGTGTCGTGCGTCGTTGGAGCGCGGCGTGCGCGGGTGCGCGTGCGGGCGTCCGTTCTCGAGCGGCAGGCGCGGCGCGCGCTCCGGCGAGCGCAGCCCCCCGCGCGCGCTGCCCCGCCCGCCGCGCGCCCCGCCCCGCTCGCGGTACGAGTCACTGACTGTACTAGTGTCACTGACCTGGTGTCGTGCGTCGTTGGAGCGCGGCGTGCGCGGGTGCGCGTGCGGGCGTCCGTTCTCGAGCGGCAGGCGCGGCGCGCGCTCCGGCGAGCGCAGCCCCCCGCGCGCGCTGCCCCGCCCGCCGCGCGCCCCGCCCCGCTCGCGGTACGAGTCACTGACTGTACTAGTGTCACTGACCTGGTGTCGTGCGTCGTTGGAGCGCGGCGTGCGCGGGTGCGCGTGCGGGCGTCCGTTCTCGAGCGGCAGGCGCGGCGCGCGCTCCGGCGAGCGCAGCCCCCCGCGCGCGCTGCCCCGCCCGCCGCGCGCCCCGCCCCGCTCGCGGTACGAGTCACTGACTGTACTAGTGTCACTGACCTGGTGTCGTGCGTCGTTGGAGCGCGGCGTGCGCGGGTGCGCGTGCGGGCGTCCGTTCTCGAGCGGCAGGCGCGGCGCGCGCTCCGGCGAGCGCAGCCCCCCGCGCGCGCTGCCCCGCCCGCCGCGCGCCCCGCCCCGCTCGCGGTACGAGTCACTGACTGTACTAGTGTCACTGACCTGGTGTCGTGCGTCGTTGGAGCGCGGCGTGCGCGGGTGCGCGTGCGGGCGTCCGTTCTCGAGCGGCAGGCGCGGCGCGCGCTCCGGCGAGCGCAGCCCCCCGCGCGCGCCGCCCCGCCCGCCGCGCGCCCCGCCCCGCTCGCGGTACGAGTCACTGACTGTACTAGTGTCACTGACCTGGTGTCGTGCGTCGTTGGAGCGCGGCGTGCGCGGGTGCGCGTGCGGGCGTCCGTTCTCGAGCGGCAGGCGCGGCGCGCGCTCCGGCGAGCGCAGCCCCCCGCGCGCGCCGCCCCGCCCGCCGCGCGCCCCGCCCCGCTCGCGGTACGAGTCACTGACTGTACTAGTGTCACTGACCTGGTGTCGTGCGTCGTTGGAGCGCGGCGTGCGCGGGTGCGCGTGCGGGCGTCCGTTCTCGAGCGGCAGGCGCGGCGCGCGCTCCGGCGAGCGCAGCCCCCCGCGCGCGCCGCCCCGCCCGCCGCGCGCCCCGCCCCGCTCGCGGTACGAGTCACTGACTGTACTAGTGTCACTGACCTGGTGTCGTGCGTCGTTGGAGCGCGGCGTGCGCGGGTGCGCGTGCGGGCGTCCGTTCTCGAGCGGCAGGCGCGGCGCGCGCTCCGGCGAGCGCAGCCCCCCGCGCGCGCCGCCCCGCCCGCCGCGCGCCCCGCCCCGCTCGCGGTACGAGTCGCCGCGCTCGTCGCCCAGCTCGGGCGTCGCGCGACGACCGCCGCCGCCTGGAAACATACACATTACTTATTACATTTAAGGCCTCTTCAGACCTACGCAATATTCGATATGGTAGCTTATAACGCATAGGTTTGAACCAGGGTTGTTGCTGATGCCGTTTTTTGACAATTTAGCGGATGTTGCTGCTGATTTTTGATCATGACATTAGCGGATAGTACTATTTTGGCCAAGTGCGCGTTCCACGCTAACTTAATGTCCGTGGTTTTTCCAATATAAACCCGATCTCGAAAAATAATGCCTTATTTGAGGGTTCAGTACATAAAGGCCTGCACAGGAAACACTCTTGTTTGAAGACCCCCCTAGAGCGGTGCCATCAGTGTAGTGACTCACCTGGCGGGTACCTGTGCATGGCGGGGCGGGCGCGGCGCGCGCGCTGCGGCGGGTGCCCGCGCGCGGACGGGTAGTGCGGCCCGCCGCTGCCGGACACCACGCGCAGCTGCTGGTCGATCTCTTGTTTGAAGACCCCCCTAGAGCGGTGCCATCAGTGTAGTGACTCACCTGGCGGGTACCTGTGCATGGCGGGGCGGGCGCGGCGCGCGCGCTGCGGCGGGTGCCCGCGCGCGGACGGGTAGTGCGGCCCGCCGCTGCCGGACACCACGCGCAGCTGCTGGTCGATCTCTTGTTTGAAGACCCCCCTAGAGCGGTGCCATCAGTGTAGTGACTCACCTGGCGGGTACCTGTGCATGGCGGGGCGGGCGCGGCGCGCGCGCTGCGGCGGGTGCCCGCGCGCGGACGGGTAGTGCGGCCCGCCGCTGCCGGACACCACGCGCAGCTGCTGGTCGATCTCTTGTTTGAAGACCCCCCTAGAGCGGTGCCATCAGTGTAGTGACTCACCTGGCGGGTACCTGTGCATGGCGGGGCGGGCGCGGCGCGCGCGCTGCGGCGGGTGCCCGCGCGCGGACGGGTAGTGCGGCCCGCCGCTGCCGGACACCACGCGCAGCTGCTGGTCGATCTCTTGTTTGAAGACCCCCCTAGAGCGGTGCCATCAGTGTAGTGACTCACCTGGCGGGTACCTGTGCATGGCGGGGCGGGCGCGGCGCGCGCGCTGCGGCGGGTGCCCGCGCGCGGACGGGTAGTGCGGCCCGCCGCTGCCGGACACCACGCGCAGCTGCTGGTCGATCTCTTGTTTGAAGACCCCCCTAGAGCGGTGCCATCAGTGTAGTGACTCACCTGGCGGGTACCTGTGCATGGCGGGGCGGGCGCGGCGCGCGCGCTGCGGCGGGTGCCCGCGCGCGGACGGGTAGTGCGGCCCGCCGCTGCCGGACACCACGCGCAGCTGCTGGTCGATCTCTTGTTTGAAGACCCCCCTAGAGCGGTGCCATCAGTGTAGTGACTCACCTGGCGGGTACCTGTGCATGGCGGGGCGGGCGCGGCGCGCGCGCTGCGGCGGGTGCCCGCGCGCGGACGGGTAGTGCGGCCCGCCGCTGCCGGACACCACGCGCAGCTGCTGGTCGATCTCTTGTTTGAAGACCCCCCTAGAGCGGTGCCATCAGTGTAGTGACTCACCTGGCGGGTACCTGTGCATGGCGGGGCGGGCGCGGCGCGCGCGCTGCGGCGGGTGCCCGCGCGCGGACGGGTAGTGCGGCCCGCCGCTGCCGGACACCACGCGCAGCTGCTGGTCGATCTCTTGTTTGAAGACCCCCCTAGAGCGGTGCCATCAGTGTAGTGACTCACCTGGCGGGTACCTGTGCATGGCGGGGCGGGCGCGGCGCGCGCGCTGCGGCGGGTGCCCGCGCGCGGACGGGTAGTGCGGCCCGCCGCTGCCGGACACCACGCGCAGCTGCTGGTCGATCTCTTGTTTGAAGACCCCCCTAGAGCGGTGCCATCAGTGTAGTGACTCACCTGGCGGGTACCTGTGCATGGCGGGGCGGGCGCGGCGCGCGCGCTGCGGCGGGTGCCCGCGCGCGGACGGGTAGTGCGGCCCGCCGCTGCCGGACACCACGCGCAGCTGCTGGTCGATCTCCTGCTTCTGCAGCCGGAGTTGCTCCACCTCCTGTATTATAAATAACGTTCTATTACATCACTTATGTATGAGTAAAGAACACTTCGGAATAGTCTCAACAGAGTTGACAAAAGGTTATTACATGTAACTGACTATACTACTGGCTATAAAATGGGCTGGTAAAAAAGTAAAATGGGTGGCAGCACTTAATTTTTCTAAACAAGATAATATTATAACAGAGACATTAAAAAGCTTATAACAAGTTTGAGGAACGTAATGATTTAAAACATTTCTTTGTTTTACGTAATAATAAAATAGGTGGCGACGCTAGTGTGACTCGAGGTAAAGAGCTCAAGTCAGAGACCAAAATCGCTAGTCAGCCTCGCTTTGCGGTCACATATCAGCTACGCATTGGATCGTTTACTCAGATGCTCGATGAGTAGACTAGTCCGGTACCTGAGACGTGATTTACTATGACATATGAGATTCTACGACCAAATCGTGTGACGTCACAATGTGTTCTAAATACGATTTGAATTGGCCATAGTGAATGACCGATGACGGTGCGAGTAGTGTATGTGTACAGACCTTGAGATGCGCCACGTGGTAGTCGACCAGCACCTTCGCGTTGGCGATGTTCTCCCGCGTGCCCACGAACACGAAGGGCACCATCCCCTCCTCGCGCGGCGCGACGGGCGCCGGCTCGTTGTCCCCCTCCACCTTCACCTGCAGGTCGTGCGAGATCTGACATTACATCTTATACACACTGAACGTCCTGTACACCGAGCGCCTCCCTACCTAGCTACCTAAGCACAACACAAGCTAATGTGGCTTATTATGTATCCTGTACCTTACTAACCTATATCTGACAATCTTACTTAATATTTTGAATGCGACAGTTTGTAAGTATGGATGGATGTTTTTTACTCTTTCACGCAAAACTACTGAACAGATATGGGTGAAAAATGGCACAGAGTTAGATTCTAGTCTGGAATAACACAAAGGCTATATTTTTTCCCGGAATTCCCACGGGAACGGGAATCACGCGGGTGTAACCGCGAGGCACTGCAGGTATTTTATAAATCAGTAGGCTGTATCAGTAGCCGCAGTGCGTGTTGTCTTAAACCTATTCAAAGCATAACTGGTTTTTAAAAGACTTTATTTTTGAATTATTTAGATAAGACTAAACAGGGTTCACATTCTGATACTTATACAGTACCTTTCTAATAGGTAATACCTTCAATACATTAGATGATGCTGTGCGGATTGTCCAGTATTATTTATTTATTGAGTATAAAGTAGCACACAACGCCGTGAGCCGTGATTAGCTTCACTGGCTTTGAGATGGCACGCTAGGTTAACTAATCGAATTATGTATTTATTTCGATAGTTTGTACTCAACTTTTATTTTCATTGTCAATAACTTTATTTCTTAAGGTAGCCAGAAATAGAATCTCAATCAATGGAACAATATTAATTAAAGAAAAACGTACATACAACATGCATTTATTAGCTGCTCACACAGTACGATAATCAAAGTTTTGGATGGCGTTTAGATGAATCATTTGAAATGAAATGTTATCTCAAAAGTTTTGGTATGAATTGTTGTCAGAAGCTTTATACTACCGTCACGGCGAGAGTCTTGTAACCGGCGGCCCTGTAGCTTCTATTATACTGTCAGCACGCGTTATGAGCGGTCAGAACAAATGTTTGCTGGCCACTCACACAAAACCACAGCTTTTTATTACAAGCGAGGTCTTGGAAATGTGCTATGTTTGTGTAAAGTAAATCGAAGTCGCGTCAATCTGCTTAAATTTCACTCTCAGAATCTTTGTATTATAAAAATATTTACTGATTTAAAATATATCAGTTATTTTTTACCTAAGCTACAAACTCAGCTCAGCTTGGTGATAGCTGATGTTGTGTGAATCATCCAGGATTAATTATAATATTACTAATGGTGGACAATCCACACAGCATCACCAAGCCCCATATATTATTATTTATTAGGTATTATTTGGGCTTAAGCTTATCACATTGTACGAGGGCGGGGTGCGAAGTATTTAGCTTAGCAATGAAAATAATTTCGCAGGAATACTTTTTATTATAAAGCTTTTATGCTTTCCTTGTAAAGATCTTTCTCAAGCTGTGAAAAGTAGCCGTTCCCAGCCAATATGACATCGTCGTCATTCTAATTCTTTTGTGACCGATCGTGAGCAAACGCGGGCCGCGTTTGCTCACGATCGGTCACAAAAGCCTTTCAAATATCTTTTTTGCTCTCAATTTTTCACTTGATATGTCAAATCGTTCTTTGGCTATTAACCCGTCCTGGGCTGACCCTTGACCTTCAAGAATGCCTATAAAGCGAGGTTTAGACTAGCAAGTTCTTCCTGCAATTTCTTGAGCGTGTACTTGCTGCTTCGTTTACATTACGTGCAATATTTGTAGCTCAATTCGCTTTCGCAAGTGACCCGCAAGATCTTCCTTGCAAGTTCTTGCGCGATTGTTTAGATTAGCAATGACTTGCTGCGACTTCTTGGGCAAATATTCTCTGGTCCGTTTAGATTGCCTGCAATTTTTGTAGCACAAGTCGCTTTCGGAAGTCACCAGCAAGATCTCGCTTAGAAGTTCTTGCAAGACTGTTTACATTTATGAGTATACAATAACTACCTACGTTTAAAATTTACTAAGTAAATACAGGGTGTTAGTGTAAACAGCGTTATCCTTGAAACCAGAGGTTCAGCATCATGAGTAGAGTCCAAAACCGATGAAAAATAATTATTCTATTTTTAATTTATTTTTGAAACAAAAATATTCGATACACCTTCTAAGTGGTAAAACTACAACACGAGTACATTGGCGGGGCCGCGCAGGTGTCGACTTGTTTTGATCAAACGAGCCGCCATGCTAGTGTTCATTGCCGCGCCCCGCACGCGCCACCGCCCGCCTGCTCGCGCAGGCGCCGCACTATGGGAAAATTGCGTATGTTTCGTCTCAAAACTCCGTATCTCAGTTATTTCAAAACTAAATGATCTGTAATTTTGCACACATATACGTGAAAGTATAAGGTTTAATAGAAAAAATAATAATTTTGAAAATTATGTTTATTAATTA
Source organism: Eupithecia centaureata (assembly GCA_944547425.1). Lineage (NCBI taxonomy): Eukaryota > Metazoa > Arthropoda > Insecta > Lepidoptera > Geometridae > Eupithecia > Eupithecia centaureata. The sequence goes on along the minus strand of OX155680.1, from coordinate 741,427 downwards.
ATTTAAAAAAAAATACATGCATTTATAAGAAAAATTTTTATTTTAGGTAATTTACTTACATAAGATATAATTAAATATCATTGTATAAACGTATAAACAGTATCTAACGAGAAAAAAATAATGTACAAAATTCAACAAGCTGCTACAGATTTTCGTTGACAGCAAGAAGGGACTTGGCTTCTTCGAAAAGTTCTTTCGATATTGTTTCTGAGGCATTTCTCAAAGTTGACATATATGGATCAGAAGTGTACAATAAGGTATGGAACACGTCTGTATTGGTAGCCGCTCTTGAACACTTCTAGAATGATGAAGTCTAAACTTTTTGTAATCCTTGTTGCGGGATTCTTGAGCGTCTTCGGACAATTGTCCGATAGGTAAAATAGCATAGTACTCAATGGTTTTTTCTCCGTGAATAAGTAATTTATGTACGGAGGAAGGCATATAATACCAATTATAATTATTTACGTACAGTTGGGCGGTACTATATGCGTATTCACCGAACTTTTTTGAATCAGTAGCCATTCCAGATGACATAGTTTGTAGTATAATATACATTCGTTTTATAAGTTCTACGTATACACCTGTAATGTCTCCAGAGCACGAGTAATTCTGAAAAAATCTCCGAGCTGTGTTTCCGTCATTACTATTTCCAGTGCCTTGTCGAGGTTTATCGATATGCAGTCCCATTTCCTCCCTAAACCACTTTTGTACCAGTTTTTTCTTTTCGTTTTTGTTTTTTTATCACTGTAATGGCCATTTTATCAACTTGACCTTAATAGATAACAGATGATTATGTGAGAAGTAAAAAGATATTGGAAAAAAAATATTTTTTTATCTCGCGATATGTTTTGGCACCGTGTCAGGAAAGGCGCAAGTATGCGCAACTTTTTTTTTTCTCCTCATGTAAACTAATGTATAAAGGTCGTATCGTAATACAACAAATATCTCGACATCGACAAACAGCGGCAAACGGGTAAGCCTCGTTAAAAAAAAAAGTAACCCGAAAATTATACCATCTTAAACTATAACGGTTAATTTTAATTTATTTATTTATTATACATAATATTATTTAAGAAACGTTATGAAGAGGATTATAAGCATTTCAAAAATGTATAATACTTATACATTTATATCAAAAACTTTCGAGTAATGTGGCGTTGAATTGTAGTAATGTATTGTGCCAAAATCACATCATTGAACATGAGTTAGCTTTGATGCCTTTTTATATACATTATGGTTAGCAAAAAATAATTAAAAATATATAGAAAAGAAACCTTATTTATAATACTAAATTAAATAATTAGTTTTACTCCATAACAACGACTTTCACGTGAAACGGTTTTGAGACGGCCTTGTATGGGGCTTTCCCATAGTGCGCCGTCCGATCGCTCCTCAGTGACAGACCGCCACGCTTAAGGCCCATTTACATGATGCAAGTTTCTTGCCTGTTGCATACAATAATATTGAAGCAATAAATAACTTGTATGGTCTAAACAATTAATTGTATAATAATATAAACAAAATTATTGCTTTCAATTAATTGCATTCAATTATTGCTCTTGAATATACAAGAAAATGGTATCATGTAAATGAGCCTTTACGGAGAGCACGTCGTCGCGTCGTTGACACAGATTTTCGCGCGTCAATTGTTTTAAGTACGAACGAGTGACGAAGTCTTACAAAAATGTAAATAAAAGTGGACTGAAATGGTGCGGCCTTATGCCATCGCTCTGGTGAACTTGGCTCGTACGATGTACGCAGAGCTCAGCTGTTTCCATGCCAGGATAACGTGTGCTAAGCTAGGAAACTATCCCAAAGACAAAAAGGCTACGTACGTACGTACATATGGCCAGTTCACCATGCCCAGTCATGCAAAATGCAAGTGTTCGTAAGGTGTTTAATAAGCTGACAAATTAGGTACTAATTTGTGTTTTCTCGAGTGTGTAATAATACCTAATCTACGAGTGAGAAAACGTGCGGAGGTTGCGTGATGGTGAAGTGTTATTTTGGCAAGTGAATTTCATTCACTGTACAAAGAACTGAAATTTAGATTGAATAGTAGATAAAATTGATTGATGATAAACTTTAACCCTAGATTCAATAACATTCGTCTCACAGACCGCGCAAAACGTAAAAATGATTCAAAGTTGTAAATCGAATCAGATACACCTTTTAAGCACCTTCATAAGTCATACAACCAAATACATCGCAAGTGTATTTTACTCGCAATGACGTTTCATTCGTCTGAGGGACGAACATTTATGAATAGAATAAGAACTGGCCTAGGGTTAAGTACGACAAAAATACCTGCCTACCAAGGTACTTTGGTCTATTGAATTTTTTGATTATTCTGTGAATTTAGACTTGTTTTAAAACAGTTTATCTTGCCTAGAAACAAACCTGGAAACTTGCCTGGTTCTAGGGTGACCATAATATCGCGTACAATATCTATGACATAAAATATCAAAATACTGCGAAACTAAAACAGGCATTAACCTTATCTCATAGGTTTTGGACTCTACTCATGATACTGAACCTCTGGTTTCAAGGATAACGCTGTTCACACTAACACCCTGTATTATCGAAACTTGTCGAAACAAAATGCCTAGCTGTAGGAAAATACGTGTTGCTGCTGCTATGTTTGTGTTGGGCAGTGTAAAAAAACGCAAAGATCGAAAATGGGTACAAGACTGGATACAAAGAAGAGTTACTGTTGGAATACAAATGAATTTATTAATAGAGCTGAAAAATGAAGAACCTTCACAATATAAAAATTTCTTGAGAATGTCGGAAGATAACTTCAATATGTTGTTATCAGACATTCGTCCAATTATCGAAAAGCAAGATACTAAAATGCGTGCTGCTATTCCCGCCAGGGTCCGTCTTTATGTTACTCTTCGATATCTAGCAACAGGTAAGTAAATAAAACAAAGAATACAAAAACTTCTGTTTAATCGAATTACTGAATCAAAAACTACAAACTATTAATACGATAAATCAATATTTATTGTTTCAGGTGATTCCTTCCACTCTTTATCATATTTATTTCGAATTCCTGTTTGCACAATATCAATCATTGTGATGGAATGTTGTCTTGCTCTGTACGATCGCCTTCATTCACGTTACTTAAAGGTAAGCTATCTACTAAATATCGTTCGCCGTTAATATCGATGTAAAGTGATTGACCATCTGAGATAGTTACTGTTTTTTACTTGCATTCAATTCACCACTAGGCATTGGCTCATTGTCATTGTAGTATTTTTTGGCATCAATTTCGGTATACTCGATAATTAGACGTTGTATTTTGCGTTTCAATTCGCCTTTATATTTGTTAAAATGCATATTCCTGATTTCACTAGCTATATAGTCACCGAAGATTTGGAATTCATCATCAGGCTTATTTAATATTTGAGCAGCTTTTGCCAATTGATCGCTTTGTGGTGTGGATTTTTTTGAACGTTTTTTTGAGCTTTCAGACGAAGATTCATTTTCCACACTTGCAGTGGTTTCTTCAATATCGACAGCACTGTCCTGAAATAAATATTTTTGTTTTTATATTTCAGATGCCGACTTCGGAAACTGAATGGTTTGAAATTGCTAAAGGCTTTGAAGAGAAATGGAACTTTCCACATTGTATAGGAGCATTGGACGGAAAGCATATTCAAATACAGGCGCCGCCTAATAGTGGCAGCTTTTATTATAATTATAAAGGCACTCATAGCATTGTTCTGTTAGCCTTGGTAGATTCATTTTACAGATTTATATATGTAAATGGGTGATTCTACGGAAACTCGTTTTTTGTCTGACTTCTGTGGCACATTTTTTTTTGTTGAAATTGCACATCATGATAGTATATTCTAAATGACGATTTAATTTTGAATTTTTTGGTAGTGAAGGGAACTTTATTGGCTTTATGGTTACGGAGTTATTCAATTTTAAAAATATTGTGTCCACGGAAATCAGAATTTATATCACCAAAATCAAATATGGGTTGGTTTATCAATAAAAATATGTGTTTTCGGTAGTAAGTAGATTATTAAGCTTCTTAAAACTAAGGACCAATTATTTGACGTTTGTAGTTTTAATCAGTTTTTACAAAAACACCTTTAAATCATTACTGTAAATACAAGTAACTTTTTACAAAAATCACACTAATAATGTTTATCTTTGTATTAAAAATATTATAATTATTCATTTTGTATTTATTATAGACTTTTATCCTAAAAACATCATAAAAACTGTAAAAAAAATATTATTGAGATGTTAATGAACCCGCAAAATCCACGGAAATCAGTACCACGGAAATCAAAAATAATAACAAAATCTTAGAAATTTTCTTAATTTGCTAGTTTATTTTACATTGAAATATGCAGTCGAAATTAGGAACACAAAAGACATGAATTATCATCATTAATAAAACAATAGGATTAGCATAAACAAATTTATAGTCAACATGGTAATCAGAATTTCTAGATACCAAGCCACGGAAAGTGATTACGTACTGAAATAACAGAGTGACGTGGAGACACACACACTTGTTGTACACACCACTGATGGGGCGTGACTGATAGTTTCTCTCGATCTAACAACGATTTACGCAGATGTTAAAGTACAGCATTTATGAATGAATTAGTGCGCACCAGGGGAATCAGAGCTAAACGACGGACGCGAAGTTATCTCGTTGTAACTTGTCAACTAAAGCTTAGTTTTGCGGAGTAATAGCGTCAAATAAGCAAGTAACTATCTGGGTTACTGTGAACCTATGTAAATTAGTACTAGTGTTTTCAGGAAATGATATAAAAATTTATTAACACAGGAACATGCGGTCCGGACGCACCACGGAAGTCAGAATTTCCAAGGATTTTATTTATTTTTACTTATTTAAAATAAGATTATTAAAAAACTAAAAAAGGCCTCCCCTATTATCTTTGTCTAATCTACTATGATAAAAAAAATCAAAGGGCTAGGGATACTTTTTGTATGATTTTTCGAGCCGGACATGTTTTTTTCCACCCTGGGAGAATCACCCAAATATAGGTTGTAATGGCAGAATTTCTGATTGCGGCGTTTTTAATAATTGCAACTTATCAAGGGCACTAGAAAACAATACTTTAAATTTGCCTTTACATAGACCTTTACCAGGCAGTGACAAGGTTGCACCTTAGGGCTCAAACACAAAACTGCGAGCTCGCATCGCATCGCAAATATCTGCGAGCTCGCATCGCATCGCAAATATCTGCGAGCTCGCACGATAGCGTCCGATCTCATTTGCATCGCGCATTCCTGTCATATTACGTCATACTTGGTGACCCCCCTTTTAGTCCGCTCTGAGACAACTTTAGCGAAAGATGCGCGGCGCCTGAGCCGCCTTATTTGTGTTGTAAAAAAAACTGCTTCAGTTCTCAACTCATAGTAATTTCGAGTAAAATAGTTCCCTTCAGAGTTCATAATCGTATTAAATGGATGAATCCAGAATCTTCTTTTTCTTTTATATCTATTTAACAATTACAGCAGTTCAATTGGACCGATTTATGCAAAAATGATCCAACCCACAACCTAGTCAATTTCGAGTTTTTTTAACCTATGTAATCAGTATAAGGTATATTTTAACATATCAAAGACTCACACCTCTATGTTCACAAATGTGAAAAATCCATATGATCCAACCCACAACTGTCATGTCGAAGACCATTTTTTAAAATGTATAAGTGTTTCACTTGAATCATTTTTGTGTTGCTTTGGTTACCCTAACATATAACCGTTCTATTTTGCTACAATGATTCAAACTATAATATTAAGCTGGTCCATCAGTTCAAAGAGCTCAGAAAGCTATAGAAAGAGCTATGCTCGTAGTTTCTCTGAAGGATAGGATTCGTAAAAAATACATCCGAAAGAGAACCAAAGTTATCGACATAGCTCAAATAATAAAATAAAATATCAAGCTGAAGTGGTGGCAGTGGGCCGGCTATATCTCGCGAAGAACCGACAACCGTTGGGGTAAACGTGTTCTTGAGTGGAGACCGAGACTTGGCAAACGTAGTATAGGACGCCCTCCGGCCAGGTGGGATGACGATCTGCGAAAGACTGCTGGCAGATGCTGGATGCGTCAAGCTGAAGACAGGGAGCTATGGCGCTCATTAAGGGAGGCCTATGTCCAGCAGTGGACTAATATAGGTTGATTATGATGATGATGATATAAAACAAGTTAAGCTTTGACAAGTTAATATTTGAAATTGCTATTCCATTTAAGTACGTAAACAAAATAAACCATAAAGTTCAAAACACACAGAAGCCGGAGGCGAAGGCGTGCCGGTTTTTCCTATGGCACCGCGTTCGCCACGGCCTGCGGTGTGTGTGTAGGCTTTCATAGGATTCCATAGAATACAACTCGCACGCTTTCGCCTCCGCCACGCCTCCGGCTTCTGTGTGTTTCGTACTTTAACGAAAAATAAATAAATAAAATAAAATAAGTACAGAGCCAGCAGATCTAATATTAGATACCAGATGATTGCATTGATTAATTAAAGAAACCGAAGGGAAGCTGCAATAATAGACGATGTAGATGGTTTATGTGATGAACCTTATTCTGATTTGGACGAGGAGTAGGGCCAATTTTGTTTGTTTTATCTTTTAAAACACAAAAATGATTACTAATTTTTATCACACTTTGAATCATTTTTGCATTTTAATTTTTGCACCCTACATAGCTCTTTCCATACAAAATTAATTTTGTAATAATGATCCAGGCGCAAGTTTTCCCAATTATCTACTAAACTATTACAATTTATTCTTTATATTATTTATAGCAAAAAAGTTGAGTTTACATAGCATTAAATTAAATTAAAATAACAACATTTTGTATTACAAAGCTAGAGAAATACCGCCACAAACTTAAATATCGATTATCTCGAAATGAGGTTTGTGTGGGTTGGATCATTTTTGCTTAAATCGGTTCGTTTATCTTTTTGGGATCCATCTTACGCTTCCTAAAAACACGTCCAATACGGCTGACTAAACTTGAAGGTATGGTTACCCTACAAAACGGTTCGCCGCACAAATTCGCATCGCAGAAATTCGCAAATCAAGTTCGTGTGACATCGCATCACATCGCATCGCATCGCATCGCACCAAATCGCAGTTTTGTGTGGGAGCCCTTTTGTCGTTGTAGCTGACGATGCCTTTGCCTTAACCTTTAACTATGGACATTCCATTTTTGTTACACTACTATGGACGTGCGGCCTCACAGACCGCTATCTTAACGGGCTGGTTTCTATCTTGATGAGATAAATACTGTCGAATTTTTTGTTTTTGTTCCTTAGAACAGTTACTAAATGAAAATTAAAGATGTAATTTTAATGAAAAAAATAATTATTTTATACAATCTGACGATATAGCAATCAAAGGCGCTTTTCAGGTTTTTTAGCTTGAGATCACTTTATAGGTCTATTTTCAGGAAAATGACTTTTTCAGTTTAGTTTATGTATTTTACAATAAAATATAAAGAACAAAGAACATAAAAAACTAAACCAAATCTTCTCAAAACTGAACATAAAAATTTCGACAAGGCCCCAACTTGGTCATATTTATTATTTATTTATTTATGGGCAGTTTTAGTATAGTGGCGTAGAGCATTGTAGGCATATTGCCTGTTTATAGCCAACACAAGTTTGGGTCGTTCTTTGTTTTCGTTATTTGTTTGCCTGCGGTTGTTAGTTGATCGTTTTTTAACATTGCAGTTAACAAATTCGGAAAAAAACGAAATCACCGTCAGCATATTTTTATAACACAAACGTGGACGCGCGGTCTCACAGGCCGCACTCAAAATATAAAGTGAAATTACTCAAGCAACTTTCCCCCGGCGATGTAACCTTTACTCTCAACGGTCGTTTTGCCACCAAAACCGAAGCTACTAAGACCGGCATACGCGTAGGGTACGTGGGAAAAGGAGGGCACGAGAACCACAAACTGCAAGCGGCCTGTGAGACCGCACGTCCATAGTTAAAGGTTAAAACCATATTTAATGAAACCCTATGGATTTAGAAATCAACCGGGTCCGAATCGAATATTAAAATTATCGTCCATCTAGAGCGAGGAACACTGTTGAGGATGTAATAATCAAATAATCAGTCGTAACAGAGGGTTCCGGATGGTTCAAGAGAAAATGAAAATGAAAAATGAAAATGAAAAATGTTTATTTCGATAACTTATAAATTAATCATAAACATGTTCTGGAGTCCCCCTTTAAGCAATATTTGCTTGTATTAGAGGACACCGCTCTTACCAAATAAATTGACAGTTTATAAGTTAAAAAGTAATGAATCTAAATTAAACAAACTATTTACATAATACAATAAAAATAAAATGAAAAGATTAAAATACTATCCAGATAAATTGACAGTTTATAAGTTAAAAAAGTAATGATTCTAAATTAAACAAAATAGTTACTTAATACAATAAAAATAAAATGAAAAGATGAAGAGTGAAGGTTAATTTTAAGTCACAGCACAATTAATAAATGAGACACGGGGACCAGGGTCCAGCCGTGTTACCAGTAAGCTATCGCTGTCGGTCCAAAGGTCAGGCAGGCACAAAAGAAGGGGCTTGAACTGAACCGCACCGAACAGCCTCCGAGCGGTCTCTCTCCGACCACTCTCCAGGGACAGCACAAGACAAAGATTTCACCCCCTCCGCTAGATCCTGCAGCCGGATAGCCGTAGGACAAAATAGATTATAGACAGAACGCGTACTATCTCTAGCGACACGTGGCGCTGAGAAATTTATATAGAAATATACCTGATCGAGATCGAACGCTCCAAACCGTAGGAGGAAGACGACACGGCCTCTTGCGTATTCTACGCGGGCAGGCAACTGCAACCACGGTACCACGGGTGCCACGAGGTCACGCCAATGTCCGACAGCAGGATCCTGGAGTTTTCAGAAACAACGGACGGTTAGGTAGACTGCTGACGAAGCCACGCACAGGTTGATGGCCAGAATACGTACCAGCTGAAGAGGTATCACGAGGTTTCAAGGATTATGTAGGAATCTGACCAGCAATGATCGTTGTCGGAGACAAAAGAAGGAAATGACTCGACACGTAAATGACAACGCGACCCGACAGTAGAATAGACAGACGTCACTTTGGAGCTGTCAGTGTCAACTCCAATTTGTGACGCTAAGACGCAGACCCTAGGATGGCTCTGTGGACACAGAGCCAATAAATCAAGAATGGGGCCTTACAGCCCAATTAAAACTAGGAATGTTGTTGCCGCTATATGTATATTGCATAATTTTCTTATTGAAAGGAATCCAAACTACTTATTACATCAAGAAAATGACAGTTTACATACTTTGCTACCTTTGCAGTCTGTTCAGCAAAATAATCCACCAGTTAATGCAAAATCAGTACGAGAACAATTTCTAAAATATTTTGTTAGTCCGGAAGGTGAAATAAGTTGGCAGTATACTCAAATTTGAGTACTTTGTATAAAAATTGCAAATAAACACATGCACCTACTATAATTAATGTTTTATTCTTACCATGGAATCTCCGGTCACTGCTGGTGTATGTTGAGTTGTAGTAAATTTCAACATCTCAAAGAAATCCCATTTGCTTGTATATATTTCATTTGAACCCTGTCCGCTTTTACGCTGTTGTTCCTTTTTAAGTTCTTGTCCAAACTGGGTTGTTAAATTATGTAGTTTTTTACTTATTTCACTATCACTGGTATTGAATTCCATTGCCAGACTTTGCAAAGTGGCATTTTTCTTAATTTTGTTGCGATAATCCTTGCTTTTAGTATCCCACAATTCTCTGTGCTGTTCATACTTTTCTATTAGCTGTACAATTTCGTTTCGCGCCCATACTTTTTTAACTGACATCTTACAAAACTTAAAAACTTAATTTTAATTAATATTAGCTGCACAATGAAATGGTATTTCGCGCCCAAACTTTTTTTTTCTGGACTCGCTGGTTGCAAGCATTTGCCATTTCCAACTTTTTTTTTTTTAATAAAGAAGAAACATACTTTTTTACCTGACAACTTGTGCAAGCTACGAAACTTTATTTTGCAAACAAATAAAGCCAGAAGTTCTTGCTGCATGGCAAAATAGTGTCTACACGTGTGACTTCCGGCAAGTCTGTGCAAGTTAGAATATTTGCAGAAGTTAGCTTGCCACATGAGTTTACACAGTAGTAACTGCTAGTGGAAGTCGCCTTCTGCAAAATTTATTGCAAATCTAAACTCGCAAGCCTGGTAAGCTGCAAAAATTGCAGAAGTAGCTTGCCGCGGCCGTCTTTTTGCGTTTACACATATAACTTGTAGCAAGTTCCGCAAGCTGTAAAACTTGCAGAAGTTAGCTTGCCACACCTGTTTAGACAGTGGTAACAGCTTGCGGAAGTCAACTTCTGCAAGTTTTATTGCGAGTCTAAACCTCGCTTAATGCACGCAAGTTTTAACCAGCAATAAGTTTTACGTGACGTCATGACAAAAATCAATTTTACGGGATTATGATATAATTATATGTTGTAAATTATACATCATTGTTTTCGTTGTAAAATTTCCTTATAGCTAATGCCCTCTAAATAGTTTCAAAAAACTTACATGATACCGAAATTATTGAATTTCTTTCCAAGTTTATGATTTCGAGTCAAAATCGTGACACATTTGCATTATTTTTCCACTTCACAATAGATTTTTACGGAAACTAACAATTTAACTCTGTAGCATAGGTATTTATGCATAATTATATGTATCTAGATCACTGTCTAACATAATAATTACATCACAAACCAGTTTACAAACAAAAACAAAACACGGCAGCCATTGCGCGCGACCGCCGCAAAAGTTAGTTACTTTTTTTCATTAAAATTTTACCACTATTTGTGATTTTATAGCTTTACACATAATCTACAGTATTTTCCCAGTAAATACACATAAAAATCTTAATATCGACTCATCCGTAGAACAAAGTCCTATCTGCAGAGTTGATGGTTTTCAGTAGACGTTAGAGAAGTTGTTGACTTGTGTAACTCTTAAACGGTGAGACTTCTCATTGAGACTTTTTGGTATGTTGTTACAATGCCCTAGCCTAGTTAAATGCTTTTTAGTGTATATTTATTTTCCTTTTATTTCTGGAGATAGTGAGTCCTATATTAACGTAGGACGTTTTACGGCGGAACAGCGGTGGTCTGTTGTGAAGATAGAACGTTGTTTTACGGAAACGTCTTAGCAAAATGACGTTTTATATTAATATGGGTCGTTTTTTGTTGGAGTTATCTATTCTGTAAGAGTCCTATGTGGATAACTACCTTAAAATATTGTAATTAAATTATAACTTCTAAGTACTAAAATCGTTAACTAAGTTAAAAAAACATCAACATAAGTAATATAGCCAATATATGGCAAGATTTAGAACAACAAACACATCATTTAAAATTCAGCTCATAGAATATTTGAACGGCTAATATCATCTCCCTATTAGAAAAATGCTGAAGATGCGCATGAATAAATTTTAGACTAAGGTGCGAAATATTAATATCTTCATGTGGTGATAAATATTTACGTGGATTTATCAGTTTACCTAAGACTACGTACGCCGATAAGTTTATGACAAACTCTGTGGGGCAGCTGGCGAAGGTTTCCCTGCGACGCTCGTTGCGGGTTCGATTTCCAAATTCCACCTTGGGTCATATATGATATTTGTTCAGGCTATTTTCTATATATATAATATAGATAAAGTAATAAAATCTACCTATGTAAGTAGTATAATTCTTTGAGTATATCAGTTATCAAGTACCCATAATTACAAGCAATGCTTGGGGCTAGATGATTTTGTGTGAAGAATTGTCCATCTACATTTATTTTTAGACATGTTACCTGTTTCTGACCTGGTTACCATTTTATCATACGATTTAGTATTTTAAGTTTTAACTATTACGCCAACAAGTCAGTTTTCGGTTAACGTGTAGTTCAATTAAGTTTCAAAACAGGGCGAAACGATACTGATTCGTAATATTATAAATAATCTAAGTAAATATTTGACAAAACATGAAGATAGTTGAGTAAACTTCGCACTTTAGTTACTTAATTCAAAACACATACAAAAATAGCTAAACTTATATTATATTATTTAATCACTTATTTATACTGAAAAATAATTTAGAAAAACAATTAAAAACCAAATTAAGCACTTACTACTATAATTGAACATTGTTTCGGAATTTAGATCATAAATTGATCAGCAAAACATAATTTGCTTGTTTGGTTAGGTCATCATCCTAGTCTTCTTTTCTTTATGTTGATGAAATTCCGCTTCATGGATCAGTCCCATAGTTGCCAAAAAAAAAAAAAAAAGCCAACCGCTGTTAGCTTTCAACACAGGGAATTTGTCAGCGGCATTTGTATGTTGGCCTGATGGTTTTCATCATCTACGACTTTTTAATTCTCCTAACAAATGTTTACCTTATTTCAAGGCATTCAATGTCTGTCTGTTTTAGGAGTCACGTTGCGATCAGGATATCATTGTGAAGATGCAGGCGAATTCATGTTGTCAATCAAAGTAATTTATATCGGAACAAGTAGGTACATAGGTTAAAATGACTATTGGAATTCGATGATGCCCGCAGAAGTTTTTAGTAAAACTGTACCGCAAATGCTGGTGCAGTAATCACTGATTACTTCTCAAGCATTTGCGCACTTTTTAATCACATTGATTATCCACATGATTAGGACGGAATACGCAGGTAGCAGACCGAATGGACATTAATATAAGACGGCATAAACATGTTGTTGGTAAAACCTTCTAGTTAAGAAAATTCATAATTAATACAGCTTGATGAGTTAAAATTTTATCACCACAGATCCACCCTGGTTAATTTTGAACTGGGGTACATCTGTGGTGAGAAACTTCTAACTCTTAATGCTATATTTATGGTGAATTTTCGTAACTCGAATGAATTTTCAAAGAAAATAAACCAGCTTCATTGATGTAAACGTTCATGGCTGAGGTATTAGACACAACATTCGGTATTGAGCTATCGCAGGTAATTTCATCGGTCCACTATCTCATGCAGAATTTAATTCTGATCATATTAGCTAGTTTTTCCTGCACCTGGAAGCAAAGGCGACGTTTTTTGGTATCATGCGGCTGTTATCAACATTCACAACTGGAATTGAAGAAAAAACGAATTATTTTTGTAGCTATGTATAAAATACGTTCATATTTTATATATACTGAAAAATAATGTACATAGCAATTTATTACACTAATTAGAAATAAAAAAATCTCAATATTTAATGATGTTTTGTGATGAACAACGTCCTAAATGATTTCATTATCCCACAAACAACGTTCTATCTTAACATCGAACCGACAAATCGTCTAACAGATTCCGAAGGAAAACGTCCTATAGTCATATGAAATCCTAAGAAGCTCAATAGTGTTCGCATAAAATGGTCCTAACGTATCATATGACTTAAATTTTTTACTGTTAATTATTAAAGAAAAAATGATTATTCCTTTGAATATGCACTACGCCAAAGAATTTCTGTACAAAAAATGCGTTACACGAGCTCTCCATCAAAAAACGTCCTATTTAAACATTGAACGCCTGCTACCTAAAACCGAGATAAAAAAGCAATATTTATATTTGAATTTAATGTATATTAAACCTATAAAAAACACATCGAAAGACTTTCTCTTTTCCTATCTCCTACGAACAACGTCCGAACTGACGAACGGACCGAGCGCACGCGCCGTGCGCCGCACCCGCGCGCCGTTGCATGATCACTTAGAACGTTTTTGGGCGGAGTTGATATCAGTTAGGACGTTGTTCGATTTTATATCTCCGAAACTAAGTAAGATACAAAAATTTTAAAAACGTTCTTCTGTAGAGCTTGTTCTTCTTATATCGTTTCGCTATTAAAGTCATTTTTGGTCTATGATCACATAGAACTATATTCTACGGATAAGTCGATATATTACTCACCGGTTCCTTCTTGAATTCATTCTAACAAAAACAAAACACGGCAGCCATTGCGCGCGACCGCCGCAAAAGTTAGTTACTTTTTTTAATTAAAATTTTACCACTATTTGTGATTCTATAACTTAACACATAATCTACAGTATTTTCCCAGTAAATACACACAAAAATCTTAAGGCTTGATATCCCAACAGAGGCCGCGTGTTTGTGATTTTTAAAAACACCTGAGACTTAGAAAATAGTATTTAATATTCTGAAAAAAAGATATTTCATACTCAAGGATCTAGTCTTTTCAAAGTTGCATTCAGTTAAACGATCTGATGAATTTCACTAATTAAAAAAAAATCCCGAAATTACCCCTTTTTGGAATGTTTTTTCAATATTATGACTAAAATACTGGTATTTTTAATATTTTTTTTGTACTGAACTAAAAACACTAAATATTTCTAAACATATTCGTAGAGTTTGACTTGATAAAATGATTTTCATAATCACTGTGTTTGAATAACTACAAAATGCACCAGCGCGGCGGCTTGGGAGGCGCGATCAGTCGCGCGCTGGCGCTTGCAGACGACGGATGTGTGTCAAATTTTCCCGCGACATTTTTGTGCACAAATCAATCAGTTTTGGCGAATTTATTGTATTGTTGCAAGTTATTCATAATGGGCAATAAACAATGCAAGCGAAAAAAGTCGACTACAGCCATAAAAAGAATAAATAAAATGAATTCACTCCAAAGATATGAAAAGAAGAAAGTAAATGATTCGTTTGTTATGACATTTTAGTCTCTGACACAATGACGTTAGATTTCATTTTACTTCAACCTCTGTTGTGATTTGTTACGGTCATAGTGCCATAGTATAAGAATATAAGTAGGTATTATTATATTAGGTACAGCTTGGCAAAAAAGTCTTGAAACGGAACTAATTTTTTTGTTTAATGGCAACATTCTTAAAACAATGACGTTTGATGTAAAATTGTAAACAAAGATTACGAATTCTCGGATTTTTTACTTGGATCGGTCAAGCGGTGGTGATAAAGTGACGAAAAGTGAAAAATAATGAATAAAACAGTTAGAAGTGCTGCCAGGGAGGTTATTTATAAGGCATACAGGCGATGTCTGGCAGAATTTGAGGCCAGAACTATTCTTTCAGATCTCAAAAATGTTTTTCAAAGAACCGCTGATATGACAGGTTTGTCAGAGTTTGTTTTGTAATTTTAAGTTGAATCAAAGGTAACTTGATGGTCCTAAAGCAGGATTAAATTAAAGTTCCACGGAACAAGTGAAATATTCAACAATAAACATCGGGCAGTTAGGTTATGTTTACGTTTGTTCTGCGTACTCTGCTATAGCGCGGGCATAGAATTTGATACTTGAGCTAGACTAGCTAATATGTAAATCTATTTCTACATAATTTAAATGTTGTGTTATTTCTTTGTAATAAAGTTACTATAGAGTTTGTATTTTAAATGGTCTAGAAATTAGGTGCCTAAATAATAAACTGAAAAAGGTAAGATAAAGGTATCATAAAAAGTTTCTTTTTTATAGGAAGCAGCAGAGCGTGCTAAAACGGAACGGTTCCAAGCTATTACGGAGGAGGATTGGAAGAATTCGTGCCAGCACGTAATAAAAATAGAAAAGGAATACTGTGAGAGAGAACTTACAATGTATTAATAACAATGTATTAAATTTTAATTTACTTTATATTTTTTTCTTTATATACTTACATAACGAGAACCTTGCTCAATTAAACAATATTTACTGATACTAGTATACTATGTGTGGATATATATGTACGTATAACAGAAATATACACCTAAGTATCAAGACTAGCTTGGTGCGCTATAGGTGTTGCCATAAGGACCTACAGTGGCGCCCCCATTATTTTCTACTCTTTTTTGCCAAGCTATATAATATAAAAATCTAAAATTTGGCTCCAATTTGTACTTTAAGCGCGTACTTATAGCTCAATGAATACTTTAAATAAGATGTTGAAACTTTGCATGATAATAGATATTTATAGAAGGAAAGTTATGGCCAGCTGATATTTTAAAATAATCTTTACATTAGTTGTAAAGAGAAAATACCTAAACAATCGCGCGCTGAGAGCATTCTCAGTCAGGCCGCCCTGCCGCCCGACCCCCGACTCATTCTCGCTTCGGCTTTCTGACGGGGAGCTTGTGTCGATTGCGGTGCTTGCATGTTGTTGATGAATTTCGTGATTGTTACAGGATACCAATATCACCAAAAGACGTGATATATGAACATGTCTTACAAAATATTGAATTGTTAGTACATACATAACTATACACTGCTTGTGTATATATACCGAAACGGTACATCTATGAAAATTTAATGTATACGCACAAAAACAGGAGTAGCTTTTTGAAAAATTGTGATGTTCATAATAGAATCACAAGAAACAAGAATAAGTTACACATCCCATCATTTAGATTACTAAAGGTGGGGAAATCATTTTTGGTAATTGTGTGCGCTTCTTTAGTAAGCTTCCATCTGAAGCTACTAAGCTCTCTATTCGTAGATTTAAACAGTACATATCAAGAAGGCATATTACTCCATAAATGATTACATTAATGACGTTAATGCCGACAGTAGTTTTTAATTACCTACCTATTTATTTTTATAAATAATTAAAAAATACTGTCGGTGTGGACAGTACATTGTATTATATTGAAACATTGTATTAGACACATAAGTTGTACACGTGCTACACGTGTACAACTTAGGTGTACACGTGGTACGTGGTTTCTATTTCGCTTCTTCCACTAGTGGACAAAAGATTGAAGCGAAGGGAAAATCAATTATCACTTTATTTCTTATATTAAGTGCTTATTTTGTAAGCCTAAAGAAATAAAGATGTAGATTTACTGATTTACTGTATGTTTGACAATCAAAAATTCGTATAGGTACAGTGAACTTTTTAGGGCTCCGTTTTTTAATTGCCAAAAACCTGATATGTCAACTTGGGAGTACAACCAATGCAAAGATATTTTTAAAGCACTTACCATGCACGGAAGCACATAGAAAACAAATAGAAAGATATTACAAAAAGATACCAGCGAATGGTTAGAGCTGAGAAGAAAGATTCTAACGGCGTCAAATTTTGCCAAAATTGTAAATAGGCGACAAAACACAAACGTGAAAAATTTAGTGAAAAACCTAAATACCCTAAAAATTTCAATCATGTGCCGACCCTAAGGGCTCCCACACAAAACTGCGATTTGGTGCGATGCGATGCGATGCGATGCGATGTGATGCGATGTCACACGAACTTGATTTGCGAATTTCTGCGATGCGAATTTGTGCGGCGAACCGTTTTGTAGGGTAACCATACCTTCAAGTTTAGTCAGCCGTATTGGACGTGTTTTTAGGAAACGTAAGATGGATCCCAAAAAGATAATTGAACCGATTTAAGCAAAAATGATCCAACCCACACAAACCTCATTTCGAGATAATCGATATTTAAGTTTGTGGCGGTATTTCTCTAGCTTTGTAATACAAAATGTTGTCATTTTAATTTAATTTAATGCTATGTAAACTCAACTTTTTCGCTATAAACAATATAAAGAATAAATTGTAATAGTTTAGTAGATAATTGGGAAAACTTGCGCCTGGATCATTATTACAAAATTAATTTTGTATGGAAAGAGCTATGTAGGGTGCAAAAATTAAAATGCAAAAATGATTCAAAGTGTGATAAAAATTAGTAATCATTTTTGTGTTTTAAAAGATAAAACAAACAAAATTGGCCCTACTCCTCGTCCAAATCAGAATAAGGTTAATCACATAAACCATCTACATCGTCTATTATTGCAGCTTCCCTTCGGTTTCTTAAATTAATCAATGCAATCATCTGGTATCTAATATTAGATCTGCTGGCCCTGTACTTATTTTATTGTATTTATTTATTTTTCGTTAAAGTACGAAACACACAGAAGCCGGAGGCGTGGCGGAGGCGAAGGCGTGCGAGTTGTATTCTATGGAATCCTATGAAAGCCTACACACACACCGCAGGTCGTGGCGAACGCAGTGCCATAGGAAAAACCGGCACGCCTTCGCCTCCGCCACGCCTCCGGCTTCTGTGTGTTTTGAACTTTATGGTTTATTTCGTTTACGTACTTAGATGGAATAGCAATTTCAAATATTAACTTGTCAAAGCTTAATTTGTTTTATATCACCATCATCATAATCAACCTATATTAGTCCACTGCTGGACATAGGCCTCCCTTAATGAGCGCCATAGCTCCCTGTCTTCAGCTTGACGCATCCAGCATCTGCCAGCAGTCTTTCGCAGATCGTCATCCCACCTGGCCGGAGGGCGTCCTATACTACGTTTGCCAAGTCTCGGTCTCCACTCTAGAACACGTTTACCCCAACGGTTGTCGGTTCTTCGCGCGATATGGCCGGCCCACTGCCACTTCAACTTGCTAATTCTTTGAGCTATGTCGATAACTTTGGTTCTCTGTCGGATGTATTCATTACGAATCCTATCCTTCAGAGAAACTCCGAGCATAGCTCTTTCCATAGCTCGCTGAGCGACTTTAAACTGGTGGACCAGCCCTACCGTGAGTGTCCACGTCTCAGCTCCGTAGGTCATTACGGGTAGGACGCATTGATTGAAAACTTTTGTTTTCAAACATTGCGGTATGGATGACGAGAAGACTCGACGTAGTTTTCCAAACGCTGCCCAGCCCAGCTGAATCCTCTTCTTGGCCTCCTTCTCAAAATTGTTTTTACCTAACTGCACAATCTGCCCAAGGTAAGTGTACTCGGAAACAATTTCGAGAGGGTGGCCTTCTACGATGACCGGTCCTGGATTAATGTGGTTATTGGTCATGACTTTGGTTTTATCCAAATTCATGCCAAGACCGATGCGTCGTGAGGCTGAGGCTAGGCCGTCCAGCATGTGGGGATGACAGTTGTGGGTTGGATCATATGGATTTTCCACATTTGTGAACATAGAGGTGTGAGTCTTTGATATGTTAAAATATACCTTATACTGATTACATAGGTTAAAAAATCTCGAAATTGACTAGGTTGTGGGTTGGATAATTTTTGCATGAATCGGTCCAATTGCACTGCTGTTATTGTTAAATAGATATAAAATAAAAAGAAGATTCTGGATTCATCCATTTAATACGATTATGAACTCTGAAGGGAACTATTTTACTCGAAATTACTAGGAGTTGAGAACTGAAGCAGTTTTTTTTACAACACAAAGAAGGCGGCTCAGGCGCCGCGCATCTTTCGCTAAAGTTGTCTCAGAGCGGACTAAAAGGGGGGTCACCAAGTATGACGTAATATGACAGGAATGCGCGATGCAAATGAGATCGGACGTTATCGTGCGAGCTCGCAGATATTTGCGATGCGATGCGAGCTCGCAGTTTTGTGTTTGAGCCCTAAAACACGGTTTAGAAAATGAAGCGACTGCTATTGAACAGCTGGGAACCCAACTAAACATCAAAATAGATCCTTGCGGTCTATTTATAGACAATACCCATTTCTAGGTGCAACTCCCGACGGAGTTGTGGGAGAAGACACAATTGTGGAAATGAAATGTCCCATTACCGCTTATAAGTCCGCTTTGGAGGAGGCAATAGAAAAGAAAAAAGTAAAGTTTTGGAGAAAATCAGCAAATGGATACCAAAAAAATAAAAAACATACTTGGTTCATCCAAGTGCAAGGACAATTGCATATAACAGGTCGACGGGAATGTGTTTTTGGGGTATGGTCTGGCTGCGATAAGCCGATAAAAAAAAAAGTAATAGAAAAGATGACCAATACTGGAAATAATTTATGGGAAATTAATTAATACTTATGTGATCCCAGACATGTTAGAAATATGCCATTATGAGATTTGAGCGAATTCAAATAAATATTTTCCTGTTGATTTAGAGGTTTTATTACTGAAATTACTGAAATATAATCTTCGTACAAACCATCGAATTATAACCTATTTCGACGTAAAATTATGACATTCGAAGTAAAAGTTCCCGTTGAACTAAGGGTTCAGTACGTACATAAGTTTAGGTAGTTTATTTATTTGGCACCGGACACGCACTTCATCTCTTTTAGTAAGTCGGTCAAAATAATTTTGAAAACTACAGTACCTACCCAGTACTACCTATAAGATAATAAGGTTAGTACCTAAGTACCTAAAAAAACAATTTATGTACCTAAGATAGAATAAAATGCAATAGAAAACTCTTTTATTTGTGTGAAATACAATAAACGTAAGTAGGTACGCACAAACATAACATAACTATCAACCAACAAGTGGAAAACTGTATTTTAATTATAAGTTTATAACTATCTATAGCATTTTACAATCATCATCATGGATCTTCTAGATAGATTACCTGGACGAGATCGCTTATAATGCCGCCTATTGAACCTCTGTATTGTATTGTATCGTATTTCTCTATTTTCAATGTAGGTATTTTTGTACTGTATTGTAAACTACATTATGAAATGTGCTGAACTCTCGTCGGTTCAATGGGGACTCGCACTTGACTAGTACTTTTTAGTAAGTTAGGAACTGGGAATGCTAAAGCGTAGGTAGGTATGCACAAAATATATTCTACTAAAAGCCTAATGTGCGGAACCCTTACGCACTGGTGACTCACACTTGAAAAGTATTTTTTATTACAGTAGCTACTACTGCTATAAAAAATACATAACCTATCATACCTACCTCTACATAGGTTAGGTAAAAAATGCAAAGTAAAATTTATTCGATTTGATGATTTTACAAGTTAGTACCTACCTAGGTAACTAAACCACCCCTTCAATAGTGTTGTTTAGGTGTGTGCGTGACCTGTGTGCGCATTGTGAGCGCGCTGTGGCTGTGTGTGCGTGTCTGCGGGTGGCGGGCGCGGAGTAGCAGGGGCAAAATTGAAATCTGAGCTGACTTACCATGCGCTCTTAATAGATTACTCGACGGTTCCTTCTTGAATTCATTTTCACAAAACTCTTATCACTTCTCTTGTTACGCAATTTATAAAAGATGGCTGCCAGCAGACCCGTCCACGCAATGTTTGGTAATTTCACTCGATAATTATCAATTTCCTGTCTCAAAGTCTCTCTATTGACTATATTTCGTTCCTTATTGAATGAAGCTTGACATTGGTGCAGCCAATAGGCGTTAAGATAATCCGGTCTTGATAAAAACAAGCAACGAATGGGACCAAAGTTATGTACACCCGTGTGTTCACTAAGCACGCGAGGGTTTCAGACTTAATGAACACCCGGTAGTGCAGTAAACACTTCACGGGTCATTACCAGCTATTTCGGACAGCTTTAACCGCCGAAATATCAAAATCCTGTGAAACTAAAATAGGCATTAGCCTTTTCTCATCAGTTTTGGACTCATGATGCTGAACCTCTGGTTTCAAGGATGAGACTGTTCACACTAACACCCTGTATAAAACGCATCTGTCTTGTATTCTGTATTAACTTCTAGTTGTTCTCACCCCGCCTACGCATGTAGAGTGTACAGTGTGTTAGTGCTGAGCAGCGGGAGCCAGTAGTAGTGTACGTACCCTGACGACGCCGCTCTTGTCTACGATCCACTGGATCACCTTCCCGTTCTTGCCGATCACCTTCCCCACGAGGTCGCGCGGCACCTTCACCGACTCCTCGGCGTACTCCAGCAGCGATCGCGCCGCTTTCACCGCTTCCAGTGACTGGAACAATTATTCATATTCATTTTATTCAATCCTAGGTATTCATTATCACTACATAGTATAAAATAAAGTCGTTTTCTGTGTCCCTATTTCCCTTAAATCTTTAAAAGTACGCAACGGATTATGATGCGTTTTTTTAAATAGATAGAGTGATTCAAGAGGAAGGTTTATACATACAATAAAACCGTGTAAAGCCGGGGCGGGTCGCTAGGTAACTATACACTTGATTTCGTTCTAAAGCTATACCAAACAGATAAAATTAAGATTTATAAGTACTTAATGTCAAGATAGTCATAAAAGCTGCCGTATATGGGCAGTAACACGACATGAGCTAAGTTTTACACAAAAATATAATTCTTGTTCTATTGAAATAGTTTTTCTTGTACAAAATTTACTTGTGCAAATTACATGTAATTTGTTGATGTTACAAACATTTCTGAGTGACAATCATCATTCATGTGGTATATGCAAACACAAGAGGCGAGTATAGCGAAAATACTGTGTTGTATTCATGATTGATCCACCAACAAGCTTGGATGTGATCATAGCCTATATTATGTGGCACAGGTCGGAGGCCTACAGCCAGCGGCTGGTTGCGGTCTTTGTACTGTACTTACAAGTCAATCAGTAAATCAATATCTTTTTTTCTTTAGGCTTACAAAATAAGCACTTAGACAAGTCAAAGCTAGGTCAAATTATCAAAATAATCTAAGAAATAAAGTGATAATTGATTTCCCCTTTGCTTCAATTTTTTGTCTAATAATGAGTGTAGTGTTAGTTACCTCTCCACAAATCTTAAAGGTACAAGACACCTCCTCGAGGTCGATGTTGGTGACCCCGGAGACCTTCCTCGCGTTCTGTATGTTGGCGCCGTGCGCGCCGATGGCCAGCCCCATCAGCTCCTCGCGCACGCTGAACTCCTCGCTGTAGCCGCCCGCGGCGTGGATCTTGGTGGACTCCAGTTGGCGCGCCGCTTCCTCTGTCCGCTTCACTAGTTGCAACTTTTGAGTTAGGTTCCTGGAATCAACAATTAGGTTTGGTTAATTATTGAAGATATATTTGCTGGACCAAGAATTCAACTCATCGAGGGCTTTCTATCGACAAACCCAAGTATTTTATGTATATCAGCTTTAGGATTTTTATGGCGGCAGTTATAAAATGCATTACAGTTACATTATATTTATTAGTATTACGTTTTTGTACGGGACCAGGATTATAATCGGAATCAGTCGGCACGGCGGCACCTATTCAGTGGACTGTATTACTATATAGGCTATGATTGTGCCGATGTGCTTTCCGACTCCGATTATCCTTGTGTCGGCCTCTGTGTACTCTGTTCGCCGGGATTCTGTGTGGGTCGAGATTGAAACAATGGCGAGGGTTCAGGTACAACGGCAGGTCCGTGGTGCGGCGTTGCGAGAGAGAGAGGTCCGTTCCTTCCTATTGTTGTTTGGCGCGCACGTGTTGTGTCGAGGCTGGCGGGTTGCTGACTGACTCCGTGGGTGTGTTTTGCGCGTATATTTATACTATTGGCTCTCGTCTCTCTACACCGCTCGTACCGCGTGGCCTTTTTCCGTGGTAATTTATTTAGATACTATTACATTATTACTTACTCCTAACGGAATTACAATTTGTTATTTATCTATATCTGTTTCCTATCTATCTAATAACTACCTAATTCCGTTAGGCCTATTTACTGAGTAAGCTGCCTGTCTGTAAATAAATACCATGCCTCTCGGGTCTGTAAATACCATGCCTCTCGGGTCTGTAAATACCATGCCTCTCGGGTCTGTAAATACCATGCCTCTCGGGTCTGTAAATACCATGCCTCTCGGATCTGTAAATACCATGCCTCTCGGTAACATTTTGCCTATGTATCTGTCTGTTGTTAACTAACTATTACCTATTATATAACTATCTATTGATTTAAGTTTCCATGGCTTAATATACTACAGCAACATTACTACTACTACGGTACTATGCTACTTAACTTAAAGCTACGTTGTGGTAGGTTTTTATTTCAAATATTTATATCTAATCTTAATTTCTATGGCCGTCCGGAACATTCTCCCGCCGTCCAGTGGCTCCGCCGTCGTCGCTGGAACCTTCTGTGGTGGAGGACGGCTCGTCCCTCGGCAGGATTATCACCTTCTTGGTCGGTCTTCTCAGTACGCCCCCTTTGGTCCGCACGTCGATGGCTCGTACGACTCCGTCTGCTCCTGGGTAGACTGCAACGATGACCCCCCTGGGCCAGGTGTTGCGAGGCAGGTTGGAGTCTGCGATGAGCACCAGGTCGCCCACCTGGGCGGCGAGGCCGCTGCTGTGAGGGTGGCGGCGACGTTGTAGCTCGGGGAGATATTCTCTGAGCCAGCGCGCCCAGAAAATGTCGGCAAGGCGTTGAGAAGCCCGCCAATGTGACCTGCCTATCAGGTCACCGTCGGTAAAGGGGCCGAGTGCAGGGGCGCGCCCCGGCCGTAGCAGCAGGAAGTGGTTCGGAGTGAGGGCCTCCGGGTCCTCGGGGTCCATTGAGATGTGAGTCAGTGGACGACTATTTACGGTGAACTCCACTTCGGCGAGTAGTGTGAGGAGCACCTCCTCACTGGGGTGGCGCTCGCAAAGAGTGGCTGCGAGCGCGGTTTTGACGCTTCGGACTAAGCGTTCCCAGGCCCCGCCCATGAATGGGGCCCCAGGAGGGATGAAGCGCCAAGTGATGCCTCTGGATGAGGCCTCGCAGGCGGTCGCGCTGTCCAGCGCGGCACGAAGTTCCTTGTTGGCCCCGCGCAGGTTG
The DNA here is from genome assembly GCA_944547425.1 of Eupithecia centaureata. Lineage (NCBI taxonomy): Eukaryota > Metazoa > Arthropoda > Insecta > Lepidoptera > Geometridae > Eupithecia > Eupithecia centaureata. The sequence goes on along the minus strand of OX155680.1, from coordinate 716,948 downwards.
GTCCCGTTGTCGGACCAGATCTCGACGGGGCAGCCTCGGCGCGCGATCATGCGTCTTAGGGCCATGACTGCGGCGCCCGTCGACAGGTCGGAGGCAAGCTCGAGGTGGACTGCCCGGGTGGTCAGGCAGGTGAACAGCGCAACGTAGCGCTTCGCCGTTGCGCGCCCGACTCTTACGGCCAGCGGGCCGAAGTAGTCGAGGCCTGTGTGGGTGAACGGCCTGCAGTTATGCGCGAGCCGCGCAGGCGGATGATCACCTGTCGCTGGCTGCGGGGTTGGCGCCTTCCTCAGGTGGCACTTGAACTCGACCCTTTCTGTTCTTCGTCGGAGAATATCAATAAATTGTAGGATCCGTGCTGTCGTTCTTACAAGTCTCTGGTACTTAGAGAACCTGTCCGGATCTGGAAGCGCCGTAGCGATGGTACATTTATTTTTGTGTTCTGTGTTGAAGGTGAGCGTGCGTTCTTCACCGGTTCCTTTGATAGGGGCGGGTTCTTCTGCTGGCCAGGTAGCAGGATCTGCCTTCAAGAATTCAGGGCCGACGTACCATCTGTGCTGTTCATTAAAGTCCGTAGGTATATCTCTAGTGGCGTCGTCCGCGACGTTGAGCTTGGTGGGTATCCAGCGCCATTCTGTTTGATTGCTGTGCTCTTCTATGGCTGCGATCCTGTGTGCCACGAAAGGCTTGTACGACCGTGCTCCTGTTCTTAGCCAAGTAAGTACTGTTCTGCTGTCAGTCCAGAAGTACCTTTGATCGGGCTTTCTGTCATGTTCAGCTACTACCGCTTCCGCCATCCGGCTTCCTGTTACAGCTGCTTGCAGCTCCAGTCGTGGGATGGATAGTAACTTTAGGGGTGCAACTCTGGCTTTTGCTGTGATCAATGATATCTCGACACCTGTTGCTGTCACGGCTCTCCAGTACAGTACAGCCGCGTATGCTGCTTCTGACGCGTCCACGAAGGTGTGAAGTTCCAATCTCGTGGCTTCACTGTAACCTCTATAGCTCCTAGGTATGCTCACCTTCTTCAAGTTTTCCAGTTGGGTCAGCCACTCTCCCCAAGGCAGCACTAGGTCTTCTGGAATGGGATCATCCCACCCTGTTCCCCTGCGCCATATCTCCTGTAGAAACTGTTTGGCTCGAGTGGTGACTGGTGAAGCGAAACCTAGAGGATCGAACACCGACATCAGGATCTTCAGCATCTCCCTCTTTGTTGGCTGTTTCTTCGTTGTCATGTTCTGAGGCAGACGCGTCATGTCGAGGTTGAATGCGATTTTGTCTGTTACTGGATTCCACATTATTCCAAGCGTACGCTCGGCCCTCGAGCCATCGTCCAGTTGGCGCGGCGTCTGTAGCTGTCCGGGCTCGAGCGCTTCTAGGACTTCCGTGCTGTTTGAAGTCCACTGTCTGAGGTTGAATCTCGCTTTTGACTGTATGTCCTTGACTTGATTCGCCACAACAATTGCTTCCTCTGTTGTCTGGAAGCTCTGTAGATAGTCATCCATGTAGTGGTTCTTAACTATGGCTTTAGCAGCGACTGGATACTCTGCGCTGTGTTTGTCCGCATTATGATCCTTTACGAATATCGCTGTTGCAGGTGAAGATGTCGCTCCGAATATCAGGGAGTTCATCCTATACTCCTCGGGTGGTGAGTCACCCCTCCTGTCTTCCCTCCACAGATATCGGAGAGCGTCTCTGTCCGTTTCCTTTATCTTCACCTGCATGAACATTTCAGCGATGTCCGCTGAAACCGCTATTTTGTGCTGTCGAAAACGCATCAATACTCCGGGTAGCGACTGGAGCAGGTCGGGTCCTGTTAAAAGTTTATCATTCAATGATGTTCCCGCTGTTTTCGCCGCTGCGTCCAGCACAACTCGGAGCTTGTCTGGCTTCATTACATTGACGACTGCAAAGTGAGGCAAGTACCATACCTTCTGTGATTCTGTTGTATTTGGCACGCGTTCCGCATAGGCATTGGTTATAAGGTTTGCCATCTGTGCTTCATATTTCTTCCTCATGTCGCTATTTTTATCTATCTTTTTCTCTGTACTATACATTCTTCGTAGTGTGCTGTCTCTGTTGTTTGGCATGACAACATCGCCCTCCTTCCACAATAGAGCCGTCTCGTAGTGTCCGTCCTGTCGCTGTGTTATATTTTCCCTAAGTATCTTCACTTCCTGCTTGCTGCTCGAGATCGTTGGCTGGACACTTCGGTGTTATCATCAGTGACTCTATTGCAAAGTGGCGGCGTAGCTCGTTGTTCATGCCGTCGTCGACTGTTATGTTGTTTATGTACTGCACTCGCTGCCCGAGTGACCGAGTCCGGGATCCGTGAAGAACCCAACCGAGCGGAGTGAGAGGCCGCTGGTTGAGTTATGTCCCCTGTCTTCATGCTGTTGGTGACTAGCAGGTGCCAGTTATCTTGACCTATTAGGATCCTCGGCTTGGCGTTTCTATGCAGTACATAGCCCTTGATGCTTTGCAGATGTTCAATGTTCTGTACGTCGTGATGTGAGATAGATTGAGGAGAAAGTTTCAAGCTTTTAACGGTTCGGGCCTGTATCTCATGCGTTTCATCGGCGCCTGTCAACGTAAATGTTATGCGCCTCGACTTCATTTCCTCGACTGTGGCGTTGGCTATTGACTCTATTCTCAACGGATCATTGGGCCCAGGGGCCCCTATTTTATCGGCGATTTCCTCATCCACCAATGTAACCGTCGATCCATCGTCGAGCAGGGCGAACGTCCTCACTTGGCCTCTGGGGCCGGAAGCTGTGACTGGTACTATTTTGAGGTACAGTAGCGTTCACTATTTGCTATACCCCTAATTTCTAAAATATTCGCCAACAATAATGTTGAAGAACTTCAAGCAATCTTAAACTAAGTGCAAAAACTTAACCATAGTTGAGATTCGAACCACGGCTTATCGCAGCGCAGTCGACCGTTCTTTCAATTCTGCTACCCGGTATGTTGACTCATAGTTCGAATTTTTAAGCCAGTAGTTTTTATCTTAACGGTGGACGTTGAATCAGTTGAATGCATTTATTAATTTTGTTCAAATAAATGAGGGTAGTTATAATTTTATGTAACGAATGACAGTCAAGTAAGCGTTTCACCACCGCTGGAGAATAATTATTAGTAAACTGTGTTTACGTGTTAAAAAGTTTAAAATATCAAAAATGAATAGCCATATAAGCAATTTTGTAAGAACAAAAACTATAAAAATTCATGAACAAAACGTGCCTTATAAAGCTATTGCAAGTCTGCTTGGGATAAGCGTAAGTGTATTTTTATTTTGTTTTGTATTAATTCGTCGTATTTATTGAGCATAGATAATTAAACTTTTTATTTAACTTTCAAGGAAATAACGGTTCAATTTTGAGTGAGGAGATACGCTTTGACTGGAGATGCGATCGGGCCCATGGGTTTTTACATCAGAACGCCATCGACAAATTGTGAATACTCACAGCCATGTCTGACATGAAGGGTCGGATAATACTATGGAGGAAACCAAACAAACGACTCCTACCTACCACAATATATACTACCTGTTCAAGCAAGTGGCAGAATTACCATAGGTAAGATGTGATATAAATAATAAGTATTACCATGCAAATTCTGCTGCAAAATCAGTTTCTTTTACTAGAGACTAAATGATCTATCTAGTAAATTTCCAACATCTTTTTTATTACAAACTAAATTGCCTGTCCAGTCAATTTTTAATTTAATATATACCCCTACCTACAGGTCTTGAGAAGTCAGTGTTTTTTTCAGGTTATTAGGGCTGGATGTCATCCATGGGCCCAGGAGAACTCGTAGAAATTGGCGGCCGCTTGAGGAACAATATTTACAAGTGTTGAAAGAAGTTATGATACCACAGTGCTCGTTGCTTATCCAGTATCTCAAATGAAAAGTAGGCTAGAACAAAGTATACCAAGCGAGGGTTATCCAATTCGATATTAATTTTGAGTAAACAATAAATTAGTTTTGCTATGGTAGTTCTACCATGCTTTTCATTTATGGTATTGCATAATTATGCTCCAAATTTCTCTTAATGCGTAAATAATGGTCTGTTACACACGAGAGATCTAAATTGTTAATATTGATTAGATGCTGCCTATAACAAAGTAGAACTTACAGTATACTGTGGTATAGGTATTCTAATAATAACAAAACATGTTTGTTCTACTTGTGTGTTGACTTTTATTTACAAGGATTATAAAACAACATAGTTGTGTGAAAAGGAACCGAAAATGTAATAAATTTTCTTAATATAAGTTAATATCATTGTAATGTAATTTATTTTCTTCAGACTTTCTTTCTATTGTATTAATAAAATAACATCACATAAAATCTGAGATGTGTTTATTATATTCCAATCATACCCTATTTCTTATTAGTTAAAGAACAGATTATAGACAATTATTATGCTATAAAGTCATAGGTGAAAAAAAGCAAAAATAACATTGGTATAATGAATCGAACATCCTACCCTAGAACACAAGCCCGACCCTTGAACCACTCATCCAGATTGTGATTGCTATTTCAGTCGAAATTAAAGATAGCTTTCATGTTAGCTAGCTCAAATGTTTTAAGTGTATCATTTTCATTACTTACCAGGTTATTTTTTTCTTTTACAATAATAGTAGTAATTTTCTTTGTCATTTTAGTTACTAGTGCTTTGTCAAAAAAAGCAAAAAATTGTTAAAGTAAGGCAGCAGGATTCGATCCTGGTATGTCTATTAAGGGGGGTAAGCAAATAATGAACGCCTCTGTACGTTCGGCTTTCTGTTGATGTTCTTGAGGATGCGACTTTCTCTGCTTCTCCTTCTTCCTTCCGTTGAAAATTAAGGAGTGGGTGGTGCCATCTCGCACATCCGTCTGTAGCGCAACTGCGCAAGCTTTCTTGGGGCATCTGTGGTTTTGGGTTCTGTATTTAAGGCATCGGAAGCAAAGTTTGTGTTTTTTAGCCATATCCCACCTGTCGTCTGTAGATGCTTCTATGAGTTTTTCGCACTTTACTATACTGTGATTCTGTTGGCAAGCTGGGCACTTCAGCTTTTTCTCTCCTTGGCTGTCGTTGACTGTGTAGGCTTTGCCTTGCCTTTTGTTCGAAGAGGAGGATGCTTCTGTCTCGGGCTGAGCGTACGGGCTACATATCTCTGCCTCTCTTCCGAGGAATCTCGCTAGCTTGATTAGATCGGGTTCGCTTGTCTCCTGTTCTGTCGCGTAGTCGTACCACCTGTATTTGAGTGTCGACGAAAGCTTCTCTATTGTGATCTTCGTCAGCTCCGGGTTATATAGGTAGTAGACTCGCTGTAACGCCTGTAATGTAGCAACGACGTTTGCTACCCGACTCGCGAATACACATAAATCTCTAGGTGAATCTGTAGGTCGGGCTAGAGAGCGTAATCTATCTATTTCGGCTAGGGCTATTGCATCTGGTCTGCCGAATCTAGACTCGAGCGGTACCCGGCGGGTAGTCGTCTGTGTCCCGGCTCGTATAGCTTGCGCTATAGCAGAAGCCAGCTCTCCCATTTCACTACGGGGCGGCCCTGCTATGACTCCCGCCGCCGGCGCGGAAGCACCCGATATCACAATATCCCTGTCATTAAAGTTGTGTACATACCGGTTTACTCCCGCTGCTCCCTGGAACTCGCTACCTCCAAGATTGGCACTAGCACTGTATCTTGCACTGTTCACGTTATTCACCACGTGGGCATCACTGTTCACTGGGTATGTGCTATTCACCACGTGGGCATCACTGTTCACTGGGTATGTGCTATTCACCACGTGGGCATCACTGTTCACTGGGTATGCACTATTCACCACGTGGGCATTATTAACTAATTTGTCACTATTTACTATATTTAACTGTTCTGTTACACTATTTCTATAAAACTGTCCACTGTTTAGCGGGGCTGGCTGCGCGCCCGCTAAATTCCGGTTCTCCGGCGTTTCTGAGAGAAGGGCGGCCTTCGACGTTCCCAACGGCGGCTGTGCGTTGGTGGCGGCGGATGCTGTCCCCGGCGGCAACTGCTGTACGACGGCGGGGCTGGCCTGTTCTATATTTGCCATCCTCCTCTCCTGTGGGGCGAGACTGTTATTCTCGGCCTGAGTGTGTCCGGCGGGATTTCTTTTCCTGTCCGGCTCCGGTTTGGCGTGACTGTTATTCTCGCCGTGAGGGAGGTCAGCTATGGCCAACAGGGTGGTGTCCATCACCCAGTTCTCGATCCGCCCGGTGTTCTCCTGTTCAGTAATCTCTGTACCAGCATCACTGTCTGAGCTGTCTTGCTCCTCTTCGCGGAGTTTCTTCAGCTCCGCTTCGGCTATGAGAGCCTGGATACGCAGCAGTTCCAATTCTGCTTGTGCTATCCTGCTTTTCTTCGAACGCCTCGACCTCTTCGACGTAACGGTTTTCTGTCTTTTGTTCACGTGGTGTTTTAGCGTGTCCTCCACGGGGCTCCCGCCGGTATTTTCCGTGACGGTGGCCAAAGTGTCCGTTGACGTCGGTTGTGTGCTCCCTGTGTAGGTCGTTGGCGTGTTGGAGGTGAGGATATTCGTTCCGATGCTGGTTGCGCTGGCGGCGGCTGTTGATGCTGTCGGCTCCATACTGTGAGATCCGGACGGGTGCGGCGGCACTATGTTTCGCGTCGTCGACTGCTGTGACGGGGTCTGAGGAGGCTCCGCCGTCACCGCGGATGCAGTCGGCGTAGGTGCCCGACCTGTCTCTCCGTTCCGACAGGAACCGCACGCTGACCTTGTCACCACCATTGCTCAATTTCAATCCAAAGGATCCGGCTCGAAGGACCAAAAGTACGGGACCAGGATTATAATCGGAATCAGTCGGCACGGCGGCACCTATTCAGTGCACTGTATTACTATATAGGCTATGATTGTGCCGATGTGCTTTCCGACTCCGATTATCCTTGTGTCGGCCTCTGTGTACTCTGTTCGCCGGGATTCTGTGTGGGTCGAGATTGAAACAATGGCGAGGGTTCAGGTACAACGGCAGGTCCGTGGTGCGGCGTTGCGAGAGAGAGAGGTCCGTTCCTTCCTATTGTTGTTTGGCGCGCACGTGTTGTGTCGAGGCTGGCGGGTTGCTGACTGACTCCGTGGGTGTGTTTTGCGCGTATATTTATACTATTGGCTCTCGTCTCTCTACACCGCTCGTACCGCGTGGCCTTTTTCCGTGGTAATTTATTTAGATACTATTACATTATTATTTACTCCTAACGGAATTACAATTTGTTATTTTTCTATATCTGTTTCCTATCTATCTAATAACTACCTAATTCCGTTAGGCCTATTTACTGAGTAAGCTGCCTGTCTGTAAATAAATACCATGCCTCTCGGGTCTGTAAATACCATGCCTCTCGGGTCTGTAAATACCATGCCTCTCGGGTCTGTAAATACCATGCCTCTCGGGTCTGTAAATACCATGCCTCTCGGATCTGTAAATACCATGCCTCTCGGTAACATTTTGCCTATGTATCTGTCTGTTGTTAACTAACTATTACCTATTATATAACTATCTATTGATTTAAGTTTCCATGGCTTAATATACTACAACAACATTACTACTACTACGGTACTATGCTACTTAACTTAAAGCTACGTTGTGGTAGGTTTTTATTTCAAATATTTATATCTAATCTTAATTTCTATGGCCGTCCGGAACAGTTTTCATAGTCTTTTTATCTCGGAAAACACGAGCAAAGAGTTTTCGCTTGTAATAAATAAAAGATGAAATTTCACTCAGACTGCGAATGACGATGACGATCCTATCAAAAGAGCCTGCCATAGCACCGCCTTCTACATCGGCCGAACGTGTAGTCGAAGGCCTCGCGCTTCGCGTAGTATGTTACTCACTTTTTTTCTGTCTTATTTTTATCTCGTTCATTAACACACTTAGGTCTTGGTTGTTGTAATCATCTTAAGTTTAGTATTATACTAGCGACCCGCCCCGGCTTCGCACGGTTTTATTATACGTAAAAAACTTCCTCTTGAATCACTCTATCTATTAAAAAAACAGCATCAAAATTCGTTGCGTAGTTTTAAAGATTTAAGCGTTCAAAGGGACATAATGACATAGGGACAGAGAAAGCGACTTTATTTTATACTATGTAGTGATGACACACTTCGCATTCAAGATCTAAACAGAAAATATGCTAAGTAAACATAACAGATACAGATAGGCAGGTATCTCAGCCTGCCTAGAACACCGGAGATCACAGGATATGAGTCATCGTTTTTATTTCTTTTGTAAGTCAGTTGAGACATTACAAGATCTGTTTACTTGGAGACAAGATGTCTGATGGTGCTGTGTTGAAGTCTACCTGAAGTGCATCTCCTGCAGCATAGCGGCGCGCTTGGCCGAGGAGGCGCAGCGCGAGATGACGGCGAGCGCGGCGCTCTCCGGCACGTACCAGACGAGCGCGGCGCCGATGGCTTTCTGGAACTCCTTGTGGGCGTTCTCCACCTTCGCGCTGTGCATGTCGTGCAGGCTGTTGAACAATCAAATCAAATCACATTTATTTCACACATGAAATGTATGTCACAAGTCATGTCACACAACAAGTCCAGGAGTTCTGTGTTTCACGTCTGTTCAAGTCGGCCAGCGGATGTCGGGAAGAGACCATTTAGAGAACCAGAGGAAAGTCAACAGAAATCAATAACTTTATTTCTTTAGGCATACAAAATAAGCACTAAGACAAGTCAAATTTATAACTTGAACAATAATCAAATAATCTAAGGTGGTAATTGATTTACTCTTTGCTTCAATTTTAACAGTAATTTTTTAACAGCCACCACTGTTAAAATTGAAGCAAAGAGTATGTTAAAGAGTTATTTTCCCTACAGTGGTATTATATGCAGCTGATGAGAGGTCCTTCCAACAATCACTGGCAACAGAAAAAAGATGTGCCCATTTGTCCAATGCCTACACACACTCAGCACAGGTTTAATGTAGGCATTACTTGATGGGCTCTATAATAGTCAATAGGTAATAAAATAATCACAGACTTTTTCTTTAGAGGCAGGTGGGCAATTCACAAGCAGTGGTCTCATATAGGCTGAAGTTGATGACCAAAAGAAGTGTTTTTAATGTGTCTTTGTATCAGTCTCTCGCATTGTTGCTCTCAAAGAGATAAAATAGCTGGTTGACGCACATTATGGTGAGAATAAAGTTTGTGAAGATGAAGAGAAGTTTTCAGATGTTTGGACAAAAATGAGGCAAATACAATTCAGATCAGATTTATAGGGCACAGGATTTTATTCACACCCTATAGGTACTTTTGTGAGAGCAAAATCTAGGGTGAAAGTAAATAACTTTGATATTTTATTTATTTTAGAATTTCTCGTATTCCCCACAGACTTAGGTCTATCGTCCAAGGGGAGCAAGCTCTTTTATAATATAACTAGTTGCGCCCCGCGGCTTCGCCCGCATGGAAATTTATTTGTCATATTTCAGAACTTCATTACACGCCTCCTGGGGCCAGTTCCGTTAAAATAAAACATACTTGTTTAATTATTTACTTTGCTGTTTATTTATACAGAGTTTTGAATGAATCAAACCAACCAACTTTAACACCCTATTTAAAACTCTCAGCGATTAAAATTAAAATAATTATTAGCCTATGTATTATTCTAGGTCCTAAACTATCTATGTACCAAATTTCTTGTAAATGACTTAAGTAGTTACGGAGATTACTTATAACAAACATTCACAGACTTTCCCATTTATTATAACAGTAGGTTAACCAATAACTTCTGCCATCAGTCACTACCATGATGTGTAGACAGGACTACATTGCAAAAGCAAACAAATAATCCCCAGAAATGTGATAAACATGTAGGAAGCTACTTTGTTGCTGTACCAGGATGTGAGTACACATACCTACTGTTTATACAGTTCAGTCATTCTACTAGTGTTCAGAGTAGTAGTAAGCAATCAGGGGAATACCCAACTTCCCTTTTTGTAATGCTGTTGCAAGATTGTTATAACTAGTAGTAAGTTATCATGGGAATACTCTTTTTATAAAGCTGTTGCATGATTGATAGAACTAGTAGTAATGACGGGAATACCCAACTTACCTTTTTTTAAGCTGTTGTAAGATTGGTGGAACTAACAAGGATTTAACAATATTACATAAAGGTCTATGACCTCAGGTCAATGAACCCAATGTTCTGTTTACAAGAAGTCTTATCCTGAAATATCTTTATTTTTTAGTATTATGGATCAAATATGGATATACTTACTAGTCCTTGAGATTTTCTGGCACCGCTATGTCAAACTTGTGGAAGGTGCTTTTATCAATGGGTGTTTTGGTGGTCTTCACCCTGAGGCGATCCTTGGGGACTATCTCTGTGTAGCAGTTGTCCCATTCTAGGTATTCTATCACAAGGAAGTCGCCCCGCATCATCTACAAACAAACATAATGACAGAACTAACAAACTAAATTTTTTCTTAATATTTCCTGGTTTGGTGGAGGTATGTACAATAAATCTTACTGCCTCTCAACCCTGTATGAGATAGGCATCCCTCGCCTTTTCTTAAATCTATAAATCAGCAATCTAAACATAGCTAGATTATAGACACTTCTGTAACATTTTACAATGATATGTTTAGCATTATGTATTATTTGGTAATTGCTATTCTATTATAAGTGACTACATTTCACATGATTCAATAAAAGAGTAGACAGGGTTTTGATATCAAAATAAGTAAAAGGTCATTGAACTGTCCACTCTTTTGTCTAAAAAATCTATGCTACATTTACAGCCAAGGAGATATGATAGCTTTTTCCCAATAAGAAATTAATTACTAATGAACCTGCTTCTAATTTAAAATTGGACATTTTTATGTACTTTTTTGCAAAATAGTGCATTGTCAAACAAAACAAACAACATAGGCAGGTACCTTGATATTTGCAGTCCACCACCCACATGCTTCCTTCTCATTGGATCTAGCAAAAACTTCAACTTCCTGGTTCTCCACGAAATCCGCGTGTTTACCGGTGTCTTTCGGTGGGAGGAACACTTGTGAAAAAGGAAACTTCGACTCCGGCTGCCAGCTAAAATCATACGTAAATAAATAAGATCATTTCTTCACAAGACGTTCCGAATTTTATCAGGTTTTCAACTCACTCATTTTCAAAGGCTACGAGAACCTCGTTGTCGAGCACGTCGGTGACAATGGCCTAAAAATAAAAAGATTTTCAGATTATTTTCCGATACAAGACAACTTAGCGATGTGCTAGATGTATGGTATTTAGAACGGAAAAATAAATATAAGCATGTACAAAAATGAAGCACGATTTGCCCTCATTCCTTTAACCTGTTATTGCTGCTAAAAATACAGAAAGCGACACAATTATTACAACACATGGAAAAATCACGCCCTGTCAGACGGACATGGCGTCCATTCCAGCCGTGGTGATCTTCCCGGACAAATATTTTAGTAAGTATGTTGGTTGGGGCTGAATAGAAAACTGATATTTTTGGGCAATATGATACATTGGCAAAGTATACGTCATCTGAGGGGAAATAATGCGTACTTCACAATTTACAAACCTTGTAATATGCACCATTTTCACCGTACACCTCGACCGACAAATCCTCCATTTTGCTTTGAAAGCAATTTGGCGTTTTCGGAGCGAGAAACGAATAATGTCTGCCGATTGACCAATCAAACACTGCGCATAGACAATGTCTGGCTGTATATAAAACTTAGAAGCAGTAAAAATCTTTGAATTTAGAACTCGTTTTTATATAAAAAGAACCTAGAAAAACCTACCACTTCTTGTACTGTACCACACTTAGTTATTCTGTGTTTTGCTCAAACAAGCAAGCACTATAGACTTTTATAATTTGGCAATTTAAAAAAAGGAGTAAGCAAAATTCTGATTGCAGTGGCAATGGTTTCTGCTTTTACGCACGGAAGAAATCATACTTCGTAAAGGTTCCTTGGACGTTTATGGTTTATGGATCGACGAAGGAAGACTCCGTAGATGATGAAATCTACGGACGACTTGGATTCAAGTTCGCCTCCTATAATAACAACTACTGCAAAAAAAATCTATTGCTTTTTTTGCTGCGCTGCAGCCATAGATAATAATTATATGGCTGCAGCGCTGGTTGTCCATGCATCAAATTCTTTGGTCGTCTTTGGTCGGAGTAATGTCAACAACCCCTGTCATGTCTTTCGTTATGCCATCAAAATAATGTAGCCAGATCATCCAATAAAATCTTTAATTTAGTGCGGGTTCGATTCCCGCCTCGGAACAAATTTGTGCACGATCTGCAGAATTTTTTTTCGTTGGTCTGGGTGTTTAATATGTATAATAAAAAGTATCTATCTATGTACTATATTGTATTAAGTATATCAGTCATCTAGTACCAATAACATAAGCTCTGCTTAGCTTGGGGCTTGATGATGCTGTGTGGACTGTCCGGAATTATCTATTTATCTATCTAATTTTAGGGGTCTCACTCTCGTGCATAACTACGTTAGGTACCGTATCTTTTTCCACTCGCTGTTTCATAAGATTTTTATTGCCACCTAGATTAGAGAGCTAAGATGAATTAAAGTTATTTTACTAGATAGTAGATACTACAATATGGATTCGGCCTGCCTGTAGTAGTAGGTAGCTAGCAGAAATTTATACACCCAAAATGGATATAAATATGGATACACGACAATACGAACGAACATGGTATTACGGCATCTCTATTATTATTATCAAACTGAGGCTATTCGTTTTTTACAGTAGCGCCTGAAGCAGAGTTCATTTGCACACGGAGAACAATTATAGGGAGACTAAGTATCCTGCTCATAATAATACCTGGAAGCACCAATAATGACACCGGAAAAAGCTACGATAACCGAAATTGCAAACGTACCTAAACCAAACGAATCCAGCCCAATTACCAGCAAACAGGATTATCGTAGAATAACAAAAATAGACAAACCAACAACTGAAAACCGAAGCATAACTAAAAGAGCAAACCACCGAAATGCTTCGAATACGTTTTGATCGAATAACTCAATACCGTAAAAAACTTTTTGTAGTTTGAACTATGAACCCAGTTGCTTTTATAGAAGACGACGGCGCGACGCGGCGTGGCGGCGCGGTGGCGGCGCGCGGCGGCATGGCAGTGTATTGTCTATCAGTATTATAGGCGCTCCACATTCACACGAGACGTTCACGCGAGAATCTCCGGAGATTCTCAGCGAAAACTGTAACGAAAACACTCACAAAGTTCTCAAATAGTTCTCGCGCTCGATGACGATGACGCGCGCTACTGAGAAACATGCGAGTGTGGAGTCAATACACGTTCTCGCCTGTTCTCACGTTCTCGCGCTCCTTTGTCACGCGCCAAAAAACCGACAAAAAGTGGAGAAAAGCCCGAGAACAACGCGAGAACTTGAGAAGAATACGCGAATCGCTTCCACATTCACGTTTCTTGCATGTTTCTCGCGTTCTCGCGAAGTTCTCGTGTGAATGTAGAGCGCTCATTAAAAGATCGGCGATTTTTGCATTTTGATGCTGGCAGCACATCCAGAGTTGTGTTGTGGAAACTGGAAAGTACAATGAAATTGTTTTGCTTTGCTGGCAGGAAAGGAACCGGCAGAATAAAATAAATCTAATTATATATACCACTGCAATTACCTTTGGCCTGTTCTTGAGCGAGATAACGCGGTAGATAAAATATACTACCTAATTGAATATTGTGTATCATATAAAATAGGTACCTAGTTTTAGAATATATATTTACCTATCAGTATTTTTAGATGAGTGCTGAAAAACATGTCATACTGGTGACAGGGGGCTCAGGTCTTGTCGGTCAGGCGATCAAGACTGTTGTGTCTGAAACCGATTCCCTGGAATTAAATGAAACATGGATATTTTGTGGATCCAAAGACGGTGATCTTAGGTAAGTAATATGCAACATTATAACTATAGCAGACACTCCATGGTATATGTATTTGTAATAAAGCTAAGGCTTAGGAATTTCCTTTATTTTAGCTTTTTATAGCTTCAAAATTACTCCCATACAATGTAACAAACAAAAATGTTGTGTAAATAATTATAGGGTGGGTGTACCAGTAACAAACCGATTAAGCAACATTTTAAAAGGTAATTTTGATGTTGTGACTTAATTCAATATTACAACCATAGAATAAAGTAGCTTATTCCTATTTACTTAAGTAATAGGTTTTTTTATTTAATAATTAATGTGAAAAGTCGCAATGTGCCTAAGGTGGACCAGCTTGTACCAGAAATAGACCAGACCTTGTGCCAGTAGTGAACTAGGAAATCAAACAATTGCTTTATATGAACAAAATTATTATAACAAGTCCTGAACTTAACAATCATCACAAACTATTCATCAGTCTACAATCATCATCAACCTATATTAGTCCACTGCTGGACATAGGCGTCCCCCAATGAGGGCCATAGCGCCCTGTCTTCAGTTTGACGCATGCAGCATCTGCCAGCAGTCTTTCGCAGATCGTCATCTCACCTGGCCGGAGGGCGTCCTACACTATGTTGTAACGATTTCGTTCCTTCTCATTAATTTGAACATTCGCGCCACACGCGCTGTGTTCAACTTCAGAGCGCTGCGCATATGTTGGCAACAACGACGCGACGCGCTCGGGAGCTTGACCTTGACCGGACACTTGCTTCTGGTGGACGATAAGCAAACTTTCTGCAAAATTCCGTTCAACTTTATTTAATTATCTTTCCATACTAAACCTAAAAAGTGTAATCAGTGAACCCCGTTATTGGGGTTCCATCCTGCGGCTTGATCGCAACAGCTGTGACGGAAAACTGCTCTTCGGTGAACGCCGACCGTACGCTGAACTACCGCTGCACTACCCAGTCGGCCAGTCGACGACACGGCCATCCTGCTGACGCCGACCGTCCCGACCACCTAGCCGTCTGACTCCTCTACCCGCCCGCTGCACTTCTGTCGCCGCCAGCTTATCCACCTGGATCCACTCATCGCCCTCTTGGACCTCTCTCTCCAGCTAAGGCCAGTGGCAATATTTAAGATTTAACGTCATTCGGAGACAACGGACCCTACTATACTTAATATAATTGTGAGCACTTCTTTCGTGTTTTTCTTGGGTGTAGCCACTATCCCCCTTTAGGCAGGGCACCAAAAACACAAGTGTTACACTGGCGCCCAATACAGGTAACTTTGTCTCCGAATTGCGTTACTTTCTGCATTTTATATTTTCATTTCATTTCATTTCATTTATTTATTGCATACATATACATTATTTGGCTTAGGTGGTAATTAGCTTAAAGGTAAGTACATGTACCCTGTTAGGGCGCAGCAATTGGTATTAATTGTTCTAATTATGAAAATTTAGTTAATGTCAGTTACAAGAATCGTAGGTAATAAAAATTATATGTGAAAATAGTTTATTGAACAGATTTATCATTTAAAAATTCGTCAACGGAGTAGTAGCATTTATCAATAAGGTATTTTTTGAGTGTATTACGAAAAACTGAATCACTTTTAAGGTCTTTTATGGAGCTTGGAATTTTGTTATAAATATTCACTAATCGTGAGTAAGGACTTTTACTAAAAAGTGTAAGGGTAGTCGAAGGTAGAATCAGTTTATCTTTATTTCGCCTATTGTAGTTAGTAAAATGTTCTGATTTAGATTTAAAAAAATGTCGATATTTTTTTACGAATAGGGTCATTTGCATTATGTATATACAGGGCAATGTTAATATTTCTAAAGTTTTAAAGTGCGGCCTACAGCTTTGTCCTTGTTTTATGTTAGCTAATATTCTAATAAGTGTTTTTTGCTTTACAAATATATCATGAAAGTCAACGCTATTTCCCCACAGTATAATGGAGTAATTTAACCAGGAATAGGCATTAGCGTAATATGCTGACAGGGCGGTTTGATAATCAGTATTGCGTTTTAAGATACTAAGAGCGTAGATAAACCTAGAAAGTTTATTCTTTAGTGTGTCTATGTAGCTTTTCCAGGTTAAATGTGTATCTAATGTAACGCCTAACAATTTAAATTCGTTGCATTGTTCTATGTCCAAAATTCTAGTCAAATTACTAAGGTCTAAGGGGGATCTTTGTCTTGTTCTGAATTGCATAATTTTTGTCTTTTTAAGGTTAATTTCCAAGTTATTTTCACTAAGCCAATGTTTGGTACTGTTTAAGGTATTTTTTATTAAATTTAAGTCAATAGTTTGGCTACTTTTGAACAGTAGTGAAACGTCGTCGGCAAAGAGCACGCATTTAGTTTTTATAGCTTTAGGTAAATTGTTTATATATACTAAAAATAGAAGGCATCCGAGCACACTTCCTTGGGGAATTGATGAGTTTATTGTTATAATGTCAGATTTTATATTCTGGAATTCGCCATTGTCATTGTTGAAATAGTCGATTTCTGTGTACTGTTTTCTATTGCATAGGTAAGTACGGAGCCAGTCATGAGCAGGGCCCCTTATGCCAATGTCGTAAAGTCTTTTTAAAAGTATTTTATGGGAAACTCGGTCATATGCCTTGGTCATATCGAGAAAAAGTCCGATCGCGTATTTCCTTTCGTTAAGACAGTCGCATATTTCCTGAACGTACTTGTATAATGCAAGTGTAGTGGAACAATTTTTCCGGAACCCATATTGGTTTCCGTCAAAGATGTTGTTTTTTTCTAAAAAGCTATAAATTCGGTTCGCTATAGGTTTTTCGAATAATTTTGAAAGTGTTGGTAGAAGTGCTATAGGTCTATAGCTACTAGGATTTTTTATGTCACCGCCCTTTTTTTGTATAGGTTTTATCTTTGTTATTTTAAGTAAGTCAGGGAAGTGTCCTTCGCTGTACGATTGGTTTATAAGTCGGGTTATTATAGGTGTTAGTTCTGTGACGCATTTTTTTAAAAGTATCGAAGGTATTTCATGTGCACCGTAGCTTCTTTTGTTATTCATTTTGCGTATAATATTCGATATCTCGCGTTCGCACACCGGTTCTAGGTACATAGAATTTGATAAGCGTTCGTCAGTCACCAGGGCGGAGCCGACTCCGGCGCAGGTCTTGGTTGGATGACTCTTGCCGACGGACGCGAAATACTCGTTGAATGCATTTGATATTGTTGATGGGCAAGTTATCTCGGTATTATTTATTTTCAATGTCAAGTTTTTACGTGATTTTCGGTCAATGTCGCGTTTTGTAATTTTATTTATTGTACTCCACATGGTTTTAATTTTATTGGTTGATTTTTTCATTTCGTTTATGTAGTTTAATTTTTTTGAGCGTTTAATGCAAGTCTTTAGTAGTTTTTCGTATGAAGTGTAATATTTTGTGAATGTTTGATCTTTTAACTGGCACGCGAGGATCTTTAGGAGTCGCTTATTTTTGCAAGACTGTTTTAGCCCTTTTGTAAGGTAAGTGGTTTTTGCGTAAGGTTTAATTTTTATTCTTTTTTTGGGTATATATTTATTAAGATTATGTTGGACAATTTTGTAGAAATTTGTGAAGTTTTCGTTTGAGGTTTGATTAGTTTGTATTATTTCATTCCAATTTATTAGGCCTATTCCTAATCTAAAGCTTTCAATTTCTTTATCGTTAAATGTCCTTTTGTTTGAGTAGCTAATGTTATTTCCGCTTCTCGGTAAGGTTATAGTTTGTTCGTAGATAAGGCTACAGTGGTCAGCGATACCTTTGTTTTCCACGGTGAGGGAATATTGTTTGCGATTTGTAAATAAAAGGTCAATTGATGTAGATGTTGAGGCTGTAATACGAGTAGGTACTTTAACTGCTTGATGAAAGTTTGATTCTAGCATTATGTTTGTTAATTTTCTGTATTCCTTTGATTTTTGTAACTGATCAATGTTGAAATCGCCAGTAATTATCACATGTTTACTATTATAAAAATTAATTAATAGTATAAGTTTATCGAGGAAAGTAAAAAAGGTCTCTATGTCGCGGCTAGGTCTATAAATATTTACTAATATCGTTCTTTGTGGTAATAGTTCAACTGCACAACATTCCACAATGCATTCCACTGATATGTCGGAGTATGCTGTGAGCTCCCGGTACTCTTGTCCGTCACGGACCAGGATGGCGACACCTCCTCCTCTGTGGGTTTTTCTGTTGAATGATGCTGCGAAGTAGTAGCCGTCAATTGTAATAAGGTTCTTATTTTTTTCGTTTATCCAGGTTTCGTTTAGGCAAACTGCGTGGTAAATTGGTTCATCCTCATCGTTCAGTAAACTTTCTATGATGTGAATTTTGTTGCTCATGCTTTGTACATTCTGGACTAGTAGTCTAAAAACGAAATGTACCTCCAATCGCCGGGTTGTTGCTGCGGCGGTCTTGCGTATTGTTGGTAGGCTGGATACTATTTGATTTTGTAAGTTGTGAAACATTTGTAGGTTGAATGGCAGTTTCGATGGCGTTTTCGCTGTGATCGGGCAGCCGTGATGACGATGCTCGCGTTCTATCTACATGATTTGAAGTTGTTATAGATGAGCGTTTCTTCTCCCGCAGGTTTCTTTTGTCTTGGAGCGCTTTTTGGTCAAGAAATTCTGAGATGTATAGGCCAGATGATTTGAATTGTCTTGAATTTTGTAAGATGTACTTAGTCATCCTTTTGCTTATGAGTTCGATGCGCACAGGTCTCCGATTTCCTCTTCTTCCTATTCGTTGTATCTCTTCAATGTATCCGGTGAGGTTAATGTTCATCACCTCCATAAATGCGTGAATGATTCGTTGTTCTAAGTGAATCTCGTGCTCGTTATTATATTCATTTAGGCCATAAACCACAAAGGTTTTGATTTCGTTATTATCTAAGTGTCCCGTCAGTAATGGATTTTGTGGAGCTTGTATGTTTTGTATATCGCTTTGTAATTTTTTTTGTTCTGCTTGAAGTTTTTCTATGTTTTTTTGTATGATTGATATGTCTTTTTTGATGTCAATTTGTTCAATGCGTAAATTCTCGGTATGTTGTGTCAATTCCTTTTTTAGATTATCAGTGGCTCTTGTTATTTCATGCTGAACTGCGGTTCGAATGTCCGTAAGAATTTGTTGTTTATGTTTTTCTAGTTTTTTATCTAGCGTCGTTTCCAATAGTAAGCTAAATCTATCAAATGTTATTGTTTCTGTACCTGTATTCACGGCACGTTGGGAGTTTTCATTGGGTCCGATAGTCGTATCTGTGTCTCCGAACACACTTTTCTCTTGCAGTACGAGGTCATCAACCGACATAGTAGTGTCGTTTAGCTGTTGTTGGTGTTGTTTCCTCGTCGGGGTGCTGTCGTTTCGCGGTCGTCTGGTTACATTTTCACAGCTCGGACAGTGCCAAGAGCTGAGCAGCGATGGTCTATTTTCCGTGTAGAAGGCTGTCGTCATATTGAGGCATTTGTAATGGAAGCAACCTCTGCAGGTGGCGCATGGTAGGACCTCTCCTCGTCCTATTCCTAGTTGGCACGCTAAACAGTTCATTGTCTCGTAGATTGGAAGCGCGGGAAGCGCGGGAGATGCGTTGTTACGTCGTCGTCGGTCGTACGGGTCAGCTGGTGCGCGAGCGATGACTCACCGCAACGCACAGAGCACTGAGTTCTTAACGGTTTTTCACTGTTTCGTTTATAACTTTGCACTCTAGTTGAATTTTAAAACTTAGTATTCACTGTTCTAAAGCGTTTTTCATAAGCTTCAATTTGATATCACACACAGATTTAAGTTCGTAAATTTTCCCACTATTTAGGAATAATAACAGTTTGAGTAACGTAGCTACGTATTGACGGTTGCGCGGCGTTAAATCTACGTTTCTTTGGTGTTGGCTAAAAAAATCTTAGTTTTAAGTTGATATACACTCAGTCTTATCTACACGTGGTATTTTGACTTGACTTCTATTCATTTAAATTTTTTTCACTACTTCACTTTAATTTTAACTTCGTTCCATTCAATTTTTTACCACATATAAATAGGCTTGAGTTTCTTAATTTTTAATTTGTAGATTTCTAACTTTACTGCAACACACACTCATTATGGCGTTTGTCATCAAGTTTTTGTCCTTACAAAAGCCTGAACTAGAGTATGAGGTTGAATTGCGTGGCGGCAATAGTGGTCCCGTCCAAGAATTACGCAAACAAATTGTCAAACTTGCTCAAGAATTGCCATCTGAGGACATTCTTGAGTCCTATCTTGAGCCTGGTAACGACTTATTGGGAATCCAGGAAGTACAATTAAAAGCGCAAGGCAACTTAACTGTTTTGAGACAAAAATTTGATAAAAATCTTTTTTCACGAACGGAAACGTTACTTCACCATCTTTATCATAGAATCAATAGGTTAAGTAGCATCGAGTCGATTGCTAGCGGTTATAAATCATGCCGTTCTACTTTTGAAGCCCTTTATAAGGACCTATCTACACTAAGGCCTCTTAATCCGCAACCCAGACCTATTTCGACATCTTCAAACCTGGGTGCGACCTCTGAACAAACTGTCCCTGTTTTTTCATTGTCATGTGAGCGAAACATTGCTGCGGACATAAGCAAACTGAAATTTTCGGGAAGGACTTGTGTGCGCTCTTTTATTTTAAGGGTAGAAGAATTTGTTCTGTCTAGAGGTATTTCTTATGAGAAAATTTTATCCTTGGGCTACGAGATCTTCACTGATGATGCCTTACATTGGTACCGCTACAATAGAAGCAGGGCCGAATCGTGGGAAGAATTATGTAAGCTTCTAATGGAAGACTTCAGTAGCATTGACTACGACTACAGACTTGCGGCTGAAATCCGAAGCCGAACTCAAGGCGAGACGGAGAACATAACTATTTATCTGTCGATAATGCACGGCATGTTTTCCCGCCTGAGTAAACCTCTACCTGAGGATGAAAAGTTGGAAATTTTACTCCATAACATCCGCCCTTGTTATGCTGGTACTCTGTCTGCCTTTCCGGATATTAAGACAATCGAGACTCTCAAATCTGTATGTCGCAGCTTTGAAAATGTGCAAGCGCGGTTTTCCCATTTCCAAGAACCACCAAAGGCTTCTGCGAGTACTATTGCTCCTGAGTTTGCCTATAAAGGCAAATGTGAATCATTCTCCAACTCTAAAAAACCTGGTGTCTCCACCATACAGAAAGAGGAAACTGTAGCGGCTTTGGCTTCTGGTTCTTTAAAATCTAAATATTGTCCAAGATGCAGAACTACTGATCACTCCTTGAGGTATTGCAAACAAGAACGCTTTCTGATCTGTTTTAGATGTGGGAAGAAAGGTTTTCGTGTTGCAGATTGCCCTGATTGCAACAAAACACGTTCTGCTGAATCTGCTAAAGAGAACCAAAAAAACTGATTAAGCAGGATTGCAAGGTACAGCATAAAAATTCTAACCCTTCGGAATGGTCAGATTGGTTAAAATTTATCTCTTCCTTCTTTACTTATAATGCTGTTTCTTCAATCCGGAATAACTCTCTAGTTGATAAGTCTCGACCATACGTTGCGGTTAATTTACACAACAAGCAGTTGATTGGCCTCCTCGACTCCGGCTCTTCTACCACTATCTTAGGTAACGGAAGTCACGAGTATCTTTTAGCCGCAGGTTTCAAACTAGAAGTGGTTGATAATATTGAGTTCATTGCCGCAGGAGGTAATAAATTTAAGTCTATTGGTGTTTTGAAACTTCCGGTTAGTTTTCAGGACCAAACGCACACTCTGGAATGTTTTGTGTTACCTGATATCAAGCACTCACTTATATTAGGTATGGACTTTTGGAGGACCTTCGGTCTTTTCCCTAAATACCTAGATCGCATCGCTTATTATAAGGATTCTGATACTGTCCTTGCTGTTACTGAGGCAGTATCTAATGAAAGTCACAACCTCTGTTCGTACGAGCATCTATCGGCTGAAGAAAAGATAGTTGCTGATCAGATGATGTCTCACTTCTATGACATTTCTTATGAGAAAAAAGGCTTAGGTCGAACTAATTTAATCACTCATGTTATCAATACAGGTGACGCTGCTCCTATTCGACAGCGGTACTACAGAATGTCACCTGAAAAACAACGTATCTTAGTCGAGCAATTGGATGAGATGCTTAAAGAAGACGTTGTTGAGCCTTGCGAAAGTCCTTGGTCATCTCCAGTCCTTCTGACACCGAAAAAGAACGGCGAGTTGCGGTTTTGTTTAGACAGCCGTAAACTCAACTCTATTACTAAAAAGGATGCTTATAGTCTCCCCTACATATCAGAGATACTGGATAATCTGCGTGATGCCAAATATCTGTCGAGCATAGATTTGTCTAAAAGTTTTTGGCAAATCTTAATTCAAGAGGAAGATAGGAAAAAAACTGCTTTTTATATTCCTTCTCGGGGAACCTTCCAATTTAAATCGATGCCTTTTGGCTTAACGAATGCTCCCGCAACTCAGCAGAGGCTCGTAGACGCCTTGTTTTATGGCCCAGAATTTGAACATAGGGTGTTCGTCTTTGTTGACGATGTCATCATTGTTTCTAACAGTTTCGAACAACACATGTCCTTGCTTAATCTTGTCCTGCAAAAATTGAAGATGGCTAATCTAACTATCAATTCAAAAAAAAGTCAATTCTTTAGAAAGCAATTGAAGTATTTAGGCTATATTGTTGACTCTAATGGATTGCAACCAGACCCGGAAAAAGTTGAATCGATCCTGAACTACCCAGCTCCAACGAATCGTAAGGAGGTCAGACGATTCTTGGGAACAGCCTCTTGGTATCGCAGGTTCATTCCAAACTTTAGTTCTTTGGCATCTCCTTTGAATAAACTTACCTCTCAAAAGAAAGATTCGACTCCATTTGCTTGGTCACCTGAAGCTGATGACGCTTTCAGAAATCTTAAATCTCATCTGGTAACAGCTCCAATTTTATCATGTCCTGATTACTCTCAACCCTTTGAAGTACATACCGATGCGAGTGACTATGGCATTGGAGCTGTACTCACTCAAACATTAAACGGAACGGAAAGGGTCATTGCTTATATGAGTAAGTCACTCTCGCAGCAAGAGCGGAACTACAGTGCTACGGAACGTGAAGCACTGGCCGTCCTTTCCGCTATTGAGCATTGGCGGTGCTATCTCGAGAATGGGCTAACATTTACTGTTTTCACTGACCATTCCTCCCTAAAGTGGTTTCTAAATCTAAATAACCCCACGGGAAGGCTAGCTAGATGGGGCGTACGCCTATCAGCCTATAATTTTGAAATAAAACATAGAAAAGGTTCTGAAAACGTTGTACCTGATAGTCTGTCTCGCGCTGTTCCTGTTGCTGCCATCGACTCCACTACTCCTAGTCCCGTGACAACCAACGATACATGGTATCTAAATATTCTCGATGGGTGTCAAAAATCTCCTACGTCATTTTTGAACTATCGTATTGAAAATGGTAAATTATTCAGATACATGAAGTCTTTGAATCCTCTTATTAAAGAATTTGAATGGAAGGAGGTAATTCCAATAGAACATCGTCAAGAAATAATTTCTAGAAATCATTCAGAACCAATATCTGGTCATTTTGGTGTCTTTAAAACTTATAAACGTCTAACGCTTAACTACTTTTGGCCTAACATGCACAAAGATGTTGTACATTTTGTGTCTAATTGCGATAACTGTCTGTCACATAAACACTCAACACAACCCACGCTTGGAACAATGGGTCGGCCTAAGGAATGTAGTCGCCCCTTTCAGATGCTGAGCATGGATTTGGTTGGTCCCTTGCCTGTCTCCAGGAAACAAAATACATTCCTGCTGGTCGTAACTTGTTGTTTTTCTAAATACTGTATGCTTTTCCCTATACGGCGAGCAACCGCGGAGATCATTGCTCGAATCCTTGAAGAACAAATATTCTTAGTACATGGTATCCCAAGCACACTACTAATGGATAACGGTAGGCAATTCACTAGCAATATTATGCGTAATTTACTAGCTAACTACAAAATACCTAACATTCACTATACACCACTATATACTCCTCAAGTGAACACTGTCGAACGCTACAACAAAACTATTGTGACAGCTATTTCTACTTTCATTGAGAACGATCACCGATCTTGGGATATCAACGTGCCGAAAATTCAATTCGCTCTGAACAGTGCTGTCAACGAAGTCACAGGTTTTACTCCTGCATTTCTTGTTTTCGGGCGTGAACTGGTCAGTTGTGGATCACACTACCTTGATTCTGACTTAGGCAGCGATTTAGTATTTTCACCTCGCGACAGCTACGCCGAAAACCTTGGGGTTCTCCATAAAATATTTGATAAGGTACAACTGTCTCTCATTAAGTCTCACTCCCGCAACTGTGCTCACTATAACCTTCGGCGTAAGAACGTTGAATTTGAGGTTGGTGACATAGTATGGAAGCGTACATTCTATCTCAGTGATAAGGATAAAAGGTTTTCAAAGAAATTGGCTCCTAAATTCATAAAGTGTCGCATCACAGCAAAGAAGTCCAAACTGGTGTATGAGCTTGAGGATATGTCTGGTCACAACTTAGGGTCCTGGCATATTAAGGACTTTAAGCTGAACTAGTTCTGATAGTTTTGGATTTTACTTAGGAAAAATCCTAACCTAAAAAGGGGGGTATGTAACGATTTCGTTCCTTCTCATTAATTTGAACATTCGCGCCACACGCGCTGTGTTCAACTTCAGAGCGCTGCGCATATGTTGGCAACAACGACGCGACGCGCTCGGGAGCTTGACCTTGACCGGACACTTGCTTCTGGTGGACGATAAGCAAACTTTCTGCAAAATTCCGTTCAACTTTATTTAATTATCTTTCCATACTAAACCTAAAAAGTGTAATCAGTGAACCCCGTTATTGGGGTTCCATCCTGCGGCTTGATCGCAACAGCTGTGACGGAAAACTGCTCTTCGGTGAACGCCGACCGTACGCTGAACTACCGCTGCACTACCCAGTCGGCCAGTCGACGACACGGCCATCCTGCTGACGCCGACCGTCCCGACCACCTAGCCGTCTGACTCCTCTACCCGCCCGCTGCACTTCTGTCGCCGCCAGCTTATCCACCTGGATCCACTCATCGCCCTCTTGGACCTCTCTCTCCAGCTAAGGCCAGTGGCAATATTTAAGATTTAACGTCATTCGGAGACAACGGACCCTACTATACTTAATATAATTGTGAGCACTTCTTTCGTGTTTTTCTTGGGTGTAGCCACTATCCCCCTTTAGGCAGGGCACCAAAAACACAAGTGTTACAATGTTTACCGAGTCGCGGTCTCCACTCAAGAACAAATTTACCCCAACAGTTGTCGGTTCTTCGCGAGATATGACCGGCCCATTGCCACTTCAGCTTGCTAATTCTTAGAGCTATGTCGATAACTTTGGTTCTCTCTCGGATGTATTCGTTACGAATTCTATCCGTCAGAGAGTCTACAAGTTTAATGTAAAACTTAAATGCTATAAAGGTAATAACTAGAGGTAGATAATTATGAAGTGATTCATATCACTTACATAATCATAGCTGGCAATAAAATATTTATGAATTAATGAATAAACAAATATAATACAAACGAAATTATGTTATAACGTTTTTTTCAGCGTCATTATCCCTATGTCTGTTAAAAATATAGGTGGTCTGTTACTGGTACAAACTTGTAGTATGGATATCACCAGTAACAAACCACTGGTCTACAACAGGAACATTGTGGATATTTTAAGATTTTTTTAAAATAATGAATACAGTATAATTAAGTAAACATAAATGTAGAAGAAACAATAAGCAAATTGTCAAAAAGAGAGCAAGAAGGAGGTGTCTATGATGATGGAGAGCATCCAGGAGGTGTCTTTGATGATGGAGAGCATCCAGGAGGTGTCTTTGATGATGAAGAGCATCCAGGAGGTGTCTAGGATGATGGAGAGCATCCAGGAGGTGTCTTTGATGATGAAGAGCATCCAGGAGGTGTCTAGGATGATGGAGAGCATCCAGGAGGTGTCTTTGATGATGGAGAGCATCCAGGAGGTGTCTTTGATGATGAAGAGCATCCAGGAGGTGTCTAGGATGATGGAGAGCATCTAGGAGGTGTCTTTGATGATGGAGAGCATCCAGGAGGTGTCTAGGATGATGGAGAGCATCCAGGAGGTGTCTTTGATGATGGAGAGCATCCAGAAGGTGTCTAGGATGATGGAGAGCATCCAGGAGGTGTCTTTGATGATGGAGAGCATCCAGGAGGTGTCTATGATGATGGAGAGCATCCAGGAGGTGTCTTTGATGATGAAGAGCATCCAGGAGGTGACTAGGATGATGGAGAGCATCCAGGAGGTGTCTTTGATGATGAAGAGCATCCAGGAGGTGACTAGGATGATGGAGAGCATCCAGGAGGTGTCTATGATGATGAAGAGCATCCAGGAGGTGTCTTTGATGATGGAGAGCATCCAGGAGGGACTAGGATGATGGAGAGCATCCAGGAGGTGTCTTTGATGATGGAGAGCATCCAGGAGGTGTCTTTGATGATGGATAGCATCCAGGAGGTGTCTTTGATGATGGAGAGCATCCAGGAGGTGTCTAGGATGATGGAGAGCATCCAGGAGGTGTCTTCGATGATGGAGAGCATCCAGGAGGTGTCTTTGATGATGAAGAGCATCCAGGAGGTGACTAGGATGATGGAGAGCAGCCAGGAGGTGTCTTTGATAATGGAGAGCATCCAGGAGGTGTCTTTGATGATGGAGAGCATCCAGGAGGTGTCTTTGATGATGGAGAGCATCCAGGAGGTGTCTAGGATGATGGAGAGCATCCAGGAGGTGTCATTGATGATGGAGAGAATCCAGGAGGTGTCTTTGATGATGAAGAGCATCCAGGAGGTGTCTTTGATGATGGAGAGCATCCAGGAGGTGTCTTTGATGATGGAGAGCATCCAGGAGGTGTCTTTGATGATGGAGAGCATCCAGGAGGTGTCTTTGATGATGAAGAGCATCCAGGAGGTGTCTAGGAAGATGGAGAGCATCCAGGAGGTGTCTTTGATGATGAAGAGCATCCAGGAGGTGTCTAGGATGATGGAGAGCATCCAGGAGGTGTCTTTGATGATGAAGAGCATCCAGGAGGTGTCTATGATGATGAAGAGCATCCAGGAGGTGTCTTTGATGATGGAGAGCATCCAGGAGGTGACTAGGATGATGGAGAGCATCCAGGAGGTGTCTTTGATGATGGAGAGCATCCAGGAGGTGTCTTTGAAAATGGAGAGCATCCAGGAGGTGTCTTTGATGATGGAGAGCATCCAGGAGGTGTCTAGGATGATGGAGAGCATCCTGGAGGTGTCTTCGATGATGGAGAGCATCCAGGAGGTGTCTAGGATGATGGAGAGCATCCAGGAGGTGTCTTTGATGATGAAGAGCATCCAGGAGGTGTCTATGATGATGAAGAGCATCCAGGAGGTGTCTCTGATGATGGAGAGCATCCAGGAGGTGTCTTTGATGATGGAGAGCATCCAGGAGGTGTCTTTGATGATGAAGAGCATCCAGGAGGTGCCTTTGATGATGGAGAGCATCCAGGAGGTGTCTAGGATGATGGAGAGCATCCAGGAGGTGTCTTTGGTGATGGAGAGCATCCAGGAGGGGTCTTTGATGATGGAGAGCATCCAGGAGGTGTCTAGGATGATGGAGAGCATCCAGGAGGTGTCTTCGATGATGGAGAGCATCCAGGAGGTGTCTAGGATGATGGAGAGCATCCAGGAGGTGTCTTTGATGATGAAGAGCATCCAGGAGGTGTCTATGATGATGAAGAGCATCCAGGAGGTGTCTCTGATGATGGAGAGCATCCAGGAGGTGTCTTTGATGATGGAGAGCATCCAGAAGGTGTCTAGGATGATGGAGAGCATCCAGGAGGTGTCTTTGATGATGGAGAGCATCCAGGAGGTGTCTATGATGATGGAGAGCATCCAGGAGGTGTCTTTGATGATGATCATCCAGGAGGTGACTAGGATGATGGAGAGCATCCAGGAGGTGTCTTTGATGATGAAGAGCATCCAGGAGGTGACTAGGATGATGGAGAGCATCCAGGAGGTGTCTATGATGATGAAGAGCATCCAGGAGGTGTCTTTGATGATGGAGAGCATCCAGGAGGTGACTAGGATGATGGAGAGCATCCAGGAGGTGTCTTTGATGATGGAGAGCATCCAGGAGGTGTCTTTGATGATGGATAGCATCCAGGAGGTGTCTTTGATGATGGAGAGCATCCAGGAGGTGTCTAGGATGATTGAGAGCATCCAGGAGGTGTCTTCGATGATGGAGAGCATCCAGGAGGTGTCTTTGATGATGAAGAGCATTCAGGAGGTGTCTTTGATGATGGAGAGCATCCAGGAGGTGTCTAGGATGATGGAGAGCATCCAGGAGGTGTCTTTGATGATGAAGAGCATCCAGGAGGTGTCTTTGATGATGGAGAGCATCCAGTAGGTGTCTAGGATGATGGAGAGCATCCAGGAGGTGTCTATGATGATGGAGAGCATCCAGGAGGTGTCTTTGATGATGATCATCCAGGAGGTGACTAGGATGATGGAGAGCATCCAGGAGGTGTCTTTGATGATGAAGAGCATCCAGGAGGTGACTAGGATGATGGAGAGCATCCAGGAGGTGTCTATGATGATGAAGAGCATCCAGGAGGTGTCTTTGATGATGGAGAGCATCCAGGAGGTGACTAGGATGATGGAGAGCATCCAGGAGGTGTCTTTGATGATGGAGAGCATCCAGGAGGTGTCTTTGATGATGGATAGCATCCAGGAGGTGTCTTTGATGATGGAGAGCATCCAGGAGGTGTCTAGGATGATGGAGAGCATCCAGGAGGTGTCTTCGATGATGGAGAGCATCCAGGAGGTGTCTTTGATGATGAAGAGCATTCAGGAGGTGTCTTTGATGATGGAGAGCATCCAGGAGGTGTCTAGGATGATGGAGAGCATCCAGGAGGTGTCTTTGATGATGAAGAGCATCCAGGAGGTGTCTTTGATGATGGAGAGCATCCAGTAGGTGTCTAGGATGATGGAGAGCATCCAGGAGGTGTCTTTGAGAATGGAGAGCATCCAGGGGGTGTCTTTGATGATGGAGAGCATCCAGGAGGTGTCTAGGATGATGGAGAGCATCCAGGAGGTGTCTTTGGTGATGGAGAGCATCCAGGAGGGGTCTTTGATGATGGAGAGCATCCAGGAGGTGTCTTTGATGATGGAGAGCATACAGGTGTCTTTGACGATGATGAGCATTCAGGAGGTGTCTAGGATGATGGAGAGCATCCAGGAGGTGTCTTTGATGATGGAGAGCATCCAGGAGGTGTCTTTGATGATGAAGAGCATCCAGGAGGTGCCTTTGATGATGGAGAGCATCCAGGAGGTGTCTTTGATGATGAAGAGCATCCAGGAAGTGTCTAGGATGATGGAGAGCATCCAGGAGGTGTCTTTGATGATGGAGAGCATCCAGGAGGTGTCTTTGATGATGGAGAGCATCCAGGAGGTGTCTTTGATGATGGAGAGCATCCAGTAGGTGTCTAGGATGATGGAGAGCATCCAGGAGGTGTCTTTGAGAATGGAGAGCATCCAGGGGGTGTCTTTGATGATGGAGAGCATCCAGGAGGTGTCTAGGATGATGGAGAGCATCCAGGAGGTGTCTTTGGTGATGGAGAGCATCCAGGAGGGGTCTTTGATGATGGAGAGCATCCAGGAGGTGTCTTTGATGATGGAGAGCATCCAGGTGTCTTTGACGATGATGAGCATTCAGGAGGTGTCTAGGATGATGGAGAGCATCCAGGAGGTGTCTAGGATGATGGAGAGCATCCAGGAGGTGTCTTTGATGATGGATAGCATCCAGGAGGTGTCTTTGATGATGGAGAGCATCCAGGAGGTGTCTAGGATGATGGAGAGCATCCTGGAGGTGTCGATGATGATGGAGAGCATCCAGGAGGTGTCTAGGATGATGGAGAGCATCCAGGAGGTGTCTTTGATGATGGAGAGCATCCAGGAGGGGTCTTTGATGATGGAGAGCATCCATGAGGTGTCTTTGATGATGGAGAGCATCCAGGAGGTGTCTAGGATGATGGAGAGCATCCTGGAGGTGTCTATGATGATGGAGAGCATCCAGGAGGTGTCTTTGATGATGGAGAGCATCCAGGGGGTGTCTAGGATGATGGAGAGCATCCAGGAAGTGTCTAGGATGATGGAGAGCATCCAGGAACTGTCTTTGATGATGAAGAGCATTCAGGAGGTGTCTTTGATGATGGAGAGCATCCAGGAGGTGTCTAGGATGATGGAGAGCATCCTGGAGGTGTCTAGGATGATGGAGAGCATCCAGGAGGTGTCTTTGATGATGGAGAGCATCCAGGAGGTGTCTTTGATGATGGAGAGCATCCAGGACGTGTCTTTGATGATGGAGAGCATCCAGTAGGTGTCTAGGATGATGGAGAGCATCCAGGAGGTGTCTTTGAGAATGGAGAGCATCCAGGGGGTGTCTTTGATGATGGAGAGCATCCAGGAGGTGTCTAGGATGATGGAGAGCATCCAGGAGGTGTCTTTGGTGATGGAGAGCATCCAGGAGGGGTCTTTGATGATGGAGAGCATCCAGGAGGTGTCTTTGATGATGGAGAGCATCCAGGTGTCTTTGACGATGATGAGCATTCAGGAGGTGTCTAGGATGATGGAGAGCATCCAGGAGGTGTCTAGGATGATGGAGAGCATCCAGGAGGTGTCTTTGATGATGGATAGCATCCAGGAGGTGTCTTTGATGATGGAGAGCATCCAGGAGGTGTCTAGGATGATGGAGAGCATCCTGGAGGTGTCGATGATGATGGAGAGCATCCAGGAGGTGTCTAGGATGATGGAGAGCATCCAGGAGGTGTCTTTGATGATGGAGAGCATCCAGGAGGGGTCTTTGATGATGGAGAGCATCCATGAGGTGTCTTTGATGATGGAGAGCATCCAGGAGGTGTCTAGGATGATGGAGAGCATCCTGGAGGTGTCTATGATGATGGAGAGCATCCAGGAGGTGTCTTTGATGATGGAGAGCATCCAGGGGGTGTCTAGGATGATGGAGAGCATCCAGGAAGTGTCTAGGATGATGGAGAGCATCCAGGAAGTGTCTTTGATGATGAAGAGCATTC
Source organism: Eupithecia centaureata (assembly GCA_944547425.1). NCBI lineage: Eukaryota > Metazoa > Arthropoda > Insecta > Lepidoptera > Geometridae > Eupithecia > Eupithecia centaureata. Next base: position 685,856 of record OX155680.1, on the reverse strand, counting down.
AGGAGGTGTCTTTGATGATGGAGAGCATCCAGGAGGTGTCTTTGATGATGGAGAGCATCCAGGAGGTGTCTAGGATGATGGAGAGCATCCTGGAGGTGTCTATGATGATGGAGAGCATCCAGGAGGTGTCTTTGTTGATTGAGAGTATCTAGGAGGTGTCTATGATGATTGAGAGCATCTAGGAGGTGTCTATGATGATTGAGAGTATCTAGGAGGTGTCTATGTTGATTGAGAGTATCTAGGAGGTGTCTATGATGATTGAGAGCATCTAGGAGGTGTCTATGATGATTGAGAGTATCTAGGAGGTGTCTATGATGATTTGAGAGTATCTAGGAGGTGTCTATGTTGATTGAGAGTATCTAGGAGGTGTCTATGATGATTGAGAGCATCTAGGAGGTGTCTATGATGATTGAGAGTATCTAGGAGGTGTCTATGTTGATTGAGAGCATTCCGGCGGGCGCGGAGCCCCCCGCGGCCGACACCTTCGGTCTGGACCTGCAGGCCTTCGTGCAACACCAGCGCAGGGACACGCGTCCGCTGCTGCTGGGGGAGACGGAGATCGACGAGCTCATGTTGTAAAAAAACATTACAGACTAAATCACGAGTTGTAGACCAAATGGAATACTACTGGAAAAGCATTGAATTCGTGTTCCATTAGTTTTCCAATGACAACTTTTGATTAAAATTAACATTTTCTGATGAAAGAAAAGGAAATTTGATTGCTTTACACATCATATTACGCAATTAATTGGAAAATAAGTTAAAACGATTGATACAAACAAAGATTTCAAAAGATTGAAAAAACTTATCGTCGAAGTGCAGCTTACTTATATGGCCGCCCAGAACGAAGAGAATGGTTTTTGTTTTGCATTATGCGGTTTTTACTGATATAGATGGCATATTTACTATATTTTTTTTTTAAACGATTGAGAGAAATACCTACAACAGTGCTACCAAATGTAAAAAAAAGTGGCGTGAAATTTGACAGAAGGTTAATATTTTGATGTGAAGGTAGAAATGGTGTACTACTGGTTCCTGGTGTGGCACTGGTGCACCCACCCTAATTTAGTTAAGCGGATCAATTGACAAATTTTCTTGTACTAGATCAGTTTTAAATTTGACTTGCTTAAAATTATGTTTGTCTTGTGAGCCGAAGGAAAGAAATGTTTTTGACCTTATGTGCTTTGTTTTCAGGGACAAGGCACAAACCAATGCATTGTTTGAGAAGCATCGCCCCACTCATGTCATCCACCTGGCGGCCATGGTGGGGGGTCTATTCCACAACATGGCACATAACTTGGAATTCTTTGTAAGTGTTATATGGAAAAATTCACTTCACATAGCGTATCGCCATGTTAAATGGCAATGCTAATTTGCTAACCAGCTAGCATACCAATCACCTGTGAACACTATGTGAACCATGAACCAATATGCTTCTTTTTAACTTATGAAATCAAAAATCAATAACTGTTTCTTTAGGTCTACAAAATGAGCACTCTGACAAGTCAAATTTAAAACAAAAATAAAAAAAATATATATAAATAATTACTTATCAAAATAATGGAAGGAAACAAAGGCTTCACAAAGAGACATGGAAAGCTTTATGTAGCTACTTTGGGGCGAGAGAGAGGTGCTGTGTGGATTGTGCAGCATTATTTATATATTGTTTCACGTCTTATTCACTGACAGAAAATGTAATGACTAAATGCATTTTTATTCTCTTAAAAAAATTAATTGATAATGTAAATTTATACAGCTATCGGCTATGGTTTATTTATGATTATCTATATTTATTTATAGATAATCCGCTCAGAAGACAGGGGATGAGGGATATAGTATAACTAAAATAATGTTTGTTCCATTCCAGAGAGAGAATATGGCGATAAACGACAATGTGCTGAACGCGAGCTTCACATACAAAGTGAAGAAAGTGGTTTCATGCCTCTCTACGTGTATATTCCCTGACAAAACAACTTACCCCATTGATGAAACCATGGTGAGTGCTTACCTTTGTGTGATATGGATATTGCTAAGCGTTAACTTCGAAACACACAGAAGCCGGAGGCGGAGCGGAGGCGAAGGCGTGCGAGTTGTATTCTATTGAATCATATGAAAGCCTACACACACATCGCAGGCGGTGACGGCGCGGTGCTATTGGAAAAACCGGCACGCCTTCGCCTCCGCTCTGCCTCCGGCTTCTGTGTGTTTCGACCTAAATGTAGGCTACGCGGTGTTTACTACCCAGAGCTGTATCTAGGTATTCTGTACCCAGAGATATAGAGGTAGTATCGCTCAGAATTAGTGCGGGCCGGTGTAGGTATGTCTCCAAGAATTTTAGTGATAGTCGATTACTGCAACCCACACGTATTACTGCAACCCACACGAATTACTGCAACCCACACGTATTACTGCAACCCACACGAATTACGCTACCGCTCTAGATGGCGAATACCGCGTGCCCACACGGATTGCTCAACCACCTCTACGTAAGGTCACATCTGAGCTCGCGTTGTGTTTCCAGGTACACAATGGTCCTCCCCATAGTTCTAACTACGGATACAGCTATGCCAAGCGGATGATTGATATCCTGAACAGGTAATAACTACCAACCATGTACCTAATTGGCTACATTGAATCAGTGAGGTGGGGTCAAATATACATAAGTATTTAAACTCCCTACCTCAGAATTTCATGCAATGCAACATGAGCGCAGGGCATATTTTTTATTCAATATTTTTTTTTATTACTATAGAAAACGCTCAGAAAAAAATAATCTATAAGTAGATCGGAAAAATATTTGTCCCAAGGCGGGAATCGAACTTTAGTCCTGCGTCACATACCTACGCTCAGTGCGTCACTGAGTTCGTCAGTATGTTGATGATGATAAGCTATAATATACTTTATTGAGCCTCCACATAGATACATAATATCGAACGTCACTTTATTAAAATACATGAAACTCGTATGAAAACCATAAAAATATATAGGTAGTTAAATGTATGTATGCAAACCATAAAAATAATATACCTCATAGCTTTTAGCGATAAGGCCGCCGATTGTGCCACTTTAAATGTTATTATTACTATTAAGCTTCTCTGTTACTACAAATTCTGATGGTGCAGTTAAGAAGTTATTGATCTAATGATTAATATTTAATGTTAAAAGTAAATCAGATGAAGTCAGTTTTGAGTTCCAATTGCAGGGGCTACAGTGAGTCGGGTGGTTCGTTGTTCACCTCTGTGATTCCTTGCAACGTGTTCGGGCCGCACGACAACTTCGACACCAGCTCCAGCCACGTCATTCCCGCGCTCATTCGCCGCTTGGACGACGACATGCAGAGAGGTAGAGATACATGTATTTGACCAAGAACGGCACAGACAAAAACTAGTGCACATAAGTAGTAGGTATTCACATTTAGCAAAAAGGTAGGTTCTACGGACTACATTGAAGTCAGCTACTATTTAAGATAGAATTTATAAAGGCGAAACTGTGTGCAAATTTCACGCATTATAACTCAAAAATAAGGGTGAAAATTAACAACTGGTCTCCTCAACTACCTTCGTATCATTTTTGAGTCACAAAAAATAGTTACGTGGCACCCTGAAAATTTTTTAATTCGTCCCACTGCCGGGCAAAAGCCTGCCCAGAATCTTTCCACTCGGTACTATCTCCCATCAATTTCGGAGGAAGTATTCTCGCCAGTATATTAAAATAATATATACTAGCGACCCGCTCCGGCTTCCTCTTGAATCTATCTATTAAAAACCGCATCAAAATCCGTTGCGTAATTTTAAAGATCTAAGCATAAATAGAGACAGCGGGAAGCGACTTTGTTTTACACAATGTATTGTTAATTTGTTTCCAGGCGCGTCTACGTTCACAGTGCTTGGAAGCGGCAAGCCCCTGCGGCAGTTTATCTACTCGCTGGACCTGGCGCGGCTGTTCCTCTGGACTCTGAGGAGCTACGACAGCGTCGAGCCAATCATTCTCTCTGGTGAGTGTTCAATGGCTCATTGTTAGCCTAGTTTACTTCGTCCATTCCTAAGGCCTCCCCCTCTATGGTTAGTTGTTGAAGGGCTCATTGTTAGCCTAGTTTACTTCCTCCCACAATTCCTAAGGCCTCCCCCTCTACCTGGTAAGTTGTTGAAGAGCTCATTGTTTGTTCAGCCATCTATTCTGTGGTTCAGCCTAGTAAACTTCCTCCCACCATTTCTGGGCTAAGCCCTCCCACTCAGAACAGGAAAGCTTTAGTTTATAATTGAAAAAATGATTATTATTGGGACACACCAATTTTAACATTTAAATTTCTTTACATCAAATTGAACTTGATTGATTTTAGTGTTCCATTACACAAATATGTAACATTACAATAAACGAATTAACTTTATGGGCAATATCCTACATGATACATCCCTACCTAAATAAATTCCAACTCAAGTTCGAAACACACAGAAGCCGGAGCGGAGTCGAAGGCGTGCCGGTTTTTCCGATGGCACCGCGCCACCACCGCCTGCGGTGTGTGTGTAGGCTTTCATATGATTCAATAGAATACAACTCGAACGCCTTCGCCTCCACTCCACCTCTGGCTTCTGTGTTTCGTTCTTTAAACAGCAGGAGATCATCCCCCCTTTTCCATGAGCGACAATGAAACAACAACTATAATTTCCAGTGGACGAATCAGACGAGGTGTCGATCAGCGAGGCGGCGCAGCGCATCGCGGCCGCGCACGGCTTCTCCGGCACCATCCTCTACGACACGTCCAAACCCGACGGGCAGCACAAGAAGACTGCCTCCAACCGCAAGCTGCGCGCGCTTTGCCCAGACTTTACCTTCACGCCCTTTGACCTCGCCATCCGAGACACCGTGCTCTGGTTCAAGACGAACAGAGAGACCGCGAGGACTTAAAGGGGTATTACACTACACGGTATTCAGGGACCCTAACCCTAAGAGTGGTGTAATAAGATTTAGGGTCCCTAAGGGACGGACCCGGACCCGGACGATATTCAGGGCCCGGTAGTAAGGGCCCTGAATAACGTGTAGTGTAATACCCCTTTTAATGCTGGATTTGTCTTTTGTTTATAAAGCCATCTGGTAACCGATATTGTGTAATAACTAAAATGTGATTGATCAAGCTATATACAAGCCATAGGGTTAATCTTCGACCAATTGTGTAACCAGTCAAAATTAATGCATTTAAACTTGGCAAACTTAGTGCATTGGTATAGTTAAGTGGAAATAATAAGAGGGTAAAGTATAAAAACTGGTAGCCTGCGGCTTCCTAGACATCTTTCGGGATAGAAATAGGTTCAGAACTACATCTTTGAAAAATATCAACCAATTTAAGTAGTTTTACCATCAAGAGGTTAAAATTTTCTAGACATCTGAAATCTGTAATATGAGCAGCTTATCCTATTTATTACATAACAGAACTCAATAACAGTTTAACCCTTTCGTACTCCATGTTACCATATGGGCCACGAAACGTTTCCTGCCGTCAAGCACCGATGTTACCATATGGGCCACGGAACGATAGACCACTTCAAACCTTAATTGTACAGTGTAGGGTATATTTTACAATGATATCTCTATTCTACCTGAAGCTTATTGATATGGAACGTAAATACCATTCTTAGTCGATGGTCAAAAGATTTCTAAAAAAACAAAAATCGCATCACTATCGCGGATGGTGTCATGGTGTCAAGTGGCATAAGTAAACATTGACTTTGGGTTCCTTTTTTGTAAATAATATCATTGAAAGAGACCTGTGTTTGCTGATAATAGTTTTTATAATGTTATTCTCAATAGGTACAACAGTTTTTAGATGCTAATTCACATCCAATTCTGCGGTACATCGCTTTAAAGTTATCGATAAATTTCACCATAAAATTTAACCATCTTGTTTTTATTGATTATAATATGTCTCTTTAGTCATATTATAATCAATAAAAACAAGATAGTTATCGAGACTAGTTATTCTAAATTATGGAACTGTTTACAGAATTAAAATTAAGGCAGTAGTTTTAGAGATATTAGAATTTAAATACAAAAAACGGGAGCGCGGCGTTGCACGCAAATACGCGAGCATAAGCGAGAGTCTTGAGGGCTACAGAGCAGTTTTCAAAAAAAAATACAGAAGGGTTAAGGAGTATAAAAAGTTATTTGAACTCTGTGTCAAACCAAACAATCGTAAAACTCTTATTGTATAAGCAGCATGTTATGCATTGGTTAGCATAGGAAACTAAACCATAAGTGGGTAAGATTAAGTGTGCATAATTCCATTTATTTGTGTTCCTAAATTATATTGAGTCTGACCATAGGCTATCATAATTTAGCTACAATATTTAATTTAATATTTTTATGGTATAAATAAAGTTATATTCATCAGTTAAATATTTGTTTACATTACACCCTCCTTGCTTGATTATTAGGGATTGGGAAGAACACCAAACGAGCGTAATTTTTGAGTCGCGTGTAGCGTAAAATACTTTTATTGAGCTACCTTTAGACTGTTTGCAACCGACTGCAGTTAGCTCAAATTATATATACTCTCTGATGCCGTGGTTCGCAATAGGCGTGACAAACATAGAATTGTTACTCGCAACTCCAAAACGACCTTGATGCGTAAAAGCATATTCTGCTCAGCACCTTTCGCATATAATAAACTGCCAGAGTCTATACGGGAGCTACCTTGTACGTTGTTTCGGAGGAAAGTGACTGAATTATTGACAAAAAAATGTTATTACTCTTTTAATGAATATATGACCGATAAATTGTAGCTTAATATTGACTTCTCTTTTTTTTATGAATGACTGTATTATTTTTATTATTTCTTCAATTGTTTAGAATTAGTTATATTAGTTATGATGTAAACTCTAAAACATTGCACGCCCAATAGGGCAGAATACATTGAGACATTCCAGTACATTATAACAACTTTTATAACATGTATTACATGCAATAAATGAATTTGAATTTGAATTAGCTTTAATTTTTTGTATTCCATAGAAAGAGATAAGATAGTAATTTTCGTTGTCAATAAAGATGTAATAGACTTTTATGCTATGGCGCTCATTGGCGGAGGCCTATGTCCAGCGCCGGATTTATATTTTTATGAGCGTTTCCGCCGCCCTATGTACAGAGCCGTTCATTATTAGCCCCCCCCCCTCGTAGGCATACAAGGTTCGAATCCTGCAATTGGCAATAACATATTTTTTGCTTTAACAAAGCATAAGGAACCCAAAAATTGCAAAATCGCTCCAGTTCAAACCAGAGAACGTGTTTGACTTTTATCGTCTACAATCGAGTGACCGTCTCCTATGAAATCTGCCGCCCCTAGGCCGCGGCCTATACGGCCTATTTATAAATCCAGGACTGCCTATGTCCAGCAGTGGACTAATATAGGTTGATGATGATGATACTTTTATGCGAACTTTTAACAGAACTGATTTTACATTTCATACAAAAGTCCTGTATGCAAAATAAGCAAAACACATTCTTTTAAATTTGACTCAATTGATCTCAGCATTAGTGATCATTAAAGAAAACACACACATTCAACAATAAATAATTTATTTACTTATCTAACCTACAGATGGGGTTATTCTGCACCATGTGCAGATCGACCCGGGGTCCCACCAGGTCGCGGATGTTGTTCAGTCCGTACTTGATCATGGTGGGTCTCTCCAGCGACAGGCCCCAGGCGATCACGTTCACGTCCTCAGGCAGTCCCATCGGCAGCAGCATCTCAGGACGGAACACGCCCGAGTTGCCGATCTCTATCCATTTGCCCAGACCTGGAATGTATAATAGTACTTTGTAGGCGTGAGATGATATCTAGGATGATTTTTAACAATGCTAGACAATCCACATAGCACCATCTCCAATTTGTTCTGAGGCGGAAACAAATTTAAGATGGTGCTGAACCCGCTACCTCATGCGTCGCAGACGGACTCTCGCCTGCTGCGCCACTGAGGTCGTCAAATTGAATGTCGGCTAATTGCACATCGGCTAATAATATAGCTTAGTAAAAATTGCTTAGTAAAGGAAATAATAAATAGGCTTCTTTTTTATCGTGCATAACCTCGACCGAACTAGTAAGTCTCCATTCATAAGAGAATGTCTCTTGACTCTTGCTCAAAGAAATAATACATTAAAAACGAACGAACCCCAACAATCTCGTCAATGATAAGCTAATATTGGGATGACGAACTGCGAAAGACTGCTGTTGAATGCGGCAAGCTGAAGACAGGGCGATATGGCACTCATTAGGGGAGGTCTTTGTCCAGCAGTTGACTAATATACCTACGTGGATGATGATGATGCAGTTTATAGCAAACATTTCCATCCAATCTACAGTGCGGCCGTGGTCGTTTAAAAGGTCACCTTCATGGTAGGCGAAGATCTCCATGCTGGGCTCGGTGTAGGGGTTGTAGGCGGGCTTGAACTGCAGCTTGTGGAAGCCGAGCCGCTGGAAGAAGGCGTGCAGCGTGTCCAGCAGGTGCGCTAGTGCCAGCCCCGCGCCCGCGCACACGCCCTCCACCTGCTGGAACTCCGCCAGGTGCGTCGCGTCCAGCGTCTCGTTGCGGAACACCTGACACAACACATATCATAAGCCGAGCCGCTGGAAGAAGGCGTGCAGCGTGTCCAGCAGGTGCGCTAGTGCCAGCCCCGCGCCCGCGCACACGCCCTCCACCTGCTGGAACTCCGCCAGGTGCGTCGCGTCCAGCGTCTCGTTGCGGAACACCTGACACAACACATAGCATAAGCCGAGCCGCTGGAAGAAGGCGTGCAGCGTGTCCAGCAGGTGCGCTAGTGCCAGCCCCGCGCCCGCGCACACGCCCTCCACCTGCTGGAACTCCGCCAGGTGCGTCGCGTCCAGCGTCTCGTTGCGGAACACCTGACACAACACATATCATAAGCCGAGCCGCTGGAAGAAGGCGTGCAGCGTGTCCAGCAGGTGCGCTAGTGCCAGCCCCGCGCCCGCGCACACGCCCTCCACCTGCTGGAACTCCGCCAGGTGCGTCGCGTCCAGCGTCTCGTTGCGGAACACCTGACACAACACATATCATAAGCCGAGCCGCTGGAAGAAGGCGTGCAGCGTGTCCAGCAGGTGCGCTAGTGCCAGCCCCGCGCCCGCGCACACGCCCTCCACCTGCTGGAACTCCGCCAGGTGCGTCGCGTCCAGCGTCTCGTTGCGGAACACCTGACACAACACATATCATAAGCCGAGCCGCTGGAAGAAGGCGTGCAGCGTGTCCAGCAGGTGCGCTAGTGCCAGCCCCGCGCCCGCGCACACGCCCTCCACCTGCTGGAACTCCGCCAGGTGCGTCGCGTCCAGCGTCTCGTTGCGGAACACCTGACACAACACATATCATAAGCCGAGCCGCTGGAAGAAGGCGTGCAGCGTGTCCAGCAGGTGCGCTAGTGCCAGCCCCGCGCCCGCGCACACGCCCTCCACCTGCTGGAACTCCGCCAGGTGCGTCGCGTCCAGCGTCTCGTTGCGGAACACCTGACACAACACATATCATAAGCCGAGCCGCTGGAAGAAGGCGTGCAGCGTGTCCAGCAGGTGCGCTAGTGCCAGCCCCGCGCCCGCGCACACGCCCTCCACCTGCTGGAACTCCGCCAGGTGCGTCGCGTCCAGCGTCTCGTTGCGGAACACCTGACACAACACATATCATAAGCCGAGCCGCTGGAAGAAGGCGTGCAGCGTGTCCAGCAGGTGCGCTAGTGCCAGCCCCGCGCCCGCGCACACGCCCTCCACCTGCTGGAACTCCGCCAGGTGCGTCGCGTCCAGCGTCTCGTTGCGGAACACCTGACACAACACATATCATAAGCCGAGCCGCTGGAAGAAGGCGTGCAGCGTGTCCAGCAGGTGCGCTAGTGCCAGCCCCGCGCCCGCGCACACGCCCTCCACCTGCTGGAACTCCGCCAGGTGCGTCGCGTCCAGCGTCTCGTTGCGGAACACCTGACACAACACATATCATAAGCCGAGCCGCTGGAAGAAGGCGTGCAGCGTGTCCAGCAGGTGCGCTAGTGCCAGCCCCGCGCCCGCGCACACGCCCTCCACCTGCTGGAACTCCGCCAGGTGCGTCGCGTCCAGCGTCTCGTTGCGGAACACCTGACACAACACATATCATAAGCCGAGCCGCTGGAAGAAGGCGTGCAGCGTGTCCAGCAGGTGCGCTAGTGCCAGCCCCGCGCCCGCGCACACGCCCTCCACCTGCTGGAACTCCGCCAGGTGCGTCGCGTCCAGCGTCTCGTTGCGGAACACCTGACACAACACATATCATAAGCCGAGCCGCTGGAAGAAGGCGTGCAGCGTGTCCAGCAGGTGCGCTAGTGCCAGCCCCGCGCCCGCGCACACGCCCTCCACCTGCTGGAACTCCGCCAGGTGCGTCGCGTCCAGCGTCTCGTTGCGGAACACCTGACACAACACATATCATAAGCCGAGCCGCTGGAAGAAGGCGTGCAGCGTGTCCAGCAGGTGCGCTAGTGCCAGCCCCGCGCCCGCGCACACGCCCTCCACCTGCTGGAACTCCGCCAGGTGCGTCGCGTCCAGCGTCTCGTTGCGGAACACCTGACACAACACATATCATAAGCCGAGCCGCTGGAAGAAGGCGTGCAGCGTGTCCAGCAGGTGCGCTAGTGCCAGCCCCGCGCCCGCGCACACGCCCTCCACCTGCTGGAACTCCGCCAGGTGCGTCGCGTCCAGCGTCTCGTTGCGGAACACCTGACACAACACATATCATAAGCCGAGCCGCTGGAAGAAGGCGTGCAGCGTGTCCAGCAGGTGCGCTAGTGCCAGCCCCGCGCCCGCGCACACGCCCTCCACCTGCTGGAACTCCGCCAGGTGCGTCGCGTCCAGCGTCTCGTTGCGGAACACCTGACACAACACATATCATAAGCCGAGCCGCTGGAAGAAGGCGTGCAGCGTGTCCAGCAGGTGCGCTAGTGCCAGCCCCGCGCCCGCGCACACGCCCTCCACCTGCTGGAACTCCGCCAGGTGCGTCGCGTCCAGCGTCTCGTTGCGGAACACCTGACACAACACATATCATAAGCCGAGCCGCTGGAAGAAGGCGTGCAGCGTGTCCAGCAGGTGCGCTAGTGCCAGCCCCGCGCCCGCGCACACGCCCTCCACCTGCTGGAACTCCGCCAGGTGCGTCGCGTCCAGCGTCTCGTTGCGGAACACCTGACACAACACATATCATAAGCCGAGCCGCTGGAAGAAGGCGTGCAGCGTGTCCAGCAGGTGCGCTAGTGCCAGCCCCGCGCCCGCGCACACGCCCTCCACCTGCTGGAACTCCGCCAGGTGCGTCGCGTCCAGCGTCTCGTTGCGGAACACCTGACACAACACATATCATAAGCCGAGCCGCTGGAAGAAGGCGTGCAGCGTGTCCAGCAGGTGCGCTAGTGCCAGCCCCGCGCCCGCGCACACGCCCTCCACCTGCTGGAACTCCGCCAGGTGCGTCGCGTCCAGCGTCTCGTTGCGGAACACCTGACACAACACATATCATAAGCCGAGCCGCTGGAGGAAGGCGTGCAGCGTGTCCAGCAGGTGCGCCAGCGATAATAATTTAAGGGTCACCTGACACACGTTTTATAACCATCTAGTAATTAAAGGGCGTCTAATGTCTCTGCTGTTGCAGGCGTCCAACAACAGTGGACCGTTATCTTTCTTTTCTCTCGTGAGGAAATCCTGCATGGATATATTCCTCCAGGAGGAAGACTATGTCAGACTCTTACTGACTAAATCCTCACGGTTTTCTCCTTGCACCTGTGCTAGACACGGGTACTTTATGAAATGCTTCCGCGAGCCCTAACAGTGACGTTCCACTTATTGCGAAATCCTTCCAAAAACTGGAGAAATCATCTCCTCAAAGTATTAGAAAGCCACCGTAGGCCTTTCTTCACCCGTTGCGTCGTCAGTAGTGAAATCAACGATTCAAAATGTAAGTCACTTCAATAGACCGCAGCGCGCAGGGATATCGACACTTTATGCTACTTATCGTGTTTTCATAAAAGGAACCAATGTAATAAAATGTTGATTAATTTTTAACTAAAGTGTTTTACCCGGGGGTCCCATGCCTAGATGATTAAACCTACCTGTTATGTGACAATAAAACAAACCCCTCACCTTATCGATGCTGAAGTACTTCTGTGGTCTGAAAGGCTTCTCCTGCGCTAGTTTATACAGCATGCGCGCGCTCACGGCCGTGGTGTGCGTGCGCAGCAGGTTCTTCTGGGCCTCCTCTAGCTTCCACGCGTACCTGTAGCCCTGGGGACGATTGGAACGAGTCATGCCGGGATCGTTCATAGACATTGATTCCTACTACAGGGATAATGCTTGTAAAATATATCAAATTAATTTAATTGACACAAGTTAACATAAGTGTATCCATACAGTAATAATGTATCCATACAGAGAAATAAGCTAAAGATTAAGTGTTATTTATTGTCTTTACTTCCTTTAGGGCAGTTCAAAACTTTTCAGCACTGGACTTGTAGGTAATTTTTTTAGTGTTAACTATAATATTCGTAATGAATCAACTTGAGTCCGGTTAAATATCCATATATTGTTACATTGCCTTACTCCCCCCGATGGGAGAGAATATGAACTGAATCTGAGTTTCAAACCTAACTCAGATTGCTGCATTCCAAGCTGTATGACAATGCTGATGCGCTGCGCCAGATACTATACTACATTAACACACTATACTAACGCACGTATTAGAACAGTGAGTTTTAAAATAGTATGGTATTGTTTACCTGTGATCCATACCCTCCCTCGCTGTGCACCTTCCGGACCCGCTCCAGATAGTCTGCGGGGAAGGCGGCGGAGGTGGCGGGGGACGACACGAAGAATGTGTCGTGCGCGTCGCGGGCCGGGTGCTGCGTGCAAATTGTATTACTATCTGGATAGAGGCAAACCTAACCGCTTTGTGACCACCTAGTCGAAAATTCTTTCTACAGGCTCTAATGCCGTAAAAGATCGCAAAGATTTTCGACTAGATAGTCACTTGGCTTCGTGGCACAGTTGGCAGTGCATTCAATCACACCTGTTGGGTTTGATTTGTCAATCTAGTCTAGATGTGAGTAGGTATCTACCTACTCACGATCTGTGTAGTCATTTTTTTAATGATTTATTAAACTTATTTGTGGTTTTAAGATCCATGTAGTCATTTTTTGATGATTATTAAACTTATTTGTGTTTATATTTGAATTTTAACTATTTAATTTGATGTCAAACTGTTTAGGGTTTTTATGTTGTGAATTCATTAAAAACATTATTAGTACAGATATCTAAAGCATAGGTACAGTTTCAATGTTATCTTACCTGTTGAGGCTGGAACAGCGCATCAAAGTTCCAGAAGGAGCTCTCCACATACATATTGGTGGGCATCTCCGTGAAGCCCATCTCCAGGAATATCTCCCGGAACTCAGAGCGCACCTTCAGGAGTGGGTGGAGGTTGCCGCTGTCGGGAGGCTGTCCTGGGGAATATAGTACATATATCACTGTAGGTGATATTTCTTTGTAGAGGGATGGTGGTGGTTATCTAGTTGTCTTCAAATCAAATCAAAGCTTGTGCGCTAGCATATTTTTTTATGATTTTGGCCAACCACTAAAGCAGATGTATGTTCTCGAAATAATCACACACACACAATGGTGTGTATGTACAATAATGTACATAGATTAGGACCAAGAATAACATATAGAATAGCAAAATTTTGAAAAATATGCCCTTGATTGGGTTAAATGAAAACTTGGTATAAACTATGGAATGAATTGTTTAATACATATTTTTTATTATTACTACTCTAGTAGCCTTTGGCTCAACTGCACCCGCCGGGCGGCCAGTGCTCTATGATTTCAGTACAATAACATTTTCAGGATGTTGATGCGGCTGCCTCGCTTTTGCAGTGCTTCTGGCATGTTAATAATAAATAATTATTATCCTATCCATTGTAGGTTATCTGGTAGAAAATATCTTGAATAATAATATAATTTTACCTAATGCATCAAAGTTATAAGGCTTGAACTGTAATGTCTTCCACGCTCCACTCAGCAGCATTTCACTAGTTAGGTCAGTCTCAAGCTTTTTGATAGTTGTGGAGAACTGTGCTCCTTTACTCAACGTGAAACTTTTTACAGTAACTTGCTCCAGGAGCTTCCGCTTCTTGTAATCATTCCTAATGTTATCGGCCAAGTTGTCGATGCCTTTGTTTATTTCAATCAAGTGCTCTTGTACTATGTCTGTGATGGTATCAACTTTCTTCTTGACTAATGGTGCTCCTCCAGATTTGTCGATTAGTATCCATCCAGACGACATTGCTTTGCTAAATCCAACTTTTGCATTTGGTACAGTCTGAAAATCAATTGAAAATGTTATAAATATTATACAAATATTCACACACTGGACAGAAATAGAATCTTTGGGTTAACAAACAAACAGGTTAACAAAAGTGATAAGACTCTTCATTTTTCGAAGTCAAAAAGGCCTTATCGGTGACCCTGCTACTAACCTTCATAACTTCAGCTTGAGCTATGCCGGCATCAGGAATACTCCTATATAGCACGGCTTCATGACTTCCTTTATCGGCCACCTGCTTTCCCTCCTCAGTAAGCTCCCATCTAGAACTTTTAGCAGCTTCCGAAACAACCATGTCAAGTGCCTCTAAACTTTTCACTGCACCAACTATTTTTTGATGGTCTTCATTGAACTCTTTGGCTAAATGTAAAGTATCAACTTTATCACATTTGTCTAGGTAATGTAGAATTCTTTCGTTGAGTTCCATTGTCGTATTTTTATGAATTTATCGTCGAGAAGGCAGGTTATTTCTTTTGGGCCACGAACGAAACTTCTTCTTCTTGTTCTATTGCTCGCTGTGTCATTCGTAACTTCAAAGTTCTTGACGTTGTCACAGACGTTGTTCGTAACGGTGTTTCCACTTCAATTCAACTCGAATAACATTTTATTGTCAATGAGGATCACTCGTTATTTTAACATTTATTTATATGTACGGGAGCGGATGACAGATTCTATGACAGATATGATTATGTTATGATAATTTGTCTTTGAAATGATGTAAAACGATCAATAAATGAAGAAGTTGTTAATTTTTTCTTTTCAGCTAGGTAAATAAAATTGGTTCGCTGGTTATAATTTCGTCACATAGACAGAAAATAGTCGCTAGTTTGTTTTAAAATTTGCACATTTTGCACTTATAACATAGCGTGTAATGCTGTTAAATTGTGTCGTTTTAGCCCATTCGGATAACTTGAGAGAGATGGTGGAGTACCTACTTAATAGGTACCTTTTATTAACTTTCAATTAGGTAGGTAGTACCTGCCTAAATACCTACGTAGGTAGCCGCTGAACTGCTCAGTCAAGATCCATAAGCCTTAATTTTGTAGTCCAAATTGATAGTGTCAACTACCACTTGACATGGGCATTTGCTCCACCGTCGTCCATCCTAGTTGATATAGGCCTGTCCCTGTTTGTTTAAGGTCGACGTGTATAGGTTGGTCGATGGTGTGAAATCGCGAGTGTCATGCGTCATTGTGACATTGCATTTGAAAGATTTAAACACATTTCGTGACCTCTGTGGTTTATTTACGTAAATTTTTGTTTTTTTGATAAAGTTATCTAAATACATAGAAATAAAGGTTTCAGCATGAGACACAAAATTTTGCGTTTTCTAACGCGATGCATTTTGTGGTACATTTTGGCGTTTTTTTTGCTCGCTGACGTCATTATTTTTACACCTACTCTACACAGTAGTTGAATAATAATAAACAAAACACTAGGTAACTAAATAGCTTTATTCATATATTCATAGGCCAGGTAGGATGACGATCTGCGAAATACTGCAAGCAGATGCTGGATGTGTCAAACTGAAGATGAGCGCGAGGCCGCGACCGCGACCTATGTTTATTTTATTATTTATGTTGATGATGATTTAAATATCAGGCTTGAGATGAGATCCTATCCTGCGCTGCAGCCCGCAGACAGACGTAGCTTTGGAACTTTGCTGCACTGTCCGTGAAAGGTTATTTTTTTATATTTATGTTTTTTTACAGACCGTAAAAAGTTCGATAATTATGTTTTAATATCCAATCAAAATAAATTTTTGTCAATACAATTTTTAAAACGATTTTATTGGATTTAATGAAACTTGATTGAAACTGGTTGTAGCCGTAAGTGGTTAAAGTCGGAAGCACTGAATCCCATTTCATAGAAAAGTGACTTTGACTTTAATTTGTCTGCAGTTTATTTTGACGGAACACAACATTTGTTTTCTGTCAAAAAAAATCGCAAGTGGTTGCAAAACACCAGTCGCCGATCAAGTTTTTCGCAATTAATATTGTTTACACTTTTAAGTTTACTGTAAGAATAAGAAGCCTCTCGGACACTCATTAGACTGTATTCCTAGGATTAAACTAACAGTGAGTATTCATAGATGTCAGCTAACTACTTTACACCGATCTCTGTGTAGCCGCACATCGCTTGCTCTGTGTCGTCGTTGCCGGCTCTCACTTATTTAGTATTGTTTTAAGCTGCTACATAAGTTCTTGTGTTAACATTCTTAGAAAATATTATTGTGGCATAGTAATATTTATTAGTAACCTACGCATATTCTACTGAAAAGGTACTATACCTACTACTATATCTATAAGTACTGTAGGTATGTTCCTATGGTACAAATAAATAAACTACCCTCCTATCCTACCTACCTACGCATGCATCCATAAATTTGTAAGTCAAAGCTTTATTCTAATAAATAAAGCTTCGACAATTCGATTTCAGGATTAAATTAAAGTTATTTTGGAATTATTACTGTATTTTGTGGGTACCTTCCTATGTGAAGCTACTATCTTGGCTGAGCTTAGTCAGAGAAACAATATGATTAACCAATTTCCACTAAATAAATCATGAAACTGTAAATAATAATAAAATATACTTTTATTTCAGACACACATTCAATATTATCCATATTATCGTGTTCTTGAGTGGAGACCGCGACTCGGTAAACGTAGTGTAGGACGCCCTCCGGCCAGGTGGGATGATGATCTGCGAAGGACTGCTGGCAGATGCTGGATGCGTCAAGCTGAAGACTAGCGCTATGGCACTCATTAGGGGAGGCCTATGTCCAGCTGTGGACTAATATAGGCTGATGATGATGATGATTCCATATTAAATATAATTCAAAAGTAAATTAAGTTTAAATGTTTGCCACTAAGGTCAAACTGTACATTAATGAAGTCATTGTCTATTTGTAGATGTCCAGACTGAGTATAGTTATATTTGGAGCCACGGGGTTCACGGGCAAGTATGCTGTCCTGGACATGGTCCGGATAGCCAAGCTTCACCCCGGGCTGACGTGGGGCGTTGCAGGCCGGAACCAGTCGAAGCTCGAGACTCTCATGCAGGATGTGGCAGACAAGACTGGTAGGTGCATGCATTACCACACTAGCTATGTGTCGCCACATGTTGAGACTCATCTGAATGGGCAAGTTTGAAGTGTTTTGCTGTTTGAGCATTATGTGAGCATAATATGTGGACACTGAGGACATATATTTGAAAGTATCCGCCAGTAGCCTCACCCATGTTGTTGCTATGGAAATGTTTCAAGGTTATTTCTATGTGATGGGAATAGATTTATGGGATAAAAAGTAGCCAATAGTTTCCGCAGAGTATGCAATGAAAGACATTTTATGGCAAAAAATACTCCTTGGGTATCTTACATAATTGAATTCTCATAAAAACAAAAAAGTTCTTTTATAATGAAATACAATAGGTACATTAATTCTTAAAATTATTCTTATTATTTTTTTATGCCTCTAAGGCCGGCCAATTAAATAGTGAGATAGGTATATACATGTATGTTAGATTACGTTTATTTCGCTTAGGTAGGTAAGTTATTAAGCCATTTTGTTCAAAAAAGCGTTTCACAAAACAATAGATAAGACTTAAGTTTAGGTAATGTAACTATAATGTAGGTAGGTAGGTACTAATGATAGATTATAATGAAGGTAAAGACTAATTGTGCATTGTTGCTATGTTTGTGTAGGTAGTTACAGTGAACTTAATTACTTAATTCAGAAATAAACATATATATTTTTAATTTTGTTTTGCACACACTTAAATTAACATATTCCTTTATTTCATTGAGTCTTAATATTTTAGGGATTCCTACTTTTATAAAGTATAAAATATAACTAATGTTTGTTTGGGATAGGTACATCACTTAAAGTATAAAATAAAGTAGCTTTCTCTGTGGCTTTGTCCCTTTGTATGCTTAAATCTTTAAAACTATGCAACGGATTTTGATGCGTTTTTGTAAATAATATAGAGTGATTTAGGAGGTTTATATGTATAATAAAACCGTGCGAAGCTGGGGGCAAGTAGCAGAGGCTGATGTGGAATGAATGCATACTCTCGTGTCGTGAGTAAACAGCGGCGTCAGCGCTCGATCTGTTAACCTGCTGATAGTCTTATCAAAGCACATAATTAAATCCATACCTACAAAGTGCCGGATGTATATTTTGTATGAGTGTAGGCCATTTTTTTGCCCCATGTACAGAGCCATGTATGCCATGTGTTCATTATTAGCTTAGACCCCCCCACCTCCCCCGGTAGGCAAGGTTCGAATCCTGCAATTGGCAATAACATCTTTTGCTAACAAAGCTTAAGGAACCCAAAAATTAAATAACAGCCATAAGAATTGCTAAAACGCTCCAATTGAAACCAATGAACGTGTTTGACTATTTTCGTCGGCAATCGAGTGACCGTCGTCCTCTGAAATCTGCCGCCCCTAGGCCGCGGTCTATACGGCCTATTTATAAATCCAGGACTGTACATACATAAGAAACAGTAAGTTGTGGGCCCGGACCCGCTATGCGTCACCTGTGTAGCCGCTTCTACGTCAAATCTTGTGCTGTGATGTGAAAACATAAGAATTAAGTGTAATTTGTGGTTCAATCACCGCTATTAAAGTAGCGTGTTATTCCGCGTTCCGTGCTAGTACCCAGGCATACTTTCATTTCTACATAGAGAATTATCATAGGCATTAGCGTGTCCTAGTTGATACATTATCAGCATGGATATGACCAACTAATCCTCAAGTAATTGTAGGTAACTATTCTACTTTCTGCTCTCAGCTTTAAACCCTCTATGTGCATATGTTTCACTGGGTACATAGGCATAGCGGTATTATAAAACAACAAAGTCACCGTGTTTGTGTGTCTGTCGAAACGCGCTAAAAAACTCGAGTAAAGCTACGATGGACGAAGTCATTCAAGATTCATCAGAATTTTGTTCTGATTATTGCTGAATGGCGATGACTCTTAAAGATGTCGCGATGTCGAAAAAAATCAGGGCGAAGGGAGCCATACTGCAAAGCGGGGCAAGATGCTAGTTGGGCAGATATGTCGCCGCCGCCGTCCCGCGCCGGATTGTTGATCAGCCCGTTTATGAAATAGCTAGGCAGTCTAAAAATGGACCCTTCATTTAAATGCCTACGGATGCTAACGGTGAAATCATCGTTCAACAATAGTTTCATCTCCTGGCCAAGCACAAAGATCCATTCGTCGTCATTTAGTCCAGAAAAGGTACAAACATTCAGACGTGTAATTCTCGTGTTATTATGTAATGGATAATTCTCAGTCGCAACATAGAAGAAAAACTCGCTGTCGTCGCAAGCAACCTATTAGACTATAACCTATGACCTACCTAGCAGTTGTTCGTACGTATAACTTAGGCCAAGGCGAGGTTGCATGCAGTCATCATAACCATCATGATAACTGCGTTTTTATTGATTTTTAAACGTTCCTATACAATTACCTCGGCTTGACCTTAACGACATTTTCAATCGACTTCAAAAATGGAGGTTCTTAATACTGTATTTTATTTTTCTCCTCACAAAGTTTGTCTCGATGAACTGATTTTGAGGATTGGTTAAGCTAAAGAAGCTTTTGCTTCCTTATTTTAATTCAATAGACGTAGATCTAGCCCTGGAATAACACATAGTCTACTGTCGATAGTTTAGATAAATCAATCATGCTAAGCCCTCTGCAGCTATAGACGTAGTTGTCGCCTACAGCAAAACGCTCCTTCATACAAGGTCGTTAATTCCAGGTGAAAACCTCTCCCACATCCCGATTATAATCGCGGACGTGTCAGACGCTAAGTCTCTGAAGGAGATGTGCTCGCGAGCGCAGGTCGTCGCAAACTGCTGCGGCCCGTACCGCCTGTACGGCGAGCCCGTGGTGCGCGCCGCTGTGGAGGCGGGCGCGCATCAGGTCGACATCACCGGCGAGCCACAGGTACATAGACCAACAACAGCATACAGAGAGGAGTCTCTGAAGGAGATGTGCTCGCGAGCGCAGGTCGTCGCAAACTGCTGCGGCCCGTACCGCCTGTACGGCGAGCCCGTGGTGCGCGCCGCTGTGGAGGCGGGCGCGCATCAGGTCGACATCACCGGCGAGCCACAGGTACATAGACCAACAACAGCATACAGAGAGCCCTCTTGTAGCATTGGCAACAGCCCAAGCCGAGGTTCGCACCTAAGTGGTGGCCCTTGTGCGTGTTGCCCCATCGTAACTTTACCGGCGCGGCGCGGCGCCCTCTGCGCCCATCATAGTCCGGTAACGCTGTCATGGCCATCTGAGGTCAACAGCATTATAGTCCATTCGTCCTCTTTGTTTTCTGTACTGCCTTAAAATAATACTGATTTCGGGCGCTGGGAGGTGCAACATAGTTATAAACTTATGCTCTTTCAGTATTCCAGTTATTATACAGCGCTGTGTGGATTGTCCAGCGTTATTTATTTATTTGCTTTATTATGTTTTATTCATATAAACGTATGACCTGAACTATACCCTGAATTAGGCTATAACTTAAAGTAAAAGGCTTGTTTCTTCCCAGTTCATGGAAACGATGCAGCTAAAGTACTCCGAGCTGGCTCGCGCGGCCGGCGTCTACATCGTCAGCGCGTGCGGCTACGACTCTGTTCCGAACGACATGGGGGTCATATTCCTACAGCAACAGTTTGGAGGTTAGTTTAATCTTTTCTTAGGGGAAAGAACAAAGAGTTTAGGGCTGCCAGGTCTTGAAGCGAGACATTTGTTGTTAGGTTTTGAAATACGATTTTACACGATTTTTCCTCAATTAAAGGTTCAGTATCACTAGTTGTTAACTCAGTCGTTATACTGAATGCAGGTATTCCCCGCACGCGGCCAACAACCAATGAAATGAATTGGTTGGTTTCAAGCAAGGTAGTGCGGGGACTCCCAGAGCTCCACTTTCTAAAAAAAAATGCGAGGTGAAATATCCTACTAATATTATAAACGCGAAAGTTTGTAATTATGGATGGATGGATAGATGTTTGTTACTCTTTCACGCAAAAACTACTGAACGGATATGGATGAAATTTGACACAGAGATAGATTATAGTCTGGAATAACACACAGGCTATATATTTATTCCAGTTCCAGGTATAGAATTAGATCGATTTCAAACATCCGATTTTTCGCATTCATAATATTAGTTTCACTTCTGTCGTCCCGTTATTGTCAGAATTGATCTTCAAAGGTTCAATTGGAATTGGTTTTATTTTAATAAAGAAGTTACCGATTGTTCAGATTCAGATTCTTTATTGGCAACATTGTTTCAAGTCTTTGGTGGTAAATTATAAATTACTTAAAGTAATACAAAAAAAGTAAGTACTTAATGCAGTTAAAAACGAAATTGAAAGAACACAAACAATAATATATACAAAAAAAATATTCATAATTTATTAAAATTGGAACGTCACTAATTAATTATTATTGTTCTATTCCTTGATTGTAATTTTCGTTGTTATTAAAGATACATTTACCTAACTAAAAAAAAATATTATTAATTAATGTACCTAAACGTTGTGTTACAGGCACAGTGAACAGTGTAGAGTCGTACATGAGCTCAGAGATACCGGCCGAGTACCGCGCTCGCGCCGCGAAGGAAGGCGTCATACACTACGGCACGTGGGAGTCCCTAGTGCTGGGGTAAGTACGGTGTATTACTGTGCTCTTAGCTTATACCTCTTTCTTCGCATCACCATCAGCCTATATTAGTCCACTGCTAGACATAGGCCTCCCCCAATGAGCGCCATAGCGCCCTGTCTTCAGCTTGACGCATCCAGCATCTGCCAGCAGTCTTTCGCAGATCATCATCCCACCTGGCCGGAGGGCGTCCTACACTACGTTTACCGAGTCGCGGTCTCCACTCAAGAACACGTTTACCCCAACGGTTGTCGGTTCTTCGCGAGATATGGCCGGCCCATTGCCACTTCAACTTGCTATTTCTTTGAGCTATGTCGATACCTTTTTTTTCTGTCGGATGTATTCGTTACGAATTCTATCCTTCAGAGAGATTCCTCACATAGCTCTTTCCATAGCTCGCTGAGCGACTTTGAACTGGTGGACCAGCCCTTCCGTGAGTGTCCACGTCTCAGCTCCGTAGGTCATTACGGGTAGGACGCACGAACTTTCTTTTCTTCGTTTCTCCCCATGGACGAACGAAATTATAGTTTACTATGAAGGTTGAACACCTGCATCCTTATCTATGCTAAAAATGAGTGCCCACAGGGGTAACCCAGTAATATATGAAATATAACTTCAGAACCAGTGTTTGGTGTTTGATACGCACAATTGTAGATGGCTCTGTATCCTACATGCATGGTCTTCAAAAACCAATGTCAAGGATAACAGATAACAGATGGCGCTGTCTTCAGTGAAAATATAGATATAGCCTTTTTTCTTTCTAGCCCTTGCAATCCTTGAAAAAATAAGTATAATCTTTTCTTTGAGTGTCAGTATTGGGCAAAACAGCCTGACTTGTTGATCCGCCTAATTTGATAAAATGTACTAGAGCTAACATCAGACAGAGTGACAACTTTTTGTTTACGCTATATGACGACAATATTATTTGGTACTTCCAGATTGGCGCATTACGGGGAGCTGAAGCCGTTGAGACAGAAGCTGTATCCGGAACGATTGCCTACGTTCAAACCGAGGCTCGAAAAACGGTACCTTAACAAACTTACACTATAATTATTAGTTCAATACAAAACCCACGTTCAAGAACGGAATACATACCTTTATAATATTAAATTGTAAATTTATAATATTCAATTGTAAATTCATTCTAAGTGAATTCACCAGGTTCAAGGGTTTATAGTCTTTATATCTAATCAGTTTTTATTATTCAACACCGAAGTTCCAAAAAGAGCCTTAAACCCGCGTAATAAGTGTTATTTAACATCCAGGCCGGTGATCCACAAGGGCCCCGGCGGCGGCTGGTGCCTTCCCTTCATGGGCGCGGACAACTCCATCGTGTACCGCACGCAGCGCGCGCTGCACGAGGCGGAGGGGCGGCGGCCGGCGCAGTTCCGCGCATACCTGGACGTGGGCCCCTGGCTCTACGCCTGGCTGGGGCTGCTGGCGGCCGCGGGGCTATACCTGCTCACTAGGTACTCAATCTTAATTTATTTCCATGTAAGACATTTAATATGAAAAAATAATTATGAATTCTGTATAAGCGATGAACAAATTGACATGTATTACTGTTCCCCCCAGGTCGTCAGTCCTCTGTCGCGTCCTACTGGCGCACCCGCGCTTGTGCTCGCTGGGGCTGGTGTCGCGGCGCGGGCCCTCGGCGGCGGTGGCGGGCCGCACGCGGTACGCGGTGGCGCTGCGGGCGGAGGGCTGGGCCGTCGGACAGGAGCACCGCGGCGCGCCCGACAGGACCGTGCACGCTAAGGTTACTCATCTCACAGTTTGATAACTAACTAGACTAAGGCGACCCCTAGACCTACAATAACATTGTACAATATTTTATTGTACAACTAGCGCCCCGCCCCGGCTTCGCACGGTTTTATTATACATTACTATAAACGTCACGGACCCCGAGACCTTTCCAACGAATGCAAAACCGTGGAAATCGGTTCGTACGTTCTGGAGTTATAGCGTCAGGAAGGAAAACCCGACTTATTTTTATATAGTAGATAAGATTGAAAGGCGCTCTGAATCCAAACGAGTTCAATATTAACCCTTAAGGTTGTTTCTGGTCCAGGACTAAGCATAGCTCCGCTATTAGATGGCGCTGATTTTCTATGTTGAAGTTTTTCACTATTTTCTAATTAAATTGTGCATAATTGTTTAATGGTAATGTATTTGCCGCAAATGGTATGTTGTTTTTTATATACCAAGCAATTTTTCAAGTGTTGAAAGCATCTATGGAGCTTGTATTTGGGAAGAGCAAAAAAGATCTTGCCTGTGTGAGTGATCGGCCGCTACGAGTCACTCACACAGGCAAACTTTACAAATTCAGTGGAAATAAAATAACTACTGTTCGAAAAATAACAGAGATAATTGGAGACGCCTTAGGACTAAATATTTTTCGGACCAATATTTCCGTTTTCGGGACATAACTAAATTACATCTAAAATTAATTCAATAAAACCACTAGTTAACGAACTAATTTTCTTCTCTTGCTTTTTTTAAGAAAAAAAACAGGCTCTATTTACATTTAAAAAAAAATTGGAGGTAATTTCCTTTTTGATTTTGAACAATTTAAGTAAAAAGGCGCAGAGGGTAATGTTATTTACGAACTAGCTTATTAGCTAAAGAATATCTTACAAATTATAGGTAAAAAAAAATACTTTTCATGCTATTTATTAATTTCGTTAAATCATTGGAATTGACAAATAATTTTAATAAGTTCACAATAACAATCATTAATTTTAAATGTACTCACTGTGAAAGTTGTTCCTATTTTATAATAAAATTACAATAAAATTCTTAGCGTAAGGAAGTCTCCACTTTTTTTTACTCTGTTCTTTGTGTACTTAGGTATCTTAGCTCCGATTTTACGACCACTTATAAAAGATTAAAAGTAATATAAATTTTCACCGTATTTCAATAACTCACTTTGGACTAGCGGTTTGAACAGTCGGGTGGGTGCGACGATGTATAGTCGTACCTGGGTTCGAAACCACTGAAAATTTGATTTACTTTTTGCTTTTTGATAATAAAATATCCACAAAATTTTGATACATCCCATTAGTACGGGCTCGAATCCCTTCAACACTACCAAAATTTTTGATTTTTATCATTTTTATTCTTTATGTTTTGAACAATGTCATAGACCTAGTACAAACAAATTCATGTTTGTCATAAATTACTTATTGTAAGCCTTCCTAAGTCTATTTTATTGTAATATAAAACTTTGGTAGACTGTTCTGCGTACATCCCACAAAGGGTCCTGACCTCGTTTCTAACGGTATGACAAAAATAAAATGAAACAATTATGTACTATCAACACCAACTGATTTTTATTTTATTTTAGCTCTTTACGCCAGCTAATGTTCAGGCATTTTTACAAATCGCTCATTGAATGCAAAACGGCCACATTTCAAAAAATTTAGAAAATGGTTTTATTTCTTATAAAGTATATTTTCTTTTGAAAACATTTCATTTAAATATTTATTTCTTTTTATTGGGATAATTATCTTAACTTTGCTTCAAAATTTGAATGCAAAAAGGGCTTTTGTAGTTTTTATCAAGTTGGGTGATAGATATAACAGCGACCATTATTTTAAAAAATAGAGCAAAAAATTATGAAAACAATGATGAATGTGATGAATGAAAGAAAAACATTTTTTCAAAAAAATCATGTTCGACGATGTGACGATTAGTCCAATAAAATAAAAAAAAATATATAATTCCGGACAGTCCACACAGCATCATCTAGCCCCAAGGTGAGCAAAGCTTGTATTATGGGTACTAGTTGACTGATAAACTTAATACAATACATTACATAGATAGATTTTTTTTTTAAATACATAGAAAACACCCAGACCAACGGAACAAATTTCTGCAGATCGTACACAATTTTTTTCCGACACGGGAATTGAACCCGCAACCGGTCGCAGGCGGACCTTCGCCCACTGCGCCACATCGGTCGTCGCTGATGAATGAGCGAAATGCTTTGCATACACTCTGACACGTCTAATGCTAGGGCCACACTATCGTGATATGCCGATAATTATTGCCATAAGTTATACAACACCTAGGTGTAACCACGATTAATGGCCATAATTTTACAATGCCAATCAATATGGCAAATGGCGGTAGGCAATAGCTCCGGCGGCGGTCTTGTTTCGCACATCAAAGAAGATTACCGCAGTAATTAATGCGTTTGTGGCCACAACCGTTTGTCCAGTGTGCAATATGAGCACACCGGCGCGGCGACGCACGTGATATTTTTACCGCCTTATTTATTGACATATCTAGGTAAACTCTAGTGTAACCACACCACTTCATGCAGTAATTTAAACGGTAATTTAATGTCATAATTATTGCGGTAACAGCCCGGTAGACGGTAAGGTAGTGTGGCCCCAGCGTAAAACTCTCTAAGCTGGTACCTATAAACAAACATGTTATCTGTTTACATAGTGTCATTTATTGTTGTCATGGGAACGGCACGTAGGCTTCCTAGATCTTATTTGACATGCAACAAAAATAGAAGGGAATAAATACTTGGACGATGGAAAAACGCTTTGAGAACGTAAACTATGGTATTATTAGATGATTCTTTAGATAGCACAGAGATGGCGATTCCGTCGCCGCCGTCACACTCACAAGATCAAGTAAGCGGGCGTACGACACTATCCGTGTTCACTCACGCATTGATAGAAATGGCCTAAAATTTTCACGTTATTTCTAATTATACCGAGTGTTTTCATGAATCAAACACAATTTGCCGCAAATAATGACCAATAACAAAGCCAAAAACAGTTATTTATTTGTTAAATTATGTCCACATCGCTCATATTTGGGAAAATACAAACGTATGGAAATCGAACAACCTTAACGGTCAATATTATTGCACAATTTGCAATATTGCGTTTAGAGGCCGCTTAAGGGAAATCACCATCACCAGCATAAGCCACCAAGGACAAACCACAATATCACTACATAGTATAAAACAAAGTCGCTTTCTCTGTCCCTATATCCTATGTCCCTTTGAATGCTTAAATCTTTAAAACTACGCAACGGATTTTGCTGCGGTTTTTTAATAAATAGAGTCATTCAAAAGAATAGTTTATACGTATAATAAAACCGTGCGAAGCCGGGGCGAGTCGCTAGTATATAAATAAAGTAGTATATAATAGGCATAAAGAATTATATAAAAAAATATATAAAAAGCTACTTTTATGCGACGCAACGAAGTGTGATTCAGCTAGCTCGCACAAGCGCTAAGTGCCTACCGAGATATTCATCTACAGTAATATGTTGCATATAAATAAAGTAAATATATAAATAAATATGTTGGACAATCCACACAGCACCATCTAGCCCCAAAGTAAGCTACTCAAAGCTTGTGTTATGGGTACTAGATAATTGATACATTTAATACATTGTATACATAGATATATATTTTTTATTATACATAGAAAACACCCAGACCAACGGAACAAATTTCTGCAGAAAATCTATATATATAAAAGAAAGTCGTGTTTGTTACAACACTTATAACTCGAGAACGGCTGGACCGATTTTTATGAATTTGTGTTTTTGGATTTGTCTTCGTCGGGAATAGCATATTAAGTTTAAAAATATGATATTTGACAAATAAATAAATTTCCCCGCGGGCGACGCTGCGGGGCGCAGCTAGTAATTAATATAATAAAATCATAAATAATGAATATAGATGTGTAACTGTGTCAGGTGTCGGGTTTGAACCCCGGCTACGGCGCCACGGTCTCTGCGCTACTGCACTGCGCCATCACGATTCTGCAGGAAAAGGACAAAATGCCCGGCGAGTAAGTACTACTTACTGTACGTACGTGAGGTTATCGTCTTAAAGCGATATTACACAACACGCTATTCAGGGCCCGGTAGTTAGGGCGATTAGGGAGCATGGCTTGCCGGGTCCGTCCCTTAGGGACTATAAGTCTTATTACACCACTCATAGTTAGGGTCCCTGAATAACGTGTAGTAAATCAGTAAATCAATATCTTTATTTCTTTAGGCTTATTTAATACTATAGGTACATAATTATCAAAATAATATAAGAAATAAAGTGATAATTGATTTTCAGCTCGCTTCAATCTTTTGTCCACTAGTGTAAGAAGCGAAATAGAAACCACTAGCACGTGTATAACTTATGTGTCTAAAACGTGTTTGCCTTATACATAGTGCAATACCGCTTTAATACAAACCTCTGAACCTAAATAACATGTACGTTGTTTTAGGCCGCCCATTGTAAATTAGCTGTATTTGTTTTTGTTTATTTTTGTACTTTTCTCTGTTTATTTTGTGTGCAATAAAGTTTATCCTACATTCACACACACATATCACACATACACACGCAGAAACACATCACACACACACACACACACACACACACAACCTCACTTACCGTACACACCACTTTTTTTTCTAACAGAGACTGGCTAAAATATTTATTATAAGTATTTCATTTTTTTATATTTTTGTTTGATTGTTTTTAATTATAAATTTTCACTGTAAATTCATCCTATTCTTTGTTTCAAAATGTACTGTATAAGTTTTTTAACATAGTGTTAGCTTTGGAACTGTATTCTTTTACCTTCGGAGGAGGGCGTTGTCATCTGCGACACAGTTTTTTTAAACTCCTGCAGATGACATCGTTTCCATTTTAACCACGACACTATTGTTATTGTTCCATAATAAACGATTTATTTATTTATTATTAATTGTATTTTATTGTTCGTTGTTACAGCGGAGGCGTGCTCACGACTGGCGTCGCGTTCAAAGACACGAGCCTCGTGCAGCGTCTCTCGCAGCCCGGGAATAACATGCGCTTCGAGATCACGCACTCCACGCAAATATAGTCCGTACTGCCCCTTACTTTACATTCATTATCCCTCACAACTACTACATTGCTGGATACTAAACTATACCAGCTGTGCGATTAGGCTAAAACCACCCATTCAAAATTGACACATGATAGCCATTTCAATGGCAATCACGCGCGTCCTATCCATATAATTGCAAATTACGAAGGCCATTAAAATGGCTTTCGAGTGTCAATTTTGGATGGTTGGTTTAAACGTAATCGCAAAGCTGGCTCCGTCATTCGCCTATACCTACCGCGATAAGTACTTACCTCGGCAATTGAAGTTGTAAATGAGTAGGGGCCGCCCCGCGCTGTAAGTGTCGTGACTCGTAAGCGGTTGACAACCCTGTGCCGACAATCCGCGCCGCCAGACAAGGACAGAGTTACGCGTAAGAAGAGTGTTTAGGTGAAACATAATGTACGCAAAAATAATACAACGGAATAAGGGAGGAATGTAAATTGGAAGGAATATATTGAAATAATTTATTGTAAACTGCAGAACGAAAGCTGTCGCACTCGTAGCCTTGGTTAAAGTCAATTAATGGTTAAACTAGCTTCTGTCTGTGGCTTCGCACGCGTTTTATCTGGATAAATAGTAACCTTCCTTAGCATATAGATTTGAGAGGCTTACTAGCTGTCCTAGCTTTAAGTATTATATTGGCAATAGTATTGTTTATCCGATTTCTCTCTGCGTTTGATGTTAAATTTATTAGATTTGTATTTACATATTTCACTTTTATAATATATACAGGATGTTACTCCTAGTACTGCACTGTTGTGATATTACAAATGAGGCTAGAATAAAGTGAAGGCTATTTTTAACACCAGTATTAGTGGACCAAAATATATCATTCTGTATTATGTCCAAATTTAAAAACTAATGTTAGGAAAGCATTATTATATACAAAAGGGATTTATTATTATTACTGCCCACTGCAACCTACGTTAAATAATAATATATATGTAAACAGGTTGGGGTTGTTATGTTTATTTGCTTGTATGTAAGATTTTTTAGCATTTATCACAATTAAAAGTTATGTTGAAAGCTAATAAGCTAAAGCATTTCAATACGAAATGTATCGCTTTTAATTTAATAAATCCGTATTATTGTAAGTGAATATATTTAAAGTAAAAAAAATATATTATGTTATTTTAATATGAAAATGTTTTAATTAATCCTATCAAATCTTTTTACAGTGTTATATTATTTGAATTAAAGATAGTGATCAGGAAAAATATATGACAAAAAAAACTCCATGATGAAAATAGATACAATTAATTTAATAATGAAATTACATTTAATTAGTATCTACATACATAAGACTTACATCGTAAAGTCACACGAGCTATGTACAAATTTGTACATTATGTTTAAAAAAATAGGGACTAGGATTTTCTGTAGACGACAAATAAAAAAAAAACAAAACATTGAAAAAAAAAACATTACAGTTAGTTCTTATAGTGAGACAAAATTAAAAAAGGGAACTCTGTAAAGTAGATCTATGAGGCGTTTTGTAGAGCATTTTTAATTTCACCAGTTTTCATACGCCTTTCACACAAAGATACCTAATGAAAATAACTTTAAAATGAGGGGCCAAAAGGTCAAGTTTATACCAACTTTTGCCTCATAAAAAGTTGACTGGCACCGGCGAATAAAAATACGAATACTTACATTATAAATTTTATAGAATGTTCTCTTAATTTATTTAGGAAAAGCAACAGAAAAGACAAGCTAAAATTTAACTTAGTCGTTTAGTAAGTATTTCGTTTCGTAACTTACATTCTATGGAATGATGCTTTGGTTTAGAAAAGAAAATGATAAAAAATAAATAAAAAACACTTTTAAAATAACTTATCAATAGCTAATCTAGTCCTAATCGAAACAATGGTGTTAATTCAGAGTCGCCTAAACCTAAACTAAATTATACAAACTAAAATGTAACCAAGTTTTATATAATTTTATAGGTTATAATGTAAGTAGGTATTATGTTTCTTTATCTAAGTATATCTAGTGCAACTGGAACCGTCTATATTGTTCTTTTATGTCCGTTCCATCCCACGATTGCCTGGAAGAGATCGCTTATAGCAATAAGGCAAATCTTTATAGGTACCTACTTTATCTTTTGAATGCAGTACATATTGTATGAATTATTTTGAACTTGACAGCACTAAAAATGTCGTGATCCCTGGCATAACGATCGTAAAAAAGGAAGAATGTCATAATTTTTAGTGCTGTTGCAATTAGTTTAGTTTAGGCGAAGTAGGAATTAATACCAATGTCTCGGATAACTCAATATTATAATGGCTACCTATCTAGTAGGCCTTATTCATAATCCGATTTAGAGCAAAAGATAGCTATTTATTAGCTAAGCCTTTGAAAATAATACCGACTTATTATAGTCGTGGTTTTAAATTGGATTGTAAATAACGGCCGTAATATTGCATTCAACGTTATTTTCAACTCCTGCCCGCGGCTTTCGTGGTACCTGGGTACAACAGCCTATACCCTAATGTAGCTATCTACCAGTAAAGTATTTTCAGAATCGGTTGAGTACATTCGGAGATCATCTCCTACATGCAAACATACAAACTTTTCCACTTTATATAATAAGTTTAGATTATTATAGGTATAATTTAGAATTTACAAGTGTATGGCTCGATTCTCACAAGACCATACGGCTTGTTGACTAAACCACTAATTAGTTCATTCATAACGATCTTAGAAAGACTGATACCTATTCCCCTCTCCCCTACCCCGACTAGGTACGACAGAGTTGACAAATATTTGTTTATTGGAAAACTGGAATCTTTTACAGAAAAACAGTGAAATGTATCCTAGAAAGATTAAGGTTTTCACGGCCAAGACATATAGAATCAAAAAATATGAAAGCGACGAACATACATAGGTACTACTACTTAATGAACATGAATTTAAAAAAAGGGAATGAAGTAATGTAATGAGTCGACGATAGACTTCAAAATAAACTTAATGCTTATTTAACCTTACCAAATAATTCAGATTTGTCAACTCTGTCGTACCTAGCTGACAAATTTTCTTTCCTTCAGCCATAAGAATAAAAATAACTGAGTTTAACTAACTCTGTTATTGTCTATTCTTATGCTTCAGCATCGTTATGAGTAAGCACATAATTATTTTTGTTACACTGTACACACTAATTTCAAATGTCCATTGAATGATATGAATTTGGCATTTATATTCCTTCACCTGAAATATCATTTTCACTTAATTTTCTATTTCACGCCGGCTAAAGAACTTCAAGCGTTTAATAGCACTAGATAATCTCTTTCACAAAACATCGTAGCATCTTTGTTCCAAATGGTAAGTTCATGATCCTTAAACATGGTTCAAATTAACATAGTCCGTAAAACTGTAGCACTAGAGTTTGAATTAGCACTAGGGTTTACCTCTTGGCTGTTATCTGTCCGATATTGCCTTTTTACACAAAACGTAGTCCGTAAAACCAGCACTAGGTATTTCTAGCTCAATAAAACGTTCTTATAACAACAACACTAAGGTCGAAAATACTTCTAGCTCGACTCTCGGCTGTTCTCGTTAGACCCGACATTACCCGAAGCGACTTCGGGAGCGACGATCAATCCTTCTTTTATCCTCTTCTTTTGCTTCATCCGTCGATTCTGGAACCAGATTTTGACTTGCGTCTCGTTCAGTTGCAAGGCGGAGGCTATTTCTATCCTTCTCGCTCTCGTAAGGTATTTGTTGAAGTGGAACTCCTTTTCGAGTTCTGTGAGCTGTTTGTTGGTGAAGTTGGTTCGCCCCGTGTTGTTGAGGTTGAGGAGCGGGTGGGGCACCTGTCCACCCGTGGGCGTGCGCATCCCTTCCTGGGGGCTGCCCAGCACGCCCTGGCTGACGAACTCTGCGGGCGGGATCATCAGCTTGGGAGCTGGAAAGATAACAAAGGTAGAGTTAGGGAAGTGCATACATCCTTACTGATATTATAAATGCGATAGTTTATATGGATGTTTGATCCTCTTTCACAAACTACTGACCGTATCGGACTGGAATTACGTACCTAACTAGGAACTTCTTACCTACGTCATTTCAGCCCTGAAAATATACGTAAGGTTCTTTTCATCCCATAAATCAGAACCAATAGGATTGAAATAGCCTTGAGAAGCTTCCATAGAAACAAAGCGTGCGAAGCCGCAGAAATACAATATTTCTTATACATATAGGTATTTATTTATACTATCGACCCGCCTCGGCTTCGCACGGTTTTATTATACATATAAACCTTCCTCTTGAATCACTCTATCTATTTAAAAAAACCGCATCAAAATCCGTTGCGTAGTTTTAAAGATTTAAGCATTCAAAGGGACAGGGATATAGGGACAGAAGCGACTTTGTTTTATACTATGTAGTGATATTCAAAGCTATTTGTAGATTAAAAGATATAATTTTAGTTACTCTTGGTAGTACCTAAGTGTCGATTCCACCTTCACCTTCTAAGTAGGTTGGTATACCTCAGCTGATCGGGAAGATAGCTTCACCTACCGACCACTAGGACTTCATTGATATTTTATTTATTTATAAGAACCCGTCTAATTTTCATAACATGTACCTATCATAAAAAATATTCTAAAGTCTGTGACACCGAGCATAAAGAAAACAAACAAAATAAAGTTTTACGCCAAACTCCATTGATAGCCATCGCACGGAGCCCATTGTACCAAGTCCCCGGACACAGGTTTGTTTACACGGATTATCTTCTTAAACCTCTGATACTAAAAGCCACTTATTTCAACTCATAATGCCATTATGCCGTGGGAGCTCGACATTCGTGACAGGTGTCATTTTTTCTAATTCTTGCCCGCGAGAGATAAAAGATATTTCAATATTGGTCTAAAGGGACGCCCCGCTGCGCAAGAGTGCCTGCTAGCTCGTTTCACGGCGAATTTGATAGCTGATGTTACTACTAGACAAGTGACGAGTGGTTCGCTAATTTTATTCGAGTCGATATTGTCATTTTGGACTAATCAGTAAATCAATATCTTTATTTCTTTAGGCTTACAAAATAAGCACTTAAACAAGTCATATTTAACTTACTACCTACAATGTACTTAATTATAAAAATAATATAAGAAGACTCGAGCTTCATTTGCATTTCTAATAAAACTAAATTACATCACAGCCTGTTTTGTCATACTTTTAACTGTAGTTTCCCAAGGATATGTATGTATGTACCTACTCCTATTTCAAGGTATTTCTTCGTTTATCATCACTATTAATATTAGCCACATAGAGTCCACCTGTTCATAACCGAATCGAAAATACAGGCTTCTCGGAGACGCCGTTAAATAATGGCTTAGGCAGAGGGTAACTAAGCCATAAAATAAAACACGTCGCATAACATACATTGTGTCTACAGTACAAACTACCACTTAATTTTTTAAGAAAATCCATCGTACCTACTACAGATTAGCGCCAAGAAACCAACAAGTAAAGCGATTTTACGTTGACCACTTGTCTTATAATAAACAGGCCTGAGGTATTGAATCCAACGTAACGTGTCGTGGGTAGCATTGAAATCTACTGAACGTGTACCTAAATAATGTAAATATTGACTCGGGACGTTCGTGGAATCAGGTGTTTTATTCATCAAATATATTTAGCAAGTTCGATTGATCGGCCTTGTGTTCGGCAAATAGGTGTGCTTAATGACTTGTCGAATATGTTTCCCTAGAAATGCTAATGAATTTTTTTACGTAATACATAGAAAAAATTAGCAGGGCGTTTTCCATCCAATAGGTATTAAATTCTAGAAAGGTTTCTTAGCTCACCTAAAGTGTTATGAATAAAGCAGAGAAAACCCGTAGGTAAATACCAAATGAGAACCTCCTCTTTTTGAGGTTGGTTTAAAACCGGATATATCTTTATACACATTTTAGAAAGAGATACGAAAACAGAGTTTGGTGGCCAACAAAGGCAACTTCGTATCTCTTCCTAAACTAGACAAAATGACTACTTACAATTGCATTAAAAAAAAGCTTATGATGGGTTTAACAAACTGTACGTGTGATTTTGGAAATTCCATTCTGTCCATTCTGTCCATTTTGTTTAACGGAATTATATGTTAAATGAGATAAGTGGGGGCGCCACTTTAGCTGCTGTTTGCGCCTTAGGCTGAATTTGTAAAATTGCCGGAAATCGCGCGTAGACGAGTAAATTCAAATGGAGACAGATGCCCCATTCAACAATTACCCACTGCCACTGACTCGACTCAAATTTAAACGTGAATTCTACAACAGACACCGAATAGAACAGAACTTGAGCTGTTCATTAGATGTAGCTTCCTACTTAGTACGAATAAGTGAGATAGTGGCCAAACGCTCGACCATTTTCAATAAAAAAAAAAAAAAAAAGTACCTAGCTCATTTTGCAATAAGTATAAATCACCGATGATTTTAATTTTTGATTTGGTACAGAGATAAATACCACCAAAACCATTTATTTTATATTTAAATTTTTTTGTAATTCTTTAGCCAGTTGCCTAATTTGCTAGAAACTAACACAGAATACTAAGAATACAAAACTTTAGATAACTTTTTTCCTTAAATTCTTAAAGTTTGAGATTCGTAGTTTGGCTCCGTTTTTAAGTCTATAACTTTTTAATGTACGATGCTAATCAGTAAACCCAGTAAATAACTATCTTTATTTCTTTAGGTACCTACTTAATTATCAAAATAATATAAGAAATAAGTGATAATTGATTTTCAGTTCGCTTCAATTTTTTTTCTCTTTGTAATGATCTGAAATCTGTTTTGAAACGAACAAGTCGATACTTTTTCATACAAAGAATATTATGCAGTAGTCTACGCGAGCTAGGCCTCGAGCGGAAAGCTAGTATTAACTAAAATAATATGCCCACCAAATGAGCAAGCAGAAAGTATAGACGTAAGTATTTTCCTGTACAAAAATGTTGGGGATGTTAATAATGTCCACGTATCACGTCTGCCGTCCGTCCCACTAATCCTTTCGCCAACAGTTGGTCATCGCAGCTTGTTGTTAGACGTATCGTTCATTCTATTAATTAGGATCTTGCTCTGACGCGGGCTCAGTAGGGTTAGGGAAGGTTTCTTTAGCAAGGGTTATTTTTAAAAGCTCTACAAAGTTTTTTTAGGATCTGTATCATTTACTTCTTCAACTTATATTAAACTTACCAAGAGTTACTGCGCAAAATTAGAATCTTAAATGCGGTTTTTATAAAATTACGAAGAAAACCGTAAATGGTTGACAAATACAGCCTATCCAAACGTGAAATTTTTAAATTACTTTTTAAAAAACACTGGTAGTCCCAGCCTCTTCGTAGTTCCACTCAAATTTTGACATAACATTAACCATTCTAATAGGATATAGGTTGATAATGATGTGCTGAAAAAACTGACTTGAATTCATTTAAGCTGTACTATTTTTTGATTATTTCATAGAATGGTTATAATTAGTGCTGGATAAAGTCATTCTACTCTAAAGTTGCGAGCGGCTGCTTGACCTTTACGCACCCAAAAGTCTGAACGCGCAGGTCCAGGACTGCTAGACATATGCCTCCCCTATAATGAGGGCCATAGCACGTCAACTTGTTATAAATGCCGCATCTCATAAGCAATGGTGTTTTTACCATCTTTTATAAGAACAATATCTCTGATGATGATGATGACATTACTCAGGTATCATGTATTGTCTGTGGTCCTTCCCGGCCCAAGCAGAAGGCAAGTAGTCTGGCAGGTGGTCAGTGCCCATCTCATGTTCACCCGTTGACAGTCCAAACACCGGCTGTGTTTGTGCAGCTCTTTGCGCAATATTACTTGCACACCACATACACACTGGTCCTAAAATCCTTTCAACACTAACGTGACCCACGATCGCCGCCAGGGGCTTTATTCGCTATGGAAAATCTACTCGGTAAAAGCGGTATTCAGGGCCTGGTAGTTAGGGCGATTAGGGAGCTCTTAGGGACCAATAATAATAATCAATAATTATAATATAAAAATAAAATATTGTATAGAAAGAGAGATTGATCAACATGATGATCCCGTATAAATAAGTATGTAATAATATTCTCGTCGGATTACTATTTCTCCCATCAAACTATGAAAAAATACAGTTAGTTCGAATTCCATTCGTATTAATTTTAGTAACATTTCATCAAAATATTGTGATTTTTACACAAATAGCCAATGAAATTTTAAGAGTCGTGTCATAATCCTTATTTTTGTGTACTCAATTACTATCCAGAATGACTGGTTCGATTAAAAAACTACGAGGTTTCTTTAAGGAACGTACCTATTTACTTTATTCCTGGATGGGCGTTATCAACAAACTTCAAAATTGAATTGATTTTTGATTTTTCTTTTGTTTTTTATTTGAAAGCTGGTACTTTCCGTGTGGTGCCATAATAATGATCAAGATTTTGAATTATGAAGGAAAAATTTGATATTACGTGAAATTAGAAATTGGTTGTTAGTTTATGAAAAAAAAAATCAAATTATTTATAGGTATCCAGGTAAAACGTAAGCTATGACCAAGCTCAAGGCTCATTTCCAAGCTAATTAGATTTTCGTTCAAAATGTCCTTTCTGCTAGCTTTCGTAGACCCGCGTAGCACGGTGCTACGTCGTAGCAAATCAATACAGATTATTTGATTTATTTAAGTTTTTTTCGTTCATCGCTTTAGTTTAGTTCATTCCACATGCGTTTAATTTTTTTCTACATACCTACACACAGTGTATGTAGGTACGGTACAGTCACCTGAATTTCCTTAAATTTTATAAAACAAGACTAAAATTCTACAATTCCAAGTTTAAAATGTGATGAACTTTACTAGGAACCAATAAGATCAGTGCCAGCGCCTTGGCTGCGCGTACGCAAGGCAAAGACAATATTGACAATAGACAAACTGCATCCAACTCTACATGTCTATACCGCGAGTAGGTATTGGTTCTCTGTTTGTCTGTTTGTCCGCGTCGTTTGAACGGTGGGATAATATTATTTTAGACTGTTTTTTGTGGAGTGGTATTTGGAATTAGACTTGGGAGACCTAAATCTTAACAAAGTGGAAGGCTAATACTAAATCATTTATATTTTTTTTTTAATATAATAACATTAAATGTAGGTAGTAGTTATAACGAAAGACTGAAGAACTACGTAATTTTATAATACAATCATTATTTTAGTAAATCAGTAATACTAAGCGTCTTATGTTTAGAAAGAAAAGTAAAAACCGTTTTTGCGTTTTACATATTCCCAGCCATTTTATTCATTGTTGCATGACCTAGACAAAGCTCGTTTTCTTTAACAAATATAATTTTTCTTATCATTCAAAAATTCCCTAACCATTTCTAACCCTTCTAAGTACAAGAACAGCGAACAATATTTACCCAAATAGGTTATTCTATATTTCGAAAAAAGAAATACGCTAAGCATTCATAAATAGAACGTTCAAAGTCGGTAGATGAAAGAGCCGCTGTTTGACCAACGGAGGCTGTAACCCGACCCGCGACATCGGCAATCCATTACGCTTTGCGCAAATATTGGCTGGCTTGCGTACGATTACGCTTTTTGTTTTATGTTTATTTATACTGGGAGCACGGCGTGGGCTTTTGTCATATTGTGAAATATGTGGAGCTGCCTGTTGCAGTTTTTCATAACATGGATCTCTTTAAAAGAACAGTGAATTAGTTTTGTCTAGTAGCATCGTAAATTAATGATGCATTTCTGGCAATTTCAGCATTTTCTATGAGGTGACAATGGTCAAACGAATGTCTATTGATTATAAAATAGGTCGTGCCATCAAGTTCTTTGTTTTACTCTGTATTTCTTTATGAAGAGATCTTTTGATCTAAATGCTGATGTGTGTAACAATGACAATGGCCGGGTTGATCGCAACGTAAGAATTGACCCAAATCAGCCGGTAAATAGGTATAGTAGGATCTGAATAAACCTACGAGAGGAAGGTCAGCTCCCTCTCATGTATTTTTAACCTCATAACCTCCACTGCGATTAACAATCCGCCTACGGAGCATGATGATTATGGCAGAACCCCCCTGGTTTGGGGTTTGTACGGACATATGTACTGGTGGGAATTAAGATCACAAAACTAAAAATGATAGCAAAATATTAGAGTTAATTTACTTGTACCAAAAAAACTTCGCTTTTTGCTTCAATTTCAACGCGACCGATTATTAAGTAGTTAGGTAAGTTATTCACACGAAACCCATGTATAAGTTATTAGCATAAGCTCTCAGCGTGCGAAGTAAACAGTTCACAAACGCTTTATTTACCTACCGGCGTACAATGCGGGTGGTAATCTATAACGTCCCGAATTAAGCATAATTCAATCAATTCAATTGTCCAACACCATGTACTCAGCGTCAACGCCCTACCGAGAAAAAAATAACATTCGAATTTCAAACAATTGACAGTAAACTGACAGCTAGGGGAGCGGGAGCCGTTGCGATTGGCCCGAATTGGACAATACGGCAGATGCGCTCTATATTTTTTTATTCTTACACCGCCATGTTTGCTCAAATTCTTGCCGTAGAATTTACGGAATAAAAAATAACAGAAGAGATGTTATAATTCACCATCGGTGAGAGTTGACAGGAGATGTGAGAGATTAATTAGTCATACAATTAATAAGCGGAACAACACGAAATTCAGTTGACACAAAGAATTCCAAGTTTTTACATTTATCGCGATCGAAATGATGCATCGTTATTCAAATTCTTACATTAGTTTGAAGTAGCGGAATGTATTTTAATTTCCATTTTCGGCAATTGAAGCAGAAGATATTATATAAATTATGCGTTTGTTATATTTTATGTGCCGTAACATCCATAATTTATTATATATAACGTAACTCGCTCTCTTAGGTGTAGGTTTTGTGTAGGGTGATTTTTCGAAAAGATAATCAGACATTCACATGTTATCTTACAGTGTTTTAGTAC
This sequence comes from Eupithecia centaureata, assembly GCA_944547425.1. Taxonomy (NCBI): domain Eukaryota; kingdom Metazoa; phylum Arthropoda; class Insecta; order Lepidoptera; family Geometridae; genus Eupithecia; species Eupithecia centaureata. The sequence continues at coordinate 645,949 of OX155680.1, read as the reverse complement.
CTATAATGTGGTCCGATAGGTAGGACAAAGGCAGTAGGACCACGTGGCCAGAGGGATATTATTTAGCGTCAAAATTAACAAATTCAAAATTGTCCAAATATCATTTCGGGATACCACACTCAGGCATCTACGTAATCATCCTAGTGTTATTTTTAAGTACCTACTTGTATTATTATTTGTAAGTAATATAAATAGCCGTGTAGAGTGGCACAAAAGTGGAGGCCTATACCCAGCAGTGGGTGAAGTCGGGCGGAGGATGGTGATGATGAATATAAATAGTACTTTATGTATGTTTATGTATAGAGACTACAGTACTTTAAGTAGGTAGTAGTACTTTTTGTAATGTTGTAGTAGGTATTACGTATTACCTACTTGCAGTTTTATTTATTGTTGGAGATCATATCATCGTTGGCTATGAAAAATAACACACACACAGACTCAAAAATTACGAAATTGAATGTTACATTAACCCGCCAACAACCAAAATGCTTACGAATCCATCTGCCAAAATTACCATAAAACAAACACTCGAAATGTGAAAATTACCTGATGTGTGTTAACATTGTATTCAATATGCGATGATAAATGGCTGTATCGGCCCCAAATTGAATGGCAATGCAAACAGGCAAGCCGATACAGGGGTTAAGCTTGTTAATCCGTGGCTACTGGAATATCTGATACTGGCAACTGATAGGGTTAAAGGAGGTACGTACGATGTATTACTTTGCAAAAAACTAAATTGACTCAAAACTGAATACCTATCGAACGACTGAAATGTACTTCACTTCATAATACTAACCAAAAAATTTGAATCTCGCAAGTATGAATTTCTGCCTGTTATGATAAATTTCTGAGTCTAAAATATTAATAAAGTCATCTAGTACCTACTCATAACCCAAGCTCTGCTTAGCTTGGGGCTGGATGATGCTGTTTGAATTGTCCAGCATTATTGAATTTATTAATTGAGGACCTCATAATTAATAAGTTTCGTAACGAAAGGGTGTTTTGAAGCCACCTAAAAAATTGGTAGAGCTCTAGTATTGTTTCTGTTTCTTTATAATAAAGTTGGTAGAGATGGTTTATACGTACGTTAGGTAAATATACCGACTATCCATAAAGCAGCTCTTTGTGACTGGGGATTTTTTGTAGGTAAGTAACTACGTCTTCAGAAAACACTACGCCGCCTGTTTTTACCTTGATCATGTCTTTATTCCGCTTGTCGAAAGGAAAATTGGCTGCTTCCAAAATAAAATGAACAATATTTTTCCACGAAATTCGGAAAACCTATTCAGCCATATCTGTATTAGATTATTAACGCGAATGGAGAATATTTTTTGCCTCCGAAATACCGATCCGTCATTCGCTGTCGTGCCGGCATAATGCACGTTGCCAGTACGAAATTATTAACGTGAGAGGGTGGCAACACTGTGAGAAAAACATACAGGAGTAACGAAACTGGGAATTAAGCTAGGCACTGAAAGAAACAAAAATCAACTAAGTAATCTCAGCCAATCCGCTGCAGCTATAAGTTTATCATAATTTACGAAATTCATGTTTAAAACATTAAACAGTTATAGACTAAACTAAACAAACTATCGAATCCCTTAATTTTAAATCTTTTGATACTGCATTGGTTACTAAATGTACCTAACTCTGTCGAAATAATGAAAACACAAGCCGCATGCCGAAGTATGTATTCATTTTCAGTCAAATAACTGCTTGAATTTTCACATAAATCAAATATCTGTCAAAATAGTGAAAACACTAGCTTGCTGAAATATGTATGTAAGTCATTTTCAGACAAATGACTGCTTGAATTGTCATAAAATTTTAAACTCCTATTATTCTCGCCTGGTGTCTCCACAAGACTGCCAGTTTCCCTTGAATTACCATAAGCTTATTATTCAAAGCACTCCGAACACTCAACTCTACACCCTACTCACTATATTTGCTCAGCATATTTACGCAATTTTAGACATCAACGCGCTCAATAAAAAGGGACACTTTTTGTTGAGCCTTTTATGGGTAGGTAAGTAATACCACAGGCCAACTTACACAACTTATGTAAGTTGGTCTGTGGTATAACCTACGTACGTAATTTTATAAGTCATCACCATCATTACCACTGTACAATGTGTATTTTCGAACCTTGATCAAACGAGATGTGCGGATACACCATATTTATCGATAAAAATCGGGATAAAAAAATTATATGTTATTTATCTCAAAAACAAAGCAGTTTTAATAATTTTTCCCTATATTTTTGTATAGTTCTCCCCTAATGAACGCCATAGCGCCCTGTCTTCGCAGCTAGAAATTTAGTACGTAAGAGCTGGAATTCAAGTTATGAGATTAATTTTATTAACTCTACATTGCAGAAGTACGTGACTAATAATAGAGGGAGGCTGATGGTTTTCAAAGTTATTTTGGAATTCAAAGAAAGCTTCGTAGGCATTAAGACAGCTTTATTTTTTGTAAGTATTGGTAGTTCAGGAACTCACAACTACAAGAACTATGTATGTCACTGGTTTAAATTTAACTGTAGCCAAAACTAGACAAAATTAGGCAGACAGCTCTAAAAATGATGCCGTCTTTTTTATTTTGATCGTTATGAAAGGAACGATTACATTTTTAGGGCTTTCAAATTAGTTTTGTTCTTGTGACATCTGAATGGACACCACCGTTAGATAAAAGAGACCTTGTATTAACAGACTATAAATAAATAAAATAAATAACAAATAATGCTACTATGTACAGCTTGTGTTATGGGTACAACATTGCTGATATACTCAATACAAAACATTGGATAGATAATTTTTTTATCATACATAGCAAACACCTAGAATCCAGGAATAAATATTCATAGAGCGTAAACATTTTGTCCCAAGGCTGGAATAATGAAACCTGCGTCGCAGGCGGACCTTCGCCCGCCGCGCCTCATAGGTCGTAAAAAAAACAAGTAGGTACCTATCTACTTCATTCAACAACACCTATGATTCAACAATGCTAAACTGAATTTCAAAAATCTCTCATCCAAATCCAAACCCTCCAAAAGGTCCGGTAAAATGTCGTGGAAATAAATATAAAAGCAGAAACAAGTCCACGGGGAGGCGATCAATCGTGCGGAGTGACGTCTCTCTGGACACGGACCGGGAGGGGGGAGGGGACAAATACATTGTACTGATACATAACGGTATGTACTATTGTAGGGACAGACACGATAGTTCGGGATTTTCAGCGAGATCTTTCGATCGGTTGGCTGAAGACGAGAATTGAATCGATTGATCCAGTGAGTTTGTACAAAGTGACGTTTGACAAAGGATAAGGGAGTATTTTACTTTAAAAAAAATATATGTTTCAATAAATGTTACTCTACTAATATATAAATAAATAATGCTGGACAATCCATCTAGCCCGAAGCTAAGCAGAGCTTTTGTTATGGGTACTAGATGCGATTGATATACATAATATCAGAACAATATGAAACTATAGATGACACCAATATTATAAATGCGAAAGTTGGGATGGATGGATGATTGTTGCCTCTTCACGCCAAAACGACGCAACAGATCGGGCTGAAAATTGAATAGACGTAGGTCTAGGTCTGGTTTAAAATATACGCTACCTACTCTACTTCAGCCTTCACGCGGGTGAAGCTGCAGGCGTAGCTAGTAAGTACAAAATTTGTACTTCTGTTGCGTATCATTTGTACTACAAAAATCCTACAGTTCATCCTTCACCGTACATGCCATCAAACTATGGAATGCTTTACCTACCCCGATTAGACAAGCAAAGTCTCTCGCTATATTCAAACATATGGTTTATGAATATTTTCTAAAATCTATATCAAATTGTTAAATAAATGTATGTTTTGTATATTATAGTTTATATATAGATATATATTTTCTATGCTAAGAATCATTTAAATTTATTGCTATTAGTATCTGTTTATGTATATTTGTTAATTTAGTTTAATTAGTATATGATACGCCACCGTCTATACCAGTTCAGTGCTTACGTGTCCATCCAAAGGTTGCCTGGAAGAAATCGCTCTTAGCGATAAGGCCGCCCATTGTACAACTGTTTTGTATTAGTTTTTATTGTTTCTATTTATTCTTACTGTGGTGTACAATAAAGAGTATTTGTATTGTATTGTATTGTACAAATAAAATGTCCTATAATATTACGATAGCTGGGGATTTGCGACATCTTTTGGAGAGCAGTGGTCCGTAGCTAGCCTGTTAAAACCATATTAGTCCAGTCATTATATACATTTGGAAAAGAAAGTGAACCGAGAAAGCCAAATTTTTGATATTACGTGGGGGGTGGCTAGAAAAGCTTAAGTTCAAATTGTCGACCAAAATAACCTTGTGCAATTTCCGCCATCTTGAAAAAACCGTTAAATTCAGTTTTTTCATCATAACTCGGTTCCCCGTTGAGATACGAAATTTTTTATAGAATACTTTTTTGTAGCTTTTTTCACGATCTACAATTAAGGTCCTTTACATTTTTCACGTATCGATCGTCGTTTTCGAGATATCGATCAAAAATATCGAAAATTTTGAATATCGAAAACATGTGACAATGTCGCCAGAGTCGAGATTTTATTCAACGACGATCACGACGATGACGATGATGATAATTTTTCGACCCTCACAACATCATTTCCTGCGATTGAAGAGGCTTCACGACTCGAAGAATCTACCGAGGAGGAACTTGAACAGCCAGGACCGTCCAAACGACGAAAAACGTGTGAAAATGTGTGAAAGTGAAACGTGTGAACGTGAAAATGAAAAAAAATTAAAAAAATTACCACCTGTAATCATTATTTTTGCTGCATAAAAATTATTTTATCAATAAATTTCATGTAAAATTATTTTATCAATAAATTTCATGTATTTGATTTATAATTCGGCTGGTTTATGATTTTTTTTTTGTGTTTCACGTTCACACGTTTCACTTTCACACATTTTCACACGTTTTTCGTCGTTTGGACGGTCCTGGCTGTTCAAGTTCCTCCTCGGTAGATTCTTCGAGTCGTGAAGCCTCTTCAATCGCAGGAAATGATGTTGTGAGGGTCGAAAAATTATCATCATCGTCATCGTCGTGATCGTCGTTGAATAAAATCTCGACTCTGGCGACATTGTCACATGTTTTCGATATTCAAAATTTTCGATATTTTTGATCGATATCTCGAAAACGACGATCGATACGTGAAAAATGTAAAGGACCTTAATTGTAGATCGTGAAAAAAGCTACAAAAAAGTATTCTATAAAAATTTTCGTATCTCAACGGGGAACCGAGTTATGATGAAAAAACTGAATTTAACGGTTTTTTCAAGATGGCGGAAATTGCACAAGGTTATTTTGGTCGACAATTTGAACTTAAGCTTTTCTAGCCACCCCCCACGTAATATCAAAAATTTGGCTTTCTCGGTTCACTTTCTTTTTGAAGCCGATTTTTCCGACGTAATGACTGGACTATATGTAATACAGTACATGCAATAGGACGATAAGTTCTCGAAAATGACAGAATGGTCCGAAACTGCCGTTGGAGACTGACGTTCAAGAAACAAGCAGTAGGTATAGAGTCAAGGACCGCAATACTCAAGGCAGTTACATTGAATCGAAAGGAATCGCAAGTCTCATGTTATAGAATGCACCATCAAACCCTCGGTATGAGTGGACAATCGCACGAGAACTGTTAAAGTTTTTATATCTGATCTATCAGTGGTTTGGTCAGAGCTATGTACTCCTAGTACCTAGGTACCTTCTATAATATGTCGGTAAGTATAGCTTGCCTGAAAGAGATTGCTTTGAAGCGATAAGGCCGTACTTTGTACTTGTGTTATGTTGCTCTACATTCTTATTCTTGTTCATTAAAAAATAATTAAATAATTAAAATTGATAAAGCATTTTTGCGTTGTATTATAGGTAATAGTAGGTTAGATTATTGCTCTACCCGACCGGACATATTTTTTGGCATGTATGAGTCACGATCTGCCCAATTCTACGATCAACAACAATACAATCCGAAACCTCGAGTTACATCGATATCTTTCAAAACATATGATTACTGGAGATAGGACGAAGGCCAGCGATAATACGCAAGAAGCGGGCATTTAAAGATTTTAAAACAATGTTCAAATCAAATCCGTGATATGAACAGGCTTGGAATGATAGGATATCTTAAATCCACACAAGTAGGTACTAAACAAAGTACAACTTTTTATCATATCACCGTTATACACCGAATTAAAGGAAAACTCAAAGTACCTAATTACCTACCACTAACCATTTTGTAATTTTGTAGTGTGTACTCTAAACTTTACACGTACAATGTGTACAAATTAGGCTTCGTTCACACGGCGTTGTCCTGCACGTTTTTTGTACTTAATCGTTTTTTTAACGTATAGTCAACCGGGTGTTCATATGGTAAATCTTCATTCTTGTAAAAACGAACAACCGCAGTTTCCACACAGTTGTCACAGTGCTTTTCGGTTGCTCTGCGAACCGAATACGTCAAAGTTCATTCGATTTGCTTAACAAGTCCGTTGCGTATGCGTGTAAACGTATAAGCGGTACTAATTTTTTTGCAGAAGAATCGACGTGTGAATGTACGTTGTATGGTCACTATTTATACGTTAAGACGTATACTGCAAAAAAACGTGCAGGACAATGCCGTGTGAACGAAACCTTAGTTGACACTACCGATCGGTAGTGTCATCGTTTCACGTGTATTTATGAGCCTGTTAAACTTATCCTGAATAAATTGATTTTGATTTGAATTTTTGGTCTTCCACCACAATAATCAACTTACGACTGGAGATTCCGATCCTACTTGTTTCAAAACAGCGCTATTAAATAGTTCCACTAATAAAGTGTCCACGCGAACGTATTTTATTTATTGTTCTTTTCCGCAGTAGGTATTTGTTTGGTAGAGTCAACGCCCATCTCCTAGACATGGGTAAAATTCTGAATAAGATATTAAGAAATATTTACTGTGCTAAAGATGACACTATTGTGATTATACGAAATTGCCATTCCGTCCCCAGTCCCGCCCGCAGTCGTTTTCAAACACTTTACCTGGTCTTTAGGCTTAAAACTCTACCTTTTAAACTCAAATACCTAATAAGAACAAGCCGGAAAATGGCCGTGTTCATCTTCTAGGTTTTTAAAAGAAAACTAGTTTTTGCGAGAAACCCTACGGCCTGGGAATGATTCAGGGATATTTGAAGATAAGCGTGCGAATGAAAACAGTTTATTTTCAACTCAATCAATGACAATAAAAGTGAGAGAGCAATTTTAAAACAAGCATTAGAGCCACATGAATATTATCTTAAAACGCTCAGTATGAGTTGGCAAATGTAAAGACAAAACTGCAAATCAAAAATTGTAATGTTTGTGACATTATCTAAGAAAGAGGTTTTATAGTGAGGTCGTGAAGAGTTATAAGATTTTATTCTGATAACAAAGACATAAAGGATAAATAATTTCTTTATTTGTTTGTAGGCACAACTCTGTTTATAAAACAAGATACTAAATAATACCTACCTACAATAAACGGTTAGCAAACATCTTATCTCTTAAATTACCATTATAATATTGCCTTTGATGTTTCCCCGGATTTTTAAAATCTCCGAATAACTCTCCTTAGATACATTCTTCTTAAAATAAAATTCACTAACATTATTACTACCTATACTATACCTACTAGAACCTACCAAAATGGTGACTCAACCTTTAAAAATGCTCTTTTTGCTATCTAACAAGCAAAGCTAGCAAAAATATACACTTTTAGATTAGCTAAAAAACGATAAATTGTAACAGAAATCATCTTTTATTTCTTTAGGCTTACAAAATTACCAGTAAGACAAGTCGAATACGTCGTCACTCTTCATCTAGGTACTTGCAAATGGTCTACGGACTGTTCTTTTGCCCGCCCACTTTATATCCGGCTGTACCGTCTACGTACTTACTTAGGTCTACGAATCTAGTTCGTATTGGAAGCACACAAGCAAGGTTTGCAGTTAACCCACTATAGGTAACTACATTCATATTGAATTTGTCAAACTACTAACAAATAACTACTCTGTTTATAAACAACGTAATACGATTTATTAACCTTACGCAATTTTACTTAATAAAACGTCACAATGAATCAAAAACTAGCTGCCACACACTCGAATCGAAAATCGACTCGAAAATATCTTTAATGTTCGGGAATTACAAAAAATCCGGATTTGGTAACTAGATAAAATGATAATTTTTGCAAGCATCGCCAATCTTGTTGATAAGAACTACCTGCACGTTGGCAGATTAGATTATCGATATTCACGCTTGTAGGCGCCAAAAAACATTTGCATGCAGAACATCAGCTTTGAGAAGATACGCTTTGTAAACTTAGCATAAAATCTTCAAACAGGGTTTTACCGTTGGTTTTTAAAATCCTGTAATATTTTGTAAGTATTTTGCATAATTTTTTCAAACATCCCTAGTAAATGGTCAAGCGCACAATGAAGTGATCACTGACGTTTTCCGGCGGCCATTTTATGCAGCTGCGGCATCGATAAAGCTCGACAATCGATCATTCGGACGTGTCCCACCACTGGCTGTTTGGCGTTCGGTAATTTATTATATTTGGTGTGTGCTTCCGGACGGACAGTCAACACTCAATAAATCAATTATTTATTAACATCTTAACTGCGATAGTGGGACACGTGGGTAGATGTCGATAAATATGGGCTTTCTTGGCTCAGGGACTGATAAGGCAGAGCTCCTAGGAAGCACTCTAAAGCTAGGATAATTATTGTTAACTAGCGCCCATTGGATTGTATTGTTTCATAATAAATTTTAGTGTAGGTAAGGCCTTAGTAGGAGAATGGTTGAGTCACGCACGTCAGGTAGTACGGTATTTTTTTTAAATTTTCACGAGTAGGTGGATTCTCTTTTTGGGCTTAGATAGATTTGCGCATAGAGGATAAACTTAAGGTACATCATCATTTCTGCACAGGCTACATTGTTATGTTCAGTTGTTGAGGTTCCACCTTAGTTCCAGCATTCAGAAATAACAAATTATTTTTCGCCAATTTCGTCATTTCCAGGACTTGACTTGAATTGAAATCTGATCGATTTATTTATTTTAATTGGTAGGTAAGTACCTACTTGCCTTCACTACTTTTTCTCACAAAGGCATTATAATATAATTTCTAGACACATAAAATTCGTATAAAAATCAAGGTATCATTGAGTAAATAATTGCCCAGCTATTCCCAAGCTTTGTGCGTCACCTACCTACGTACAATATTGACAGTGGTGCGATTAGGTGCGGGTAATCAGTCGACCGATAGCCAGGTTCAAACTCAGAGGACGGCTCGTCTTACACCAATCTGTACTGTACCTACTGTACTGCACTTGATACACATATACGGCCGACAGAAACGCGATTTTGTAGAGATTTCAAGACATTTTCGTGAGCAAAAACATCAATGATAGATATAGTTGTCTCTTCGGAACACTACATTAAAATTATACCGACTATCGTTTGAAGGTTTTCTAAATGAAATAATTCAGTCGGTACAATGTTGACAAAAAATTTCTACACAATAATTTATGAGTGACAAAACCAATTTTTAATTCTGTTTATTTTTCATGAAACCTCAAATCCTTTCTTTTTCGGTACATAAAAATATGTTGCAGATTCTTCACAAAGCGTTATCTACCTAGCGACAAAGTAGATTATTAAATGAATAGGGCTGCTTACTGCTTACTGCTTACCTAGTTTTTACCTAATTTTAGTCATAAGTTAGTTATTTATTATTAAATTATTATTACCTATTGATGCTGTGTGGATTTTTCATCATAATTTATTTAATACCATAAATTTATTTTGTTAAGAGCAGATAAATATTGTAAGGTTTGCTTTTGAACGCAAACTCTTTGTCCTGTTTAGGGATAAATATTGAACAGGCTAGTAAGTTGGTTGATGCGATAAGATTATGATCTCATTGATGTGGTCCGCGTAATCTGCGATTACCAATCTTGCTGATTATGAACTTTTAATCCTTTTGACGTGAACGAAAAGAAAAAACTGATTGTTTAAAGTATTGCACCATGTGTAAGATTATTTCACCATGCTGAAGAATCACTACATAGTATAAAGCAAACTAGTTATCTGTCCCTATATCCCTATGTATGCTTAAATCTTTAAAACTACAAAACGGATTTTGATACTGTTTTTATTAAATAGATAGAGTGATTCAAGAAGAAGGTTTATAGGTACGTATAATAAAACCGTGAGAAGCCGAGGCGGGTCGTTAGTATTGTATAAAATAATAACAACGATTAGACAAGGGTAAGACTTTATTCATAGTAATAAGATCATGAAATAGAAACAAATTAAACATAGTATATATACAATTGAAGCAATTGAGCTTACTGCAGATGGTTGCAAATAGTCTAGAAGACACTCAACTAATCCATACCAATACCAGTCGTCGCGTCCCCAAGACGCTGGCCGCATTTCCAAGCTGTACGGTAATGCTGATGCGCTGCGCCAGATATTCACCAACTTTCGGGTGACATCGCATCGACCAAACGCTCATATATTATTTAAAAACCCGGAGAGCATCGGTACCTCACGTACCCAAGGAGAGCAAATGCGTAGGCTCTATCGAGACCTGCATAAATGCGCCTCTTGAGATCCTCAGCCAAATCTGCCGTCGAACCAGCCCTCGTAGATATCCTGGGTGTTTTCTATGTATGATAAAACATCTTTGTAGTATTATGTATTTAGTACAAACGTTATCTAGTACCCAAAATAACAGCTCTGTTTAGCTAAGACATTGATTTTATTTATTCTGTGTGAAATGTACGGCAATATTTCATTTGTTTGATTATTCTTAGAATATAATAGTACATTGTTACCCAAGGGTTGAAAGTAACTTATTTAGTCCCGAGACGGGGTTTGGCGCCCGAGCGTAGCGAGGTCGCCAATAGTTCGAGGGACTAAATAAGTTACTTCACCCGAGGTAAACACTGTGCTTTTCATTACGAATTCAAGGAAATATAAATAAAAACATGAGAAAACAAATTAATCAAATTGCCGCAATTTTTTTTTATTTATTAGTCCATCTAGGGCAGGCGAAAGCCATAAAGCCATACTGCCTTGTCTTTTGTATTTTTTTTGAATTCAGTGAATTGTCACTAAGGTAATTTTTTTTTAACTTCAGCTTTTATTCTGCCATTATCATGGTTCAATAGTAACGTTATAGCTGTTAGTTGAAAACGATTCTCCCTAGGGCGGAAAAATTATCACTTTCAATCCGCTCTTCAGGCATGTTTAGACCTACTTTACGAGTATGAGTAATGTAAAGATATATTCTCCTTCGGGAAGCTTCTTTTCGCGGACACTCAGCTTGTGGATTGATTTCCCCTTTTTTACACGGAAAGTCTGCTTTTCACAAAGAGTAACAATAGATTTCGGGCATTATGTCTTTTCTTATTCCATAGGCTATTTCAACAGTTCATAAATTCTAATCTTATTATGACGTCAATGTCGTGTTCACCATAAACGTAACCAGTAAATTGGTTAAAGGTTAAACAGTCGATGTTGTTACAAGAGTGAACTTTCACCTATAAGTAGGGAAACCATTGATCTACCAATTCGTAAAACTAGATAAATACACAGTATTTTCTGTAAGAGTAACTTAAGTAAGTACGCTACATCCTCACTTTCTGGAGTGGCCAAACGCTTTATCATTTACGAAGAAGCAGTAGATTTAGAGATTTAGAAAAAGCAGTATGCCTATTTTACAGAAGAACTTGTTCTGAAAATGTTCTATCTGTCGCTCTATAATTTTTTCAAAAGTACTTTTGAATAGATCAGCGCATCGGCGCCGGCCTTTCAACGAGGAGAGACGTGCGTCGTGAAAAAAATATATTCAACACTGACCTTTGCACTCCGCCTAAATATTAAACCATTCAGTAGATTATGTACCAAAACTTGGAAATGACAATATTTTTGCATTTCATTGAGTAATTACATGATTTTCCAAGAGCTGAGCGTCTGAAGGGGTAATTAGGTATAGTGGAACCCAGAGGGCAAGTCACCTGCTGCAGAAACAAGGTGTGGTGTAAGTGAAGAACGAAGGCAAGAACCTCCATGGTGACTCACATTGAGCAACAATTGACAAATGGAAGGCAACAGAGACCTAATTTTGCAGAAACAGACCATATAGACCTCTAGATAGAGTTGAATGTCGATGCGTTGTTCTGATCAGTCGACTCCTGTTTATCAACAAGTCATGTCGCCACACGCGTCGGGAAGGATTCGAGTTTTATCAACTGTAATTGTCGATCATTTGGCCACCTTTCATTTAAATAAGCGTATATTTGACCAAAGGTGGTGAACGCTTTTCCAGAAGGAAATTATTCAATCTTGATTTGAAGTCTAAGATTATACTCTAGCGGAAAAAGGAAGCAGGATGCTCATTACACTCTCTAAATATTATTTACAGATTTTTTGGTACGGATGGTATTTTTCAGTGAGTCTGCTGGTCTGTATACTAATACTATTTCCCTGCTTGAAAATTTTCAAGCAGGGAAATAGTATTAGTTTTAACGGTTGCCTTTTTCTGTACATTTTTATATATTTTCTTACACACTTATGTCTTCTCTCTTCTTTTGGCTTAGAGTGAGGTAGATAAGAATATTATAGAACTGGGTGATAAGTCCACATAACTCGTTCTAAAAATAAATAATGCCCCGTTTAATTTAAAAAAACCTCCCACTACATAGGACTTTGTTACATAATATTTGGACTTTGGCTGATGTAAGACTGTTTAGTTTTTTCAGGCATGAAATGATTCCCGAGAGTAACTTACAAGTTCAGGACTTTAGTGTAACTGTCTGTTCCTCACACAAAATTCAGGACTTCTCTAGATTTCTTCTCTTCTATCTATTTTAGCTCACTTCCTCTAACCTCTACTCGACTAATCTATTATTCGTCTATCATCGCGTCCAAGTCCAGCAGCCTCGTCCTAAACCCTTCCGCCACCGTGTAATCTGAACCGACAGAGGGTCCTACTGTCTATCTACTCTTCTATCCTTTCGCCTGATGGTACCACTATCTGACCAGAGCTATCTCCCACCGTCTAATCTGAACCGAAAGAGGCTCTTACTGTCTATTTGCCCTTCTTTCGTTTCTTCGTCCGGTACCACTATCTGACCAGAGCTATCTCGTCCAATCTGCCGTCCCCTGTCCCTCGCACCAGCCGCGTCCAGTAAACCGATTAAGGGCCAGCCCGGCTATCGCGCGATCAGCACGCAACCTGAAGCCCTCACGTGACGCGGCCGCTGCCGATACCTTTGTGCTGGTAATGACCCCGGGACTCCGCGTCGATCCTGCTTTATGGCGGTTTGATCAACTTTCTTTGTTATAACGTCATACAAATATTTACGATATTTAGAAGAGTTTTGGGACATTTATTTGATGGGCAGTGTTGTACGGCCGAAGGGGTTCATTTAAAGTTTCCTACAGAGCTGTATTGTCGTATTTCTCAACCAGATTATTCTTCCACTTACACGTACGCCTGCTGGAGCGAGTCTACCCAAGACTCTCCACGTCTCGGTCAACTTTGGTATACCTAAAGCTACCAGAACTATAAGGAATTCATTGTTACACGATCACATTATGAATGTAATCGGTGAAATACGCGGATTGCGCGTCTCTTCGAGAACTCCAATCGCACTCATTCTGAAGACCTCGTTAAGGGATGACACGTTGGTATTCTTAATACAAACTAGGTTCTTAGTTAACCCTCTTAAATTCACAATAAATTGATTGTATGGTTCAATCAACTGAGATTCTAGTATAATGAAGTTTAAAGGTAGCGTGTGTCCTCAGAGTTGTTCACTCGTTAAAACCAAATAAAAACGAACTTAGGACAGATTATAGTTTTTGAAAGTATTAGTTTAAACTTTCTGTGATATTTAATACATTTGAATTTTACGTCTTACCTATCTACAATCAAACCCCAAAAAGCCAACCAAACCCAACGAATCACAAAATTGCAGAAAATATTCGAAGTGAAGCGACAGCTTCCAACGACAATACCTATCTTCTGCCAAATTACCTTACACCAGTTCGAATGCATTTTATTTTCATTTTCCTATAGCTTTCTTATATTTAGGGTCTATATTCGCGTGTAAGGGTTTTCGGAGGTGGCGTGAATATGTTTGTGAGGTCCCCCAAGGTAAGGCACAAGGATTGTATTGTGGCATAGATAAGATCTGAAAGGTCTTTGACAGGCATCACGTGTGGTCTACATTTTAGCATGTTGGGTACTCTTTTAAGTGCTGCTTTGATATCAATCTAGGCGTAGTTAGGTAGGCATCAGATGTATCGATGGTGATAAAAGTTGAGTGGCCAGGAATTAGAAGGAACTCTAAGTTGTCACTTGTTAAGGTTTTTCTGTATGAATAAATTAAAAAAAATCTGTTACGCTTTAATTACTTATTAATTTTATTAGAAAATCGAACAAAAAATCCAAAATTAAAAATAATTGTTTTTAATGATGGAAATAATGGAACAGCATACAAGGCAATAGAGTTTATATTAAGCTCATTATAAAACCACTTAATATTAACTTTTTCTTTAGTAGTTATTATAAAAAATACCCTATAGGTTCTAAAAGTCACGCCAATTTGCCTTCACCTAGCATAATAGAGAAATAGCCGCTCGAATACATGTAAAGCTTTTAATAAAACCTACACCAAAGCAAAGTTAATAAGCTCAGGCAATTTGTCACTTGGTAAGTAAGTACAGTGAGCGACAAAGGTGATTCGACTAAAGTCACTTAAGGCTCGCCGCACACAGAGTGCTAACTCATAGTGACTTCGACAATCGTAACAATAAGGGTGACTGCAAATATTGAATTTTGTTCGGTTTTATTTCGTTAAAGGTCGAAGCTTTTTGTGTAGTTCCGTTTGTTGTGGTTATTGACTTGAATGCCCATTATTAGTTAGTTTTTGTGACTTATTTTGATGTTGTAAATGACTGAGCTTCTAACTAATGTTTTTTGTTACCTACTAGGTGAGTAGGTAAGTACTTAAATATGAGGGAGGACGTTGGTAGTAAAAGGTTTGTGGTCTGATATGCATATAAGAACGGATTTTACAATTTAGTTGAAAACATACGTCGGAAGGCTTTTAAAAAACTTGAACATAGCGCTAAGCTTTAACGCTAAGCTTTAACACTAAAGCTTCGATGACTTTGTTTAAGCAGGTACTCATATTGTCCTATGCTCACAATTAAGTTTGATGAGACTCCAAGGGAGATAATTAAAATGTAGGTATTTTAAAATGGTTTCTGCTAACATTTAATTGTACCTCCTAAAATGTTTTAGGGACTAACAATTATTTGTTATTAAATGTATTGTGAAACAATAGCGTCTACTTTGTCAGAGTTTAATTATAAACTACCCCGCCCGACTTCGCACGGGTACTAGTACTTTGAAGAGTATTTAAAAAATAAAACCGATTGATTAAAATAAATCTTTTTCTCTTAACATGTTACGACACTTAAAAAGGCAACAGAAATAATTTTCGAAAATGGTTCAGTCTTTCTAAAGTTATACGCTTACATACAAATATCGACGATTCATTGTTATTTATAGAATATTGTCGCATATCCTCTTAATTTAATATTTAATACGAGTTTAAGTCAATGCCTTCATGAAACAAACGAGTTTAACAAAATAAATAGTACGTAGTAAAATGATCATTTCAAACTTTCCCCGAAATCAGTGTACTTTGATTCGCGTGTAATTAAAGAAACAAACAGAGATAAGAACGACACAGGATTAGTTGGCTTGTAAGCGAGCCGCGCCGCCGGCTGTCGCCTGTCGCGTGTCCGACTTACGTGTCCAGAATAACGGGGAAATAATGGGAATATTCATATTTCATAACAAGGGCCAAGATATACCTACTTATTTAACTTAACAAGGATAGATGAAAGTAGTTTTTAATATTTTCAAAGTGTTTATAACATATTAAATAAGAAATTTCAATTGCAACAGTTTTTTGTTGGATTCGACTCCATTTGGGATGGATTCGAATCCAATAAATAATATAATCATTACAAACGTTTCAGCCGTTATTGAGTTACAAATGGTGTTTCTGACCGATTTCGTTTAATGTATGAGGTATAATTATTTCATATTATAATATGCCTAGGCTTAAGTATAGAGGTATTCAAATTGAAGTTAAAATTGATTATTATCACTTTCCCTGCCCTGACTCAACCCAGCGTGGACGTTTATTTCGACGAGTCCGTCGTGGGCATCCTAAGTGTTACAAACTTTAGAACAGATGAACATTTTATGATAGGCAGAAATGTAACTAGTCGAGAATTAACAATGTTAATTTATAGAACACGAAATATGTTTTGTAGAGCACCATCTATAAGTAGCGGTCGGTTAAAAAATCGTAATTTTATTTCAAGTAGGCAAGTGGTGTATAAAAATGGCATTAAAAAACCTAGCTTTAGAGTTCAAAGGGCAACTAAAAGCTCGATTCTCTTACAAAGTATAATCTGTTTCATTGAACCGTTTTAATTGTCATTACTATCCCCGCTCGCGGCCGTCATAGCTCCACGCACGTCACGTTATCTGACTCAGGATCTAACACTTGTCGTCCGTCCGAGTGTCCGCGTCGCAGAAACACTTTGACAGTCCGGGCCTGTTTTGACTGTGCCTGTTGTTTTGTGCCTGACTGTACCTACGTGGTCTCGTCGCGTTGGAAATATTATAGTTCAATGATAGAGTTTATTAAAATATTTGGGAAATTAAATGTAGACTATAAAAATGTACCGATGCAACAAATTGTTTATCGTCCTAAAGTAATGTTTTGTTTGTTTACTTCTACTGCACCTTACAATTTATGCAAATACTTTTATTTACATTATCTTTGAAAATGAGAATCCAGTTATAGTCTAGAATCAATTTAGAGAAGACTAACTGTTCAGTGCATTTTGTTTTTTCGTTTAAATGTAGAGTAGGTTTTAAAAGGTAGCTAGAACTAAGCATCTTGTAAGGCATAATATTTGTTTGGCCAAAAATGTAGAGTCTTGGGAATACTACATCTAGAAATTTAACTGACTTGCTCAATGTTTTAGTCAAAGTTTTATTCTGATTTTAATACAACCTATGATACGCTTAATTATACTCAATCTTTTCAACACAAGTCCTGTTAAGGTACGGACTTATGGTGAGACATTTTTGTGTATGAGAAAATGTCCAGCAATCTTTAACAAGCAAAATATAATTTAATAATATATATTAAATCCCTTTACCACTAGCCTTACAAGTTATAAGTAAGCAGAGATGTGGTACAGAGTGACAGACATGATAGACCCGACGCCGGCATGGGGCCGTCATATTATTTGGAGAAGTGGCCGCGTCGGGTCGCGACCCTTGACTCCTGCGGGTGGCCGCCGCTTACCACACCACTCGTAAGTAGACGACCACTTATAACCACTTACATAGGTACCTTTGCTACTTAATTCGTAGATTAATATTCGACTTTACTTTTTGTGATAAGTATGAATTTGTTTTGGATCGTATCAACTTTAGATTGGCTCTAGAAACTCGCCATCACGATTATAAACTAAAAATTATCACTATAGTATTTGATTAGATTATTAAACGAAAATAAATTAAAGGAGGCGTAAGGTGAAGGTAAGGTCTTCATTAAATATTTTATTCAAATTGAAGATCCAGCTCTACATACTAACAATTTTACTTTAAATTGTTTAGTATTAAGTTTATTCCAAAAAAAAAAACCTATTTACTTGGTAGTAAGTATTATTTTATAAGTATATTCATTTACCTTAGGCAGGGATATTTTCTGTAAGATTAAAGATTGTGGATGTGAGTGGCATTCCGCCTGTGCATGGCTATGCTATGCCATATATCTTCGTTTTTTTTTTTTTCGCCAATTTCTTCGTTCTAAACACTTACTAGTAAATCTCGTAGGAATGCACTAGTTAATTTCAAGTTATGATAACATGAAGATTAAAAGGTAGCTAAGATATATATCTACTATAAATTTAATCTGTTTTACAGGAGAAATCCCAAGTTACGAGCTTGTGCACTCTTGCGCAGAAAGTTGTCTTAAGGCTGGGCGTGGACTTGGGCAATTATCGATATGGATAAACTGAGTTCAACACGTCTGCCTTCAATTCTATTGCCTAAAGATTTGGTTTCAAATAACGAAACTAAACAGTGGTTTTCGCTGAGATTTCACCAAGTATTTCAGGTTCATTATCCTAATGTAAAATGTAAAAAAGAAAATGTAAAAAAACCTAATGTAAAATATTGTGGAATTAACGTTTTAAATTTTAATAGATTTTTTTTTATTAGGTATTCTTACAACTTAATAATATAATTTGGTACTCACCAGAGGGCTTAGGCACATTTCTCTTGACCTGCATCCACTTGTAAGTAGGAACAGCGTGCGAGGAATGCGCCTGATGCTGAAGGTGGAGCTGTCCGCAGTCCTCGCGCGGGAAGTCCCTTAGGGCTCCAAACTCGTCCTTGGGCTGGTAGGGCTCGAACTCCGCGCCCGCCAGCGGAGACCCCGCGCCGTACTGCAGCGACTCGTCCACGAAGTGCATGTTGTACTTGGACTCCAGGTAGTGGTTGTCCAGCTTAGGCTCGTGCATCTGCAGGTCCTCGGGCCGGGGGAGAGCGAGAGCCTCCTCGCGCCGGAGCGGGAGGGAGAGGTCCGGGTGAGGCGGGTGGAGGGGGTAGCTGGTCTGCAGGTCTCCGTAGTCCAGGTTGGTGTAGCAGAGGCCGGTGTCCGTGCTGATGACGGGCGCGGGCTCGGGCTGCAGCCCCGACAGGGCCGGCTCGTAGTAGTGCGCCGGCGGCTCATAGTACCCCTCGTGGTAGCCCTCGTAGGGCCCCTGGTACCCGCCGCTCTGCTGGTAGTACTCCGCGCTGTAGCCGCTCTGGTTGTTGTACATCCCGACGTCCATAGTCATCATGCTAGCCGCGTCCTCGCGCTTACATCACACTGATCACTGACACGCGCGCTCGCCACCCGCGCCGCCGGACACTGCTGCACCGCGCATACTTTAAAACCACACCTAGAACTTCAAATCGGCCGTCCTTTTCCCTCTAATCTACCTTCGAACGGTCCGACGGAGACGGACTTATAGATAATGGAAGTCCGATAAGGGCACTGTGATTTTTAAATCGAGGATGTTTTTCGAAGGTGCGCTTTGAACTCGCGAGAGGAACTAAGCTCGTGTGATCTCGACCAGGCGGGAGCTTGTTCTGGATGCTTTTTGAGCGGAGTGGGAGGGGCGAGGTGGCGGGGAGGGGCGTAGGGTCGCGGCGGACCAATGGCGCGGCGCGGCGCGGGGCTCCATGTTGTATTGGCCGACAGGAGATAATAGTACGAATCCCGGAGGCTGGTGCACGAGATGCTTTTTATTTACTCTGCGGAATGGTCGTCCATTCGCTGAATGCTTTAATTTATCGTTGACGTGAATCGATTTGAAGGTGCGAAGTTGCTCTTTCGTTCCGCTGCTGCCATGTTCCCAGCTGCCCGTGAACTAAATAATCTTCAGGATCTTTTTCTATTCAATTCATTAATACTTGCCTGGAATCGAGAAACGCTACCGAAAAAGCTGGCTTTAATTCGTTCAGGTTCAGTTTTCGCCATGTTTTTGTAATGGTTGTGAAAGGTCGGGTTTTATTGTATTCAGATGGTCAAAGTTCTGTCTGTGGCTTTTATTTGGGTTTTTTGGGTACTTACATTGATTGGCGTTGGCACTATTACCTACTCTAAAACCCAAGAAAACCTAAATATTATTGTCAGATTGTAAAATAGAAACCGTCGCCTAATAAACTGTGTAGGTATATTTTTAGGGCTACGTAGATACCTAACTCAAAAGGAAAAAAGTTACCCGTAAAAGATCATCATGTAGTCCGTTTATCTGTCTTTCAAGAACGTGTGCTGAAAGCTGAAATTCATATCAAATACTCAGCTTTACTGTCCCTTGGAGCTGTAAAAAAATCAAATTCTAAGCAATCGCAATCAAAAGATAGGCCATTTATGCTATAAATTTTCGACTCTCGACGAAAATAACGAAGCAACGTCTTATGGCACAGATAAAGGAATGTTGCAAAAAGCATAAATTAGGTACTATATTTATAATGTACATTATAAAATAAAAAGAGTCATGGCTGACATCGCAGAGTGAATATCAGCTCCGCACAAAAATACAAACAATAAATAAAAATACGTAAGTACATCAGTAAATAAGAATATTTTTAAAGAAAATGGTACGGAACTCTTCGTTCGCGAGTCTGACTCGCGTTGAACTGTGTCACTGCTAAAAAATGTGTTAGATCTAATTTTTACTAGTATAATAAGTGGAACTAGTAAGAGATATTTTAGATGTAATATTAAAAAAAAAAACATTTTCTGTTCGACAGTCTTAGAATTTCATTTCGAGCAAAGCGGCACTTTTTATTAGGTATTTTAGAGCCCGAGCAAAGCGGGACTCGTGCAAAGCGGGACTAACCGGCATTTTTTACGTGCAGATGAACCGATATGGAGTTTTATATTTGTGCTTTTCTAGTGGTCCGATATAAAATGAAGATCTTACCAGTAGTTAGGTACCTCATTGTGGGTTCTTCTTAATTTGATAATGCTTATTTCTTCAACATTAATTATGTTCTTATTATTAGGTATTTAAACGAATTTGAAGTCGGGTTATAATAATCGTTTTAATAATTTGGAATGTTAAAAAATACAGATTTTTAAAACACTAATTAATTGAGCCTTAGTAAAAATAATTTTAAAATCGAATTAAATCGATGTTTAAGAAAGTGTTGTATTATCTACCAATCGACACGACATTAAGGTAGGTATATCTATCCAATTCACTTATACAGAAGTGAATTGAACCCCATAAATAATGATTTCTATCCCACCCTCGACACTTTAATCGAAAGCCCCTAGAAAAAAAAAACAATTGCAGGACATCCCTACTCAGCCCTCACTTGTTTTAAATTAAGTTGTATTACTTCACCCTTCTCTCTCGTTCGCACTACTACTTGTATCTCTGTCTCGTTCGTGTAAGTAGCGGTCCGTATCTTTACAATGATGAATGTTGCAAGGGAAATCGGCAGCTCCTGCTGATTGAACGAGCGAACTGAGATCTAGGTAGCGGAGGTTGACGACATAGAAAGTTCTTAAAAATGTTGTGCCATTTCCCTTGTTTATTGGGTATTTAATACTTACTAGTAGGTAACTTCAGCTACTTTATACTTAGAACTATATTCACGCTAATATTAAATACGCGACTACATTTTTGGATGGAAAGATGGATGGATGTTTGTTATGTGTTCACGCCAAAACTACGGAACGAATCGAGTTGAAATTTTGAATAAACGTAGTCTAAGCCCGGAATTAAAAAAAATAAGCTACTTTCATCTATTATAAAACGGGCGAAGCCACGGGGCGCATCTACTTTACTTCTGAAATGAAATTAGGCTACTGACAATGAACTAGTACATTACACGACTTGTATTTAGTATTCACTAGTATTTATTATTTACTACTAAATACACAGCTTGTATTTTCTAGTATATACAAAACAAGTGTTAACATAACATAATTTTAACAAACATAATTTCTTCGATACAGGGTTAGTAAGCCTAGTGAAGAAATCAACAGACGAAAACGTCTTCACAGCTCGCTCCGTGACAGGGTTGCTTTTATTTTCTAACTATCCTGTTTTATACTTTTTACTTACACACATTTTGTACGTATAAGCACATAATTGTGCACCTTATATACTTATAATATAAGGTAAATGTAGGTTATATTGTCATTTGCTGTAATAACTAATTTTTTACTTTACTTTCACGTGTACTGTAGGTACTCTAACTGTTCTAAAAGCTTGGTAAGTTTAATTAAGCTAAGCTTAGTGAGTAAGTATAGATACTTTAGTAAACTTTATCAAAGTCGGTAAGCTTATCAAACTAAAAAAACATAATTAGGTATCAAGAACTTTATAATAATCCCTTTCCTCTCAAAAATAAATCAAACCCGATATTAGCCTATCGTTAAAAGCAGAACATGTTACCTACATCAACAATATTAAATATTAAAAAAGCTCATAAAGTGGACAAGCCTGTTCCATTATTAATCAAACGACACGTCACAACACTATGATATCGTTATTCAATTATAATAACCCTTTACTTCGAAATTCAAACCAAATTCAACTCAAAAGAAAGGTCACTAACGTCTCAATTTATTCGTCGGACGTTTGACATTTGCGTCTTTTAGTGATGGGACGATATCGATGCGACAATGAAACATCGACTTTGGTCAAGCATTTTAGAGTTTGTTTCAACTCGACGCTCGCATGGGCTTGTTAATAGCATGTCAAATGATAGGGTATTGTTTTTGTGTAGGGATATGAAGACATTGGCTGTCAGGCCGCTCTCATTGTCCAGAGATAAGGTCTACGCTAATGTTCGATGGTTTTCTTTTTGTTGATTACGATAAGTGTCATTAAGGTGGTTGGGAAACTCTCGCCCGTTATGATGATGGAATATTTTTGTATTAAGTGGGTAGTGCATTCCAAAACGATTTGATCGGACTACCATCTGTTTGGATTTACCTCCAAATAGCAATTTAAAATAGGTACTTATTACCCTAATGTGCCATAAACATTATGTCGAAAAAATAGGCAGACTTTAAAATTTTTAAACAAGTTTTTTATTAGGACCTATAGGACCTGAGAAGTTCTAGCTTTCAAACTCAAGCTTTCAAAAAACATCAAAATCGGTTTACCTTGCCAAATGTTTTGAGGTTACCTAACATACTTAAAAGACAGAATTGAGAATGTCGTTTTTTTTGGTCTTTTGAAATATCAAAGATTCATTCGTTTAATTAGTTAAATTTTTACAAATAATAGAAAAAAAATAAACTAGTAGATATTTTTAATTCAAACAATTGAACTAACTGAAAACGGTTGCAGACAGTCTAGACGTAGCTCAAATGATTCTCGTCAATACCAGTCGGAAGAATACCTAAGACGCTGGCCGCATTACCCTGGTGTATATATCGCAATACTGATGCTGTGCGCCAGATACTCATCAGCTCTCGGGTCACGCGTCAAATTGGTGACCCATAAAATAAAATTTACATCCAAACAATGAACCACTTACCTTACCTTGTTGGCTTAAAATTATGATTGCTCGATTAAATTTTAACTAGATTATTCTAGATAAACATAAACTCGAATTAGGCGAGTAGGTATTTGTTATGGTAACAAGTTAACTAACCAGTTAATTTGATCGTGTCAGATCAATTAGCGACTCGCTAATTAATCACAGCTGCTCCATCACGCGACGGGTGTTCGTTTGACAGCTGTCACCTTTGACAGCTCAAGGTCATTAACAGTTCAAGGGTGACCCGTCAGCGGATTAACTTCCGGGTGTCGTTCGGCGGGGAAATTTGACGTTTAAATCAGTAAATCAATAACTTTATTTCTGCTTACAAAATAAACACTCAGACAAGAAATTATTTTAATTATTATAGGAACCTTCTAAATGTGCGTTGGAAAGTACCTACGCTAAGCCGTAGGTCCTGGGCCTGACCTCTACCCGAACGTGTCTGCCGTCCCATCTGAAGAGTAGAGAGTGCACCTACATTGCGCATACAATATGTCGTGTGAACGTATTTAGTCTCCATTGTGACTGGCTGCCGCACCGTAGCCGAAATTTAACTTTATAGGTACAGGAGAATCGTCAATAGTATACATTTTTTCAACCGAAATGAGGTTTTAAGATACTTTATTCTCAAAATTCACTTACAGAGAACATAAAAATTAAACTTAGTCTAAATATTGTAACCTAATGCGTAAACTAAAGTTAAGTACCTATGTTAAATTAAAATAACGTCGACGAAATAACGTCCTATCTCTTCAGATTGCAGATGACTCTACCTACGGATTTTGATACATTCTAACTTAATCAATAGTATTTTCGCAGTTAGTTTTCCACAACTGACTTATCAAATGCTTTTCCATGATTTCTTCGCACTCATACCCTAGCCTAGTAAATGAATCAATCGAAATTGTATTTTTATGTATGTAAAGTTCGTATTTTAATCTTTTAAAACTATGTAGAAGTTTGGTAGTATATAAAGTGTATTTTGTGTATTATGTAAACTAAGTTTATTATGTAAGTGAATAAAGCGAATTTTGTGTACCTAAGCCTGTCGAATAAATATGAATTCCATTCTATTCTAATTGTGACAAGTTGCCTATCTAATTTTATACGTAAGAAAGTGCACGTGATGAAATTGGTACCGTAACGTAATAAATACTTTTTAACTTTACTTTTACAATCTTCCCGTCCACTTGTCCGTTATGTTTACCTGTAATGTTATGTCTTCCTTGATTCACTAGGGTTAAATGTACTATTGCCTCAATGCTTCCCATACTTCTTGACCTCAATGGTTTTTTTAACCTATAGTTAAATCCAAGTTGGACACTGAACTTCTCCATTTAAAGACTATCCAAACTATTCATCGTTTATGTTCCAAAAATAGGCAACCTAAGTAAAGTAGTACACTGTGTACACAGGCACTGCTGTTATCAGCGCACTATCGGGGCTTCCGTCCTGCATGTTTGGGTGTTTGTTGCGCTTGTCAAGATAGAACTGTTTACGAGAAAAAAGTCTCATGGAATTTTTCACTATAATATTTGTGAGCCAGGCCTGCTATACAAAACTTGCTATATAGGAAGTAACCTACTAAAGTACGGTCGAAATTAAGATCACTTCCAGATTGCTTAGCCGTGAAAGCTACGAAATAATTCAGAA
Organism: Eupithecia centaureata; assembly: GCA_944547425.1. Lineage (NCBI taxonomy): Eukaryota > Metazoa > Arthropoda > Insecta > Lepidoptera > Geometridae > Eupithecia > Eupithecia centaureata. The sequence continues at coordinate 621,032 of OX155680.1, read as the reverse complement.
AAGACAGAGTCCTGCTTGAAAACCAGCGTTGTTCACTTACTTTTTATAGAGCTACATTAGTTTAGGTCACTGAGTTATTACTACTACGTACCGCTCAAGTACTTTTAAGGTTAAAAATATCTTATTTCTTTGACCCCACCAAACTATCTATCGCACGACGACAGGCTACATAAATTTAAAAATAATCTTTGAGCTTCGTTCCAAGTACGTTGAAAACGGTTGTACCTACTAAAATCCGCCGGCTTCCCAAAGAACGTGCATAACTTCACAGTCGATTAAAAAGACTGCGAATAAATCCCACAAAAGAGCATGCAGTTCCAGCTATTGTGCAAGGACATGATCGATCACAAAGCTTTAAAGTTGGAGTTAGGAAGCGTACACATTAGGCGTTTTCAGGTGCCAGCTTTTGTAACGCGCGTTTAAATACAGTCCGATCCGATGCCATCCTAACACATCCGAACCCACGTTTAAATATACATATAGGTACTTTGAAATCCGCTATATTTTAGCTTTATTGTCAAAGGTACAGAATGTATCACAGTAATATTATATTCTGAAAGTTTCAAGGGATAGGTGCTCGTTAATTCTCGTTAATTTGGACTGAAATTTTCCATAGATATAGTTAAAGACCTGACATAAATTACAGCTCACATTTTATCCCGACAGATCACGGGCAGAAGCTAATATTTGGTAAAGAGCTCATGCCTTACCAAGGCGAGCGTTTCAGAGCGTGTAATGTGTAGGGGCTGTTAGAGACTGGAGATGGATGGGCCCGCTGGGAGCTGGAACACGTCCTCAGGGAGCGGCTGCCGTGTCGCCAGTTACTGTGGCGGAAACTTTCGCTAAACTCACACTTTACTAGGTCCCTGGAAGAGCCTATTAGTATGTTTTAATGTGAATACGCCGTGTTGCCGTCCTGAAAACTTGCTCCAATGTCTTGCTTTAAGTTTACGCTTTGGAAAGTACTCTGTTACACTGTAACGTAGTGAAATGTCACTTCAAGTAATAATTAGGTAGGTATGTGTTATATTTTTTACACACAAAAGTGCTTTATATCCTTTATACGTTACAGGATTATTGGACACGTCACAGAATTAAATCTACCTCTAGTTTAGTCTATAAAAATCAAAGCCACTTTTTGTTCACTTCTATCTTTTTTGAGCAGGAGGTAGAGCAAAGTATCGGAATTTATTGCAAGGCTCAATCTTGTGATTTTTATTATTTGCAAGAAGTCAGAAAATGAAATCTTTACATGATAAAACATACGCTATGCTGATAATCGTGAAAAACTATCTTTGTGACCTTTGATTGTGTTTTGAACAATCCTACCAAGTTTGAGCTGGGTGCGAACTTCTGTACCCTCGGATGTCTAAATTGACCGGACTTGGGATACAAATGATACATTACAGGTTGATTTTGACTTCAGTTTGTTTGTAATCTGTAGAATGAAAATATCTCACCAACAATGTCGGTACACCAAACAGGTCTCTACAAAGGAGCTATTGTCTCAGGATGATATTCAAACAGCGCCGTTATCAGCTTATCTGGCGGCTCCTTTCTTCTCGTTGTAAACCATAAGTGATGGTTATGGCGTGGGAACACTAGGCTTGAACAAGGTCTAGGTTAGGATCTTGACGATGCATGAGAACAAACGAACGAACTCATGGTACGTGCAAATGTTGGCAGAGACTTAGCGAGTTCTTCAGCATTTATTATGCCCACTGCTGAAAATGACGCGGGGGCTTTAGCGTAATCAAGCAGGCAGGCGCTTGGTGATTGATCGAAGTGGAGATTCTTATGTCGTTCTATGACTGGTCTATGACCGCTACCTATATAACTTGCATACGCGTAATTGCACATTCGCATAATGTGTAATGTTCAGCGATTTTGTTTTGGTATGTAGAGAGGATCTTAAAAATTCAATAGTCAAATATTTATTGTATTCTAGAGGAAAATGTTACATTAGGTGCACAACGATAATGTAATGTTCATAATCAAGCTTAATATTACTTTATTATTAGTTTAGACACAATATTTTTGGGCAGAGGACCTCATTGTTAAAACTTCTTCTAATTGTAGACGTGTAGTTAATCAATAAATACTTTATTTCTTGATTAATTACAATTAAATTTGATAGCACCTAACTTGTAGTTTAAAATTTGACGTGTCTTAGTGATTATTCTTTCTTCTGATCTTTGACTTAAAGCTAGCTAGACTAGCAGTACTAGCAACTATACTGTAATCTTGTGTATAATTTAATAATTAAAATTACATTTTCCTTACGTAGAAGCTCCAATTCTAAATTTTTATTCAACAAACAATTTGGAGTTAGACATTGGTCGTTCGTTTTCCAATGCTTGACCTATGTTCCAGAGTTTAAATGTTTTAATCGAGTGATACTATCAATAGCCGATAAGTCTGATAAGGCTCTGGTTTTCGGGTGGGTACCTGGATACCTATGGTCTGATGCTACGTAGGCGTTGATAACAATACAGCTAATCCTTACTATACAAGGTGATGTAAAACTATATTGGGAAAATTGTGGCTTTGTTATCCTCTCAAAGTAAGTAGCCTAGCCTTCCGATGTAGTACACTCACTTCAACTAGTGTTCTTAAATATGAACTCATTTCAAGTAATAGGTACTATATTTATACTGTACTATATTTTTACTCCTCTTAATGTAGCGCTCTTTTATATTTCTTTCTTCGTTTTGCTATTTTACGCATATACTTTTGTAAGAATTATAAAAGTATGGAATGTATACAAGTATTATGTGTGGGACAGATTTTGTAGTTGAATTTCAAAGACAAAGTCTTAACCGATTGATCAGAAATTTGGCGTTCGCTGACAGAGGAATTTTGTTTACCATCATGGTCTGATGATGATGATGGAGGTAGAAAGTGGGCATAAGAACTCTTAAATGCAATAATGTAACCCCGTGTTGGGGTTTGTTGGGTTTGTGTTCCCAAACATGTTGGTGACCGAATGATGATCAAGGTAGGAGTAAAAGTCGTAAGGAGGAATTACTAAACGAAATGAAATAACCTGATCGAGTTTGGCTAAGTTATTTATATAAAAATATTATAAAGAAAAAAAACCAGTCTATAAGTCGTAAGTAAATTCAAGATCTACACAAACCCATTGAAAACTATTTACACCATTTATTTAGTCTACTGTCTGTATCTAACTCGATAATCTTAGTCTGAAGAAACGTGACAAAATGTCAAGTAGGTAATTTGATAAGAATAGGTACCTACCTCTGAAAATACCTAAGATTATAAAGATTCAAAAATACAAAAACACGTTATCACTCCTCTCGCAACAAACAGAAATAGGATTTTCACGTTTTAATGAGTAAACTGGGAAATCCCAGATATTGCCTTATCTGTTATTGGCTCTCGAGACTGACACTAAAGATTTTATCACTGTGCCCTTAGATTGTGGTTCGAATATTTTTCTGTTTCCATATCACAAGAAGTACTAGGTACATTTGAACTCAATCGTACGTGAATACGTTTCATTATAATTTTCTCGGACTCGTCGAATACTAAAAACTAAAAACTGATTCAAATACAATTCTTTGTGAAATTAATAATAAATTTAGGTAGTAATGCTAGAATATTTGAATTCAGGCATTAATTTTCATATATTTATTGCAAAATAAAAGGATTATTATAATATTTAGTAAAAATTCTTTATTGTGCAATGAATCGTATATTGTTATATCTTATTATAGATATCAAACATCAAAACTATTTATCAACTTCACTTTACGTAAAGCAAAGCTTACTTTATCAGAAATCAATATCAGCTTTACAGAAGCTTTATCGATATGCAATATAGGATTTCCTTAAATTTACTTCATTTCCTCATCATCAACCTATTAGTCCTCTGCTGGACATAGGCCTCTTCTAATGAGCGCCATAGCACCCTGTCTTCAGCTTGCCACATCCATTTATTGAAATTTACTTGGGTCTGACTAAAAATGTATCAACCATAATAGCCTAATTGACAGCTTTACGAAGATAATCGTAAATCGCAAATACAATATCATGTCGAAATAATTACTGTCATACCTCGACACTTCTATCGTCTATACTGACTTCAACTAAGTTAATATCAGCATCTATCAACGTAACTTTAAACCTTCCTACTCTGTAATAAGAGTGATTGATAAGGTAGGCGAGGTGTAGATAACTTGGCAGAGATACGAGGACAATGTTCACATCATTTATCATAGTTATCTGTGGACAAACTCAGTAGCCAACAATTATTTTAGATTTTGTCACCACTATGGATTTTTGGGTGAAGTGTTTCGTATCTTTTATCTACGCAGTAGGTGTTTTCATACTTTAATTAAAACAACCATTTACGTCACAGCAAGATTGATCACTTGTGCTTTTAAACTGGATCCTTGTTAAGCGTAAGACACTATTGTTTATCCTTTTAAATCTCTTGAAACTACTTCATAATAATAATATTATCTTCACAATAAGCAAATAACATTTAAAGAGTACCCCAAGGCTCATCTCTAGGTCTTATTTTATTTATATCAGTTACAACAACAATGCAGTAGTTAGGAATCCAATAAAGGGATTTAATCTTATCAGTTGGTTTGTCTGTCGGTAGCAGCAGAGCCCATAAGCTTATAATCCCAGTGCGATCGTGTATCCGATGTTATTAGTTTGAGCATATTGTGATGGTTGAAGGGTGTAAGGTACCACTAACTTTGTGATCTCATTTACAATCACTTGTAGTTTTTTTGAAATTAATTTTGTGTCAAAATCGGAGTTTAATTTGTCATTGCATTCTACCCTCTGTTTTAGGTAATGTACAACATAGGTTGTATATAGACTAGCCCAGCTTAATAACGAAAGTTTTACAAATGAAGTTTTTATTGTGTTTTATTAAGTTTATTAAAACTACCATGGTAGCTAACAGGTATCGGCCCCCCTGATGGAAAGCTATTACCGAAGCTGGGCGCCTGCAAAATTAGGGATATTACACGCGTATTGCCGACCCTTTAAATGTCTTGGTAGACCGTTCTTTAAGTACGCAATGTTGCAGTCCTGAGCACAAACCTTGCTCCCTGCCAACCTGAGCACAAAACTTGGCAGGGTGATCATTCCACAGCCTGAGTGTTCGCGGGAGAAATTACTGAAATAAGTATTGTCGTACTATTTTGGTCGAAACTAAAAGAACATCAAAACTTATTAAAGCGATAAAAATGGCAGTGTCATTGAAAATCAATATTTCAAAAAAGATAACTAACTCAAAGAACAACAAAAAAACCAGCTTGATACACAAGAAACTAAAAACTGTATAAAGCTCTAAAATGTTAAAGATAGGGTTGTAAATCGTGAGACGGCATAATTAGCTGTCGAGTCAATTATTATGGAAAAGTGGCTTGTCTCTGTAGTAACGAAGTGATGGGCCGTCGACAAGGCGAGGAGATAAATAAATAAGATGATACTTTCCGGTCCCGGGCTGAGTTGTTACTGCAAACAGGTCAAATGCTACTCTAGATGTTTAAACTCTCATATGCATTATCTTTGTCGACTTGACTCGTACATCCACGTGTCTCTCCAAGTCCCAATTCACCACGGTTGCGCTTCGCAGGCAAAATAGTTATTACTAAGTTGTTCGTTGTCAAAACACCCATTTGGTTTTCTGGAATCAATTGGATGATTCAACAGATGTCGTTTTGAATCTCATTCTCGATCACAAATCTATTTAAATAAATTTGAATCGAATTCATATATTTTTAGCGATTTTATGGACTTCGTGAAATCTAACCAATTTCCTAAAATAACGAATTATTTTTAAGAAATGAGTCAAATTACTTTCTAATATAGCAAAAGACAACGAGACTCATCGGTCTTACATCGTAGAAAAGCCGGTCAGAGCAGGGTCTTCGGCAAATTCGGTCCCAGTAACCCGATTACCTTCTAAATGCAACCTAAAAAACGTAAACGACAAGTGCAATGTCACGATACCGAGATGGGTCGTTTTTTGTGACCGGACTCCGATTATCTAAACCCAGTCGAGGCGAGCTTCGGCGCTAATCATTTGGAGACATTTTGCAAACTTATGACTCACATCTTGCTCATGATATTGCTTATTTTGTTTTTATATTGACATATTTTAAAAACGATTGAAAAACTTAGTGACATCTTGTACGCGAGCGACCTGTGCTGTGGTGGTCTACCTGAGTACAGTATACAACTTTTTCATATTTTATGTTCACAGCATAGTAATAAAGGTTCATGTAGTCTTCTACTTGAGCATGTTAAATTAACTTACTTTAATAATTATAATAATATTAATTAAGGACAACTTAGTCTATATACTCTCATGTAAATTGTTATTATTGTTATGATATTTTCACTCTGTCCAGAGGAGAGGAGGGCGATACTGTACGCGACACAGTTTTAACCTTTTTGCGTCAGTATCGTTGCATTGTTTTTAGTTTTAATTATCATATGGTAGGTAACAATTAATTATTTGATTTGAACTGGTCAGACCACTGGTAAATTTGTATTTATCATAATAAAGAAAGTTACAATCACAGAACATAAAAAGCTGAAACTAGTATTTACATTTGAAAATCGAATTACGAACAAATTAAGAGGTAGCTCAACTGATCCATATTAGTCGGAAGCGTCCTTAAGATGTTGGCTGCATTGCCCCACTGTTTGTCTTTTTAATGAAATATGTACTAGGTACTGGTTCAATCAGGCCAATCAGAAAATGATACTTACACCAGTTTTCAAATTTTCTTTGAACAATTGCACGATATAAAACTTCTTACTTTGGGTTACATAAGCCATGTCCAGCAGTGAACTACGAGTACCAAACATGTATATAGGCTAATGAGGTTCTATAAGCTGCTTATTTATTTTTATTAATAGTATAGGCGCCAGCATGTTCCAGTCCCCTCAAAAGCGTGTAAACGCAAACCGTGGAAATAACAAGTGGAATGCACACGAGCTCACTTCCTAGCCTGACCAGAGCCTTAAAGGGTGGGTCCATTAACCTTTTAGAGTTCCGTCGGTCAGTGGAGAAAACCAGGCGGGTTGTTATTTCTATTATGTGGTTAAATCAAATTATAATTAATAAATTATAATGGAAATAGCTCATCAACTAAGAACCTACTGAAAATGTATTTATTTGGCCAGAACATATTAAAATATATTTTTGATATAAACCCAGTGACAACTCAGCAAGAGCAGACCAAGCCATAGCCATTTAGCCATAGCCGGTCTTCCGTGGTGAAAAGATTGGATTCGAAAAATAATAATAAACTTTGGAAATGGTTTATCAACAATTCCACAAAAAAAGTCATCTTTTGGGCCACCAGAATGGATCAATAACAATTTCTTGAATTCTAGTGGGTACATTTTAAAATCAATATAGAATAAACATACCTACCTACACTACAAACTTACAGTATCTATCATATTATTTACCAACACTCCATAATAGAGGCGACCAAATTGTTTTATCTTGCCTATAGGTATCTTTATCAGATAGTAAAGGAAAAATAAATGAAGGTAATCGTTGATTACTCAATAAGTAGGTACGTTACTATCAATATCACTAAAGCGAAGCATGTCACTATTGATTTAACTATCAAATTTTAAGGTAGGTCCATACCTACGCACCCTACGCACAAACGTACATAACGTACCTAAATCTAAAAATAAAATTGTATTATCAATACTGGTTTACCGAACGATTTTACTGATTTCACTCATGGCAACAAAGAGTAATATATAATACAATTTTATTTTTTTATTTTATTAATTTGACCTAGATTTTTCTGTATTTTTATTTTACAACTTTATTGCCATGGGTTAAATCAGTAAAATTCTGTAAATATTTTTTCTAAATTTTGATTAAAGTGCTTCTTTTATTTACATTTTTTTTTAATACATTGTTATTTACAGTGTTACATTTTTTACACATGTCTTTTGTTTTAAAGAAGAAGTAAATACACCAATGCAGGGCGTAGTAACTAGTAGTTACCTACGAAAACTACGAATACATCTGAACAGACCAGCTGTTTCTGATGTAGATGTACAGAACCCATCATAAATAGTTCAGGCAATGGCCTGTCATATCGTTATCTCCTCAATTCGGGGTAACCTTACCCTGGCGTGTCCAGTTTTTGTTGACGTTGTTACAAGGTTGCGGTGCACCACGACACGCGTCCGTGTCACCATCGAGGATCGAATTCTTTTTTACACATAAAAAACCCTATTAATTAGAAGTGGGCAGCTTTTAAGACTCCTAATACTTAGTCTATTAGGTTGATATCTACCTTAGTAAGTTAGTACTTTCTTCGTCGATCAAAAAGTAGGTCTTCCTAGGGTCTTTAGCTTGAGGCAGAAGCCTATTACAATATCGGAACGCGTAGCGCCCTTCTTTCAATGCATCTGTAGAGACGACTTTCTTCCTCTCTATCCTTCCCTGGGATAGCGTCTCGTCAAGTTTTATTTATCAGCTTTTAGAATTGAAACGATTACAGGCAGACAGACATTACTTTGGAATTCATAATATTCTTATAACTTGTCCTGGGTATTTTATAAGTAAAATAAAAAAAAAATCTGTCCGTGTAATGTTTAGGTATATTAGTCATCTAGTAGGTAGGTACCCAAAACATAAGCTCTGCTTAGTTCGAGTCTAAGCTGTGCGGTTATTTTATTTCATTATTTGGATATTAAAATTATTAAATAGTAGTATTATTAATAGATATTAAAGCAGATTTTCCAATGTACAGCATTATTTATTTATGGTGGTAGACATGCATAATATATAAAAAAAATACTCTACCGTAGTATTAACGTAAAAATAAAAGTATAAGTATCATAATTATGACAATGTTACGCATGATGTCTTCACCTATAATTATAATGACACGTCTTTAGTCTTGACATGATAAAAAAATAACTAATTCCAAGCTAGTTATAGTGTACCTATACTATGTTGGTGATCAATACATAAATAAATAAATAACAAAAGAGAGAGCAAATAAAATATCCATTATAAAGATTTGCTATTATTATTCCTGCTTCCTTATTTACACAGGTACTTTGTCCCTTTTATATTTTTTGTAATCTTACCACACATTCTTCAATTCCCTAGAGAGTACCGCAGAACTACTCTCACACTGACAGGTAGTTAGGTTAGCCACGAGACACGCACAAACGGCGGGAGGTAAAGGGTCTTGGCTTTTATAAGGTTCCCTGAAAGAGTTTAAACTGCCAAGCTGCCAACACGAATAAAATTTACATAACTAGGTACGCTCCGTATAAAAGTTTAAATATGTCAACTGAAAAGTTTTCCTTCGACGTCATCATCCAAGGGCTTTTTCATTCTTGGGGAAAACTCTGTCTTTGGATGATAGCATCTCAGAAATGCTGTCTCACCTAAACTATATCCTTCTATCTCTGACCTAAATATTCATATAATATTTATTTGTCTTTGTCTGTAGTGTATCGGACGGGACTGCGCAATGCTGCGCAATTGCTGTCACATCGACGTAGGTGCTCCGCTAGTCAGAAAAAATACAGTAAAAGGCAGTTACTTACATCCAAATGTAGTTGCGTACTACTACTACTAGTACTACTAGACGCAGCGACGAAAAGACCTGCGAAAGACTGCAGGCAGATACTGGATGCGGCAAGCTGAAGACAGGGCGCTATTCGCTCATTGGGAATTTAGGATTGTTATTGATGATGATGATGTGCAGTTTGACTAGTAGTATTGTATTGCCTACTTAGAACAATTTTGGCAAAAACCAGCCATCTTGAAGGTATCTTTATCGCAACGAAATTCTTCTTATACATAGGTGGTTTTAATACAGCTTTTCTTTTCGCATTTGAAGAAACCGGGTCTGTGATGTAGGAAAACTGAATCCACCGACATATATATAGCCCGGAGGTTGGTGCGACGTTTTGGTATATAAGCCGCTAAGATAAAGATCGGTATTGAAAATGAAACCCTCGCTGATGCTGCCACCCTTAGATCATATTTAACCCAAATGCACAAATGGCAGCATGAGATAGACGGTCATTTTCCCGCGACTTCTATGACAGTGTATTCTTAGCTGCCTTTGCAGGGTAGACTCCATTAGACTAGGTGAAACAACCGCGATAGCACTGACCTTGGTCGGCGTTCGAAGCCGTGAATGCAATGCTGCTAGATATGCAGATAGGCCTCCACCGACTGACAAGGGAGGAAATTGAACGTAGCGCCTTACACACGGTTCAAACACTTTTGTTCCTAATCTAAAATAAGGAAACTAGGCTATATAGTCACATGCAAGTTTTCTTTCGATTAAATCTAGGTATCTTGTCTACTTAAACAGGAAATATAATTTGTAATAAGACTAATTTCCAATTCTTCCAATTTTTGGTCGTGAATCGTGCTACTTATAATATACTTATTACAAAAATTTGAAGGAGAAAACGATTTTGTCGTTTCGCACGACCACAAAAAAATTAATGTGTTGTAAATCTGATATTTAAATTGCAAGTTTGTTTACCTGTCCCGACTCAGACTTATTGACGTTTTTGGACTGTTGTTTTGTGTAAAAAGTGCACGTATTCCGATTCACTGAACCATTGACAGACGGCTCAGAGGCTCTCAAACTTTTGTCAATAATAACTTTTTTCTGTTACTATCTTTTGCAATACCTATCTAATTAAATACCTATGCTACACACCTAGTGCTTTCCTACATCAAACGTTGACTATAGATCAGGTTGACAATAGATCAGACTATAGATCAGGTTTCCTACTAATCATTTGACTTTATTTCCAAATCAGAATAGTAGTTAGATACATGCCTACAAAACCTACAATTTTTAAAATTCTAGAAGCTATCTATCGAGGTTTTTAATATGACGACGCTTTAAGTAGGTTAAGGACCTAAAAATATCATATACTCGCTATATATCTGCTGAATATCTTACCTGCGAACAGTGTGGATATTTTTCACAATAACCTGCCGAAACTACTACAAATAGCACAGGTAGTTATAGAAACAAAATGTTTAGATTAGTACATTAACACTTGCATGTTACATCGCTTTAGGGATAAAAAAAAACCTGTAATGATGTAATGCTGTTTTTTCAACTAAATAAATAAATAAAAAATATTTAATCAAAGTAATTTCTTCCTTTACCCACCTGACATTCCAAAAATTATAGACCAAGTATAAACAATATTTTGTTAGGTCCATCCTTTAAAAGTTTGGGCACCCGTGGCACATCCGTGAACGCGACAGGTCGTGCTGTTTTGACAGCTCCCCGTGACGTTTGTTTTGTTCCAGCCTCAGGATAAAGACGCCCCAAGGTTCAGGATACAACTGTACCTACGTGTTCCAATCCAACAGTGAGTGTTCGATGCACACCTTGTCCCTTCGAGGAACAGTGCTCCTGTGGGAGTTGACTCGCGCTTTGTTTCCAATTCCGAGTGATAGACGATTGTCAATCTCAAAATTACAAGAATACTTGAATATAAAATTTACAATTAGTTATTATTGATAGACCTTTCCTGATGCATACGATACGGGTAAAAAAATGTTTTATAAAAATTTATTTAATTTTTTTATAATTATATGTTACTCCCTCTAAACCTAACTAATCATATAAAAACCTATTGTGAAAGGAAAATAAATAAATTACTATTATAATAAAAGTTTATTATTAACTTCTCTCTTTCTTCTAATGTGCTTGTAATGTGAACTGTTGTCATTGTTGTCACAATATTGTTAAATCATGATATAGATAATATTATAGAGTTTAAATTTGATAGCATGCAAGATTGTAAGAAAAGCTGGTTTAAACGATAATATCTTTCAGGATTATGACGTCATATCTCGGACATGCCTGAGAACAATCTGTGGCTGAATCGGTAGACGATGTCAAATGTGAGATAGCGTAAAACTAATTAATTTTGATAATGCTGACACCTTAGATACACTATCAGCGCCTCAGAACAGCGAAATATACCCACTAGATCAACACAGTGTTGGTAGCTCGTTAAGATATGATCTACCAAACGCATTAATCGATCGTTTTTATTTCAAACTCGGTACTCAATTACATTATGCAATAATTATCAGATCTTTAATGCCCGCCTTTTCTTTATATTGTTACCGTTATTCAAAATTTAAGCCTAAGAAAACAAAAGTAGGCGCTTTTACTGTTCATCCGGTCTAATTTTTTTTTACGTTATTCGCCAATTGTTGTCCGATTTTGATGGTTTTTAATATAAGTAGCATTAACCCGATGTGGTCCCGTAAAATATTTCGGAGGATCAAAGTTAAAGAGTTTTTTTAAGTTTTACGTATTCATCAATCCCATAAACTAAAAAAAAAACAGTATAATATGTACCTAGGTACAAATTTAGAAATTTGAAGTTTTAATAATATAAAAAATCATGACGTACCTAATATAATTGATGTCTAGTTAAAGGGCAAAGTACAGTTATCACTACTGGTACTTAAATCTTGATACATTTCAGATGTTTATTTATATTATTTTTTAAAGGGAAACTTATAATAATAACACTAAGTAATTACAGTGGTTTGTAAAAGAGTGTTATTGGGAAGTTAGCCGAGTATCTAAACATCAAAAACTTCTAAAATTATGAAAAAGAAATTCTGAAGTCCTAGTTCTGAAGTAAAATAAAATATATCAATAGGTATATTTCTGGCTCTTTAACCAAAAAGTTAAATCTAGTTTATTTACTTAGTAAAGTAACTTACAAAATCACTATACTTTACTAAAAAATAAACCATTGTTTCCTTATACAGTGTCGAGGCAAGAGTTTGTAAGCTATATCGAGTTTATCTGCCAGGCTCTTGGCTTCATTGCTTGCTCATTTATTTAAGGCTCTTCCATTTCATGTTCTGTTCTAAGTTATAACACATAACCATCTCATGTTATCATGAGCTTATAAGGTTTAATTCTATCTATAGCGTGTTAGAGCTTACAATACTAACCTATTTCTTTACTAGTTGCGCCCCATGTGTGTGTGATGTATAATTTTTATACGATATCAGAAGGTGAAAAATATAGGCAGAGTTTTAAAAGTAGGTATGGATATAAAATATGCACATGTTTCTAGGTAAAAGTTTATATTTACACTGGTATGCTACAGAAATAAATTTTAATATAGATATCAAACTCGTTTGTAAGGCGAGATTAAACATTAATAAATTGACTAATAGTTTTTAATTCTTGTGCTTTTACATAAACTTAATGTAAAAATGATCTAGAATACTTGCTATTTACAATAATATATTATTAAAATCCTCCGATAGCTATGACTAAATAATATTTCCAATTGATTATTTTAATTATACTTTAAATTTGACTTTTTTTGTGGTCCTTTATAGCAAACCAAAAAGCTTCCCAAAATAAGTAGGTATTTCACCTATTTTATGATGATTTTTTAAACTCTTAAAACAATCAGTTTTATGAAAATATTTCTGGTGTAAACTCTTATGAAAGAGAAATTTTTTTACCTTAAGGTAAGGTCTCTTATGGTATAAGTACAAAAATGTTTACACTTAACTATTTGAATGATATACCTAAACCTAAACCTACCGTGGAATTTTATTAATAAATAAAGAAATAAAGAATAAAGACTAAAAACAAATCAAATGATTTAGTGAAGAGAAAGAATACATAAAATTATAGGTAGTACCTAAAAGCTAACAATAACGTATAAAAATAAAATATCCTATAGAATAAAGGTAGACTTGCTCCACAGCTATGATTAGAAACATTGGCACATTGCACCTTATATAAACTACTTATCAACAAGTAACTATTTGTAAGTACACCGTAAATTAATTGTATTGATTTTCCAAGTGCGGCTTTTATTTTGCTTGAACATCATAATATAATGACATGTATCCGCTTTATACCCGCTTTCTTTCCCGATGACCCCAATCCCGAAATCGGAAAAAATGGATCAAATTAAACTATTATATCTACAAAAAAATAAACTAAAATGAAAGTGGTGTTAAATAAAAACGCTCATCACTATTTACAATAAATAACCAGAAGAAATAAATAAACTATATATCTTTCGGGATAAGTTAAATAATTTTTTTTCAAGTAACTAGCGAATGATGACATGAAAAACATCTTTCATCACACCAATATCATATCAGCCTGTATAAGTCAAGGACTGCTCCAGCAGCGATAGACATAGGCCTCCCTAAAGCGCCGTAGAGGCGCCCTGTCTCTAGCTTACACCACCCTCTCATATAACACTCAGATTGTTGGTTTGGTGTTTTGTTGCGTTTGTCTCTTCTCTAGATACTGCGGGTTGCCCTGCTCTATGCGGCTCTCGAAGAGCTGGTCGCCGTACGTGACCGGCCGCCTCTGGTCTCCGTGGACTATAGCGCCTAAGAACTTCTGGTGGTTGTTATGCTGCAGGTTCTCTTGGTCCTCTTTGGCGCGCAGCAAGTGTTCGCTGTACTGCAGGTATCGCTGACTCTCCAGCAAGGAGATCTGGTCGGAGAGGTGCGGCGGGCGGACCTGGCCCAGGTGCGGCGGTCGGTCCAGATGCGTGGGTCTGGTCACGTCGGGGCGGGTTATCATGAGTTGGTCGGGGCCGTACTGCAGAGAGGGCTGTGCGCCGCTCTGGTCCACGAATGGGTAGCTCGGCACGGAGAGCTGCTCCTCGAGCTTGGCCCTGGACTGGTCTTCACCTCGTCTGGTCTCCGGAACCTGGAATGAGGAACAAATTGTGAGCTGAATTGCTTTATCTTCTGCCCTAAATATTCTCGACGATTAAAAAATATAGTTTTTTTTTCACTTTTTTGCTCTCGTGTCGTCACATTATTTTAACCGGACTGCGCAAGAAGGATGGTTATGTTTTTGAAAGTTGAATGTATCCGGCATGCCACAGTTCTTGATAACTTATGAGATAAAAATCTGTTAAACTTAATTGATAATGTAATAAGTCTAACAATTTAAAACCTCTTTGGTATTTATTTAATTAATTACCTTCTGATGATTAGCTGTAAATATTAAGATACAAAATCCTATCACATATTACCAATCTAAGCTTCAGGTGCCGATAAAGTCAATCTATCAATTTTATTGATAACAGGACATTTAGATATATTAGATATAACCAGATTCTACTAGTTATCTGCTAATTGGTGCTGTATGGATTGTTCATTATTATTATTTTATTAATGCAAAATCTTATCAATCCTTTAGCTTAGGGCAGCCGCGTCTACTGAGCGGAAGATATGGACTCTGCGAATACCCCAGCCCGCATGACCAGCGTGGCTAAACACAAAGCAAATAAGATAAAAAAACAGTCGAATCGAGTGAAAGAATACGCGACGAAATAAGAGAGCGCGTTGAAATCTTCTCTATGAGTAATTTGCTAAGTTTTAAAAAAGATTAGTACTTTTACTTAGGTAGGTACTTTAAGCCTCGTCAAGAAGAAGGGTGGGGTGTTACGTTTGATGTGTGGCCAATGATGTCTTATATTAATAGAGTGAGTAAAGCTGGCTGAATGGCCATGCCTTTGTGTGTCTGCTATTGTAGATGTATTTCCCAAGTCCCAAACGGATGAATCTATTTGGATAGGTATACTTAGTTTTTGTGTCCCAGAGTCTTGTAAGGTCTAAAAGACATTTTGAGTTTAACTTTGAAAGATACCGTAATGGAGATTTTGTTTGGAGAACATCGATTCAGCCTAACAAATGTATTTCTAGTAAAGTTTTGGTCGAGGGGTTGAGGTTTCTTGTCAAAATATGCTGATAACAGATCATCAATAAATATGTACACACTTACGAGAATGTGATCTTGAATTCTGATCACCATTATCAATGAACAAACACTTCCTGCTGCATACCACAGTTAAATTATATATTTTTTGCAACATACAAGTTCAAAACTTGTTACAGTTTCGCTAATATTACGCAACGTACTTTCAATTACGTTATAATCATTAAAATAAACTGTAGTATGTTGAGACAGAGTTTATTTCTGACTGGTTCATGTTTGGAGGTGTGTTCAGATGTGTGTCCCAAGTGTGAAGTTCACAGCAAGGCCGGTGCGTACACGCATGTTTATTAAAACTTTAAATGAACTTTATAGAGTAACATTGTTGGAAGCCTACCTTCCAACAATGTTACTCTCTAAAGTTCTAAAAACGGAGGAGGTCTTATCTGTTTGCATTCTATTCTTTTTTCTATCCCTATAAGAGAATTATTGAGAATAATAAAATTTAATAAAGAATTACCGAACAAACTGTCAAACTAAATAAGAACCTATTGCTACTGCGTGCGAGCACGACAAAGAAATACAAAAAAAAAACAAAATTTATAAGCGTAGTAGAGATGTGTTGAAAAAAAATACAAAATGCTACAATGGAATACAATAACCGTAGCGTAGCTTTCACCTTATCGTAGTATTCGAAGTAAGTCTTTCGCGGTATTTGCTACTCAGAACGATAGCGAAAGCCGAATGGGTATGCTATTATTCAGTACGATATGTGATACCGCGATATACAGAAAAAAATCCGAGCTAAAACTATTACGCAATTTGTAAAGTTTAAAAAAATAGATCATTGGTCAAGAAACCTCCTTTAAATAAACAATGTGGGTTGCAACTACACGGTGCCACACAACATGTGTGCTAAACCGAAAAGGTAGGTTCAAACGATAAGGGGTCAACTTTTATTGAACAATTACTTTTTAGCACTCTCAAAATAACTACACACCCATACCTGGAAGATAATACGCTGCTCTACACCTACCGTTGCGCGTGCGCATGGCATTGACATTCCATCGGCCACATGAGCGCCACTATTACACCGAGGAAGTTGTCAATGAGACAGTATGTCCCACGGGTATGACCGGTCTTGAACCTCTCATTCAGGTACCTATTGCTTCTCGATTTGTGTCTATTTATGTAGAGCAAAAAAGTTGAATGGCGGTCGAGTTTAATTACCTAATAGTAGGTAGGAAGTTAGATAGTTAAGTTTGGTAGAGCAGCAACTGTGACTTATATCATACTCATAGTTCATTTTGGTGCGCAAAATATTACTTTCAATGAAGTAGAGGTAATATTCATTTATTAGTGCAAGGAGAAAGGGGACGCCTTCTTTCAGCAGTGGGACAGAGAAATTAATCGTTTCTAAGACAACACAACGCTTCCGATAGTTTCGAAAAAATACAAGACTTGTATTTTTTATTTTTAAACCAATACAAACAAAAAAAACATAGAAAGGAAAGACTTTCGAAACTATCGGAAGCGTTGTGTTGTCTTAGAAACGATTAATTTCTCTGTCCCACTGCTGAAAAAAGGCGTCCCCTTTCTCCTTGCACTAATAAATGAATATTACCTCTACTTAATTGAAAGTATGTAGAGCATGCTTTTATTGACAACCCTATTAATAAATCTGATAACATAATGATATGGTTTGAAACGTGGCGTATGTTGATCTAATGACATTGAACGATTATTATCTGATCACGATTTACGTACACTCACAAACAAAAAACAAATGAAGACTTCGAAATACCGTGTACACACAAACCAACAGAGGAACGTACTTAATTTCAAAATTAGTTTTTTTTAATCTAATTGTACATTTTGGGGAATGTTGCATTTTTATTGTAGATATAAGACCTTCATCATCATCATCATCGTCAACCTATATTAGTCAAGAGCTGGACATAGGCCTCCCATAGGAATTAGACCTTCGTTCGATTACAATCTATTTATATAAAAGTGTTACAAATGTTTCTTCAAAAGTTATGTAAAATGCCTACAATCATGGTCAAAAAGATAAAGAAAGAATGCTGTTACCAACTGCCAACAATGCGGTTTCCCAACGAGCCATTGACCCATGCTGTCAGATTTGACGAATGGCGATATAACTGCACAAATAAGGGGCAATCTCGACGACAATCAAAAGATGGAAATGATCGCGGACTGTTTGCAAGCATTACTTGTCACGTTTTTGCAATTGCGAGAATTATAGAAGTGTAACGACATAACAGAACTAAGTTTTGAATACAAGCGCTTTAGCATTTTGTGAATGTTTACGTCGACGACCGATGTGGTGAGGTGGGCGAAGGTCTGGAGGTTGCGGGTTCGATTCCCGCCTTAGGCAAATGTTTGTACGATTACAAATATTTATTCAGAGGTTCTGGGTATCTACAGAAAAATACAGATCATATAGAAAAAACATTTTATATAAATTATAAAAAGAAAGCAAATACATTATTATTTTTTCTATACCTTATGTTTATGACTTAGATATAAGGTTCCCAACAATATGTAAAAACAAAGGGGTCATTCTAGACCCATAAAAGCTAAACTCATCACCTTTTAGAATTTCGACTTAACTTGTACAATAATATAACTATAGCGCGCTATGGCACTCATTAGGGGATGCCTAAGTCCAGCAGTGGACTAATATAGGCTGATGATGATGTTACACTATTTTTGACACATGCTGTCAAATATTTGTGCATGTTTACCCTGCGCAGGCGCAAGGCACAAGGTCGGATGTCGTAATGAACCGGTCAGTTTGGTTGTCTTACCTCAGCGGAGAGAGTGACCGCTATTGAATTACGGTTCTACAGTTTTGAACTAGTTTCCAACTTCGGTTTCCAAAATATATTTTTTTATATTTGCCTTTTTTTCCTTTCCATTGAGATGGAGAATTTTTTTAAACTATTCGTATGTGCTACTACTGTACCCGAATGCCCCAATAAACATTTCTAAATAACAGTGGGAGTTTATATGTCATGAGACTTATAAGAAAGAAGGGTTTAGTTTTAAGCTATGAGTGATGATGCTGTGTGGACTGTCCGGAAATATTTATTTATTTATTAAATAACTTGAAAAATACACGTGAACAAATGAGGCGTTATGCTTTGAACCACCTTCATCTTAAACCTTGCTCACGCATTCCCCGGGCATACCTATAGTGATAGGCTTGCAGAAAAATATAACAATAGATTACGCATGCTTTCAAGCCAGACATACTCGTTCTTAGCATTTTTACATGACACGATCCGAACACATTGCTATTCACGGATAGTTTCTTTACATTTATATAGGATCTTCTCATTTATATTGGATCATTTCATTTACATTGGATAGTTTATTTTTTACCATCTTAAAATAATATTACTATGCGGACAAATTAATAACATGGTAGGATAAGATCGTGCATCAACTAGGTAGTTGTACTATTTAGATTTGGATAAAGAATAAGTGAATAGTTTTAGTAATCAAAAGAATGCATAAATGAAGAATGTATAATGAAATAGAGCAAGCAGTTTGAACAGCAACAAGTGAAATTCGCGGCGCGTGCGTGACTTGTATGTGTGTTACTTTGTTTTCATTTCACCTCGTTACGTCTCATGTGTGACTGATGTACAGTAGCGTTCACTATTTGCTATACCCCTAATTTCTAAAATATTCGCCAACAATAATGTTGAAGAACTTCAAGCAATCTTAATCTGAGTGCAAAAACTTAACAATAGTTGAGATTCGAACCACGGCTTATCGCATCGCAGTCGACCGTTCTTTCATTTCTGCTACCCGGTATGTTGACTCATAGTTCGAATTTTTAAGCCAGTAGTTTTATCTTAACGGTGGTAGTTGAATCGGTTGAATGCATTTATTAATTTTGTTCAAATGAATGAGGGTAGTTTTAATATTTTATGTAACAAATGACAGTCAAGTAATCGTTTCACCACCGCTGGAGTATAATTATTGTTATGGCATTAGTAAACTGTGTTTGCGTGATAAAAGTTTGAAATATCAAAAAAGAATAGCCATTTAAGCAATTTTGTAAGCACTAAAACTATAAAAAATCATGAACAAAACGTTCCTAATAAAACTATTGCAAGTCAGCTTGGGATAAGCGTAAGTGTATTTTTATTTTGTTTTGTATTGATTCGTCGTATTTATTGAGCATAGATAATTAAAATTTTATTTAACTTTCAAGGAAATAACAGTTCAACTTTGGGTGAGGAGATACGCTTTGACTGAAGATGTAAAGGCAAAGGGATCGGGTCCACGCCCATGGGGTTTCACATCAGAACGCCATAGACAAATTGTGAATACTCACAGCCATGTCTGACATGGAGGGTCGGATAATACTATGGAGGAAACCAAACAAACGACTCCTACCACAAAATATACTACCTGTTCAAGCAAGTGGCAGAATTACCATAGGTAAGATGTGATATAAATAATAAGTATTACCTTGCAAATTCTGCTACAAAATCAGTTTCTTTTACTACAGACTAAATGACCTATCTAGTAAATTTCCAACATCTTTTTTATTACAAACTAAATTGCCTGTCTAGTCAATTTTTAATTGAATTTATACCCCTACCTACAAGTCTTGAGAAGTCGAGTGTTTTTTTCAGGTTATTGGGGCTGGATATCATCCATGGGCCCAGGAGAACTCGTAGAAATTGGCGGCCGCTTGGGGAACAATATTTACAAGTGTTGAAAAAAGTTATGATACCACAGTGCTCGTTGCTTATCCAGTATCTCAAATGAAAAGTAGGCTAGAACAAAGTATACCAAGCGAGGGTTATCCAATTTGATATTAATTTTGAGTAAACAATAAATTAGTTTTGCTATGGTAGTTCTAGCTTGCTTTTCATTTACCGTATTGCACAATGATGCTCCAAATTTTTCTTAATGGGTAAATAATGGTCTGTTACACACGAGAGATCTAAATTGTTTATATTTATTAGATGCTGCCTATAACAAAGTAGACCTTACAGTATACTGTGGTATAGGTATTCTAATAATAACAAAACATGTTTGTTCTACTTGTGTGTTGACTTTTATTTACAAAAACAACATAGTTGTGTGAAAAAGAACCGAAAATGTAATAAATTTTCTTAATATAAGTTAATATCATTGTAATGTAATTTATTTTCTCTTTCTTTCTATTGTATTAATAAAATAACATCACATAAAATCTGAGATGTGTTTATTATATTCCAATCATACCCTATTTCTTATTAGTAAAAAAACAGATTATAGACAATTATTATGCTATAAAGTCATAGGTGAAAAAAAGCAAAAATAACATCGGTATAATGAATCGAACATCCTACCCTAGAACACAAGCCGGACCCTTGAACCACTCATCCAGATTGTGATTGCTAGTTTAGTCGAAATTAAAGATAGCTTTTATTTAGCTAGCTCAATTGTTTTAAAAATCATTTTCATTACTTACCAGCTTATTTTTTTCTTTTACAATAATAGTAGTAATTTTCTTTGTTATTTTAGTTACTAGTGCTTTGTCAAAAAAAGCAAAAAATTGTTTAAGTAAAGCAGCAGGATTCGTTCCTGGTATGTCTATTAGGGGGGGTAAGCAAATAATGAACGCCTCTGTACAAAGTATTATCCATAAAATCTACTCAACCAACAGTAGATGCATAGTAGATGGTATTAGTAAAAATAATTTGAATGCAATAATGTTTTATGACTTGTGACTAAACATTTAATAAAAAATTTTTATCAGAACAGATTTGTAGAAATTGTTAGGATACAAGTCTGTCAAATCTGTATTTAAGACAAAGACTCAACTTACTAGTTTATATTCTTGTATGATAATTTATTTTCACGTTTGTCACTTTAAACGCAAAAATTTAATAATAGTAATAAATGTGATTAATATATTTAAAACCTACCTAACTAATATTTACTAATAATATCCTTAACTAATATTTTAACTTGATCTAAATACCGAAACGTACGCGACTTTAATCGATCTAGGACTAGATTAAATAAATACGTTTTTTTAGGTAAGTTACTACTTTTAATTACAGAATGTGGAGGTAATGGAGAATTCTCGGTAAAGTATCATTTTGTTCTGAATAGCAGTAGTTAAAGTGTCTTTCTATGGATAATAGCAGGTATTTAGAGCGGGTGTACTAAATAATCCGCATGGTGAAATAATTGAACTAATTTTAACCATTGCGGTTTAAAGATATGCCTACTTAATATGGTATAGTGACATGCTAAGGTCCCATAATAAATTAAGATGGAATGTTTGAATTTTTTTTTATCTTATTAGGTAACGCAGATAGCCATTCGTCCTATTCTAGGACAGGAATGTCCTTCAAAAAGTAAATTAAATGCTAAAGTTTCCGCGTTTACTTTTTGATGTTTCTTGCTTCATAAAAAGTTAATTGCTATTTCACGCCAAAACTAAAAAAGGGAGCAGGCTGAAGTTTTTCATAATGTAGTTATAAATCTGGATTCCAGGAAGAAATAATAAGTTTCATGGATAAACATAATATAGTCTCATTTTTATCCTTTTTATTTAAAATACATGCGTAATCGCGGGCAGGAGTTATTAAGGTATAATACCAATGTTCCAGTAACCTATAAGTTGACGAAGTGACAGTTAATTTGTGACACTATGATTTACGAGTTAGCGCCATAATATTGCATTACCTATGCATATTAGTAACGTTGTTTACGCCACCCTGTATTTAGCCAGTTAAATTGTGAATTTTGATTTATTTTTGAACTCAATATATCAAGGACAAGTCCAAGTATTTTATTTAAATGTACATTTGGTTTGTGAAATACATACCTACTTGGCCACCATCCACATGTTGTCCGAGACGCTTAAACTTAGGCTGTCTACTCTAGATGTTCGGGGACCTTTTCTACGAAGGGTAGGTAAGCTCGGATAATCACTGCGTGGTGATACTTGCCACACTGCCGATAATAGATGTATTGGCAACTTCCCGATATCACTATCAACCTGTCTTTTGTCTACAGCAATAATCATGTACTTTAAAAATCTGTAACTATGTTTTGTATCGTATAATATATTGTATATGTATAGTTTGTACCCTAGTTTACCTTGCCATGTAAATTTACCATTTGATTTTCTAAGTAATTTTGGTACTAAAACGTCTCTTATAAGTAGGTTCAAACTTATTCTTGGTTGTTAGTTTTCCCTAGCACTAGGATGGGTTAGATAAACCTTACGCACGACGATTGTTTTTGCTAGGAAACGTGTTGGACAATTGGAAGAATTGCCTTTTGGACGTTCTGCTAGCAACTGGGCTATCTACTAGTTTATTTGCCTTTGTAATGTAAATAACTACCTGAATAGTACTCACATGAACATCAAAGGTGAACTGGTAGTTGGGATGCGAGTAGATATGATTAGTGGAGCCCCGGGAGTAATGCGCCACGCTGACCGGGTTGCTCCCGTGGTGGATCTTCGAAACCTTGTAGGGCTCCGCCCCCTGCAGCTTCTTCAGATGCGACCCTTGGAACACGAACGGTAACGGCTGGTAATGCTTCTTAGGGCTGATCTTCGTGAGGAGCAACGTAGCTTTGTCTTCGGGTTTCTTATAGCCCGTGTATTCCTCAACTCTCTTCGGATGGAAGCGTATGACTGACGTTTGATACGGAGTTTCGGGCATATCGAACCCTTGTGAGATCTTCTGGATGACTCGTTCTTTCTCTGCGTCGGGTAGCTTGGTGTCGGGGTCGTTCAGATAGGCCAACAGCGCGTCGTCGAGGCTCTTGTAGGCGGCGTAGGCGTGGGTGGGCCCCTTGGCGCCGGGGCCCGTGTCGTCGTACTTGTTTTCGAGCGCGAACCGGAGCTGCCCCGCGGAGGCGGCGGAGTGCAAGTGCCCCGTGGAGCCGGCGGCGTGCGGCGCGGCGTGCAAGTGCCCCGGGTAGGGCCGCTCGCCCGCCGCCCCACACAGCAGCGCTGGGAGCTACAAACACAACACTACTGTTATCTAGATGAAGTATAGTCCTATTGGGGATTTTAGGTCACAAACACCTTCATAAACTCTCGCTCTGTACATTTAGTACCTATCAGTGTGTTAACGAAAAAAGCTATCGAAAGCTCTTAAAGATTTTAACTTCTATTTCACTTACATGAACAACGAAAATAACAATCAATAAATAGAAAAAATTTAAACTAGTCTAACCAATTGAAACAATTGAGCTAACTGCAGGGGGTTGCAAACAGTCTTAAGGTAGATCAATTGATCCCTTTCAATAGATATACCAGTCGTCGCGTCCCCAAGACACTGGCTGCATGTATTGTATGACAATGCTGATGCACTGAGCCAGATGCTCACCAGCTCTCGGGTCACGCGTCGCATCAGCTAGACGCTCAGTTATTTTTTTAAAACCCCGAAGAGCCTCATGCATGAGTTGTTATCATAAAATAAAATACTTTAAGTAATACCTGCTTATTTCTGTAAAAGTATGCTCTGACAAATTTCCCAAAACCACTTGAAAACTAATAGTTCGTATGAAATCCAAATTATGGCTTTCGAGCATGACTATACACGCAAAGAAAGAGACTATACTTTTTTTCTGTTCGTAAAAAAACATTGAACTTGTAAGTTACAAAATGATGCTGCTAGCAAGCAATATTTTTGGTCTACAAGAGCAAGGGGAAAAAAAATGTTACCAGCCCATAAATCACAAAACTGCGACGGTGCCGATCGCGGTTTACCGTACAATTCCAATGGTGAGCGAAGCCGCATACAGAAGCTTGTAAAACCTGCTATAATTATTCCATTGTTGTGCAAAATAGAACTAAATTAAATGTTCAGGCAAAAAAGTTTCCGCTAATTAAACATTTAACTATGTAGCTAAGTTCAATTAAACAAAGGAAACTAGTCTTTATTTTTACGTGATAAGCGTCAATAAATCTACGGAGAAAGTCGTTTTTACGACAGTCGGAATAAGGGTTAATGAATTCGGTTGCGGTAAATTACGTCACGAACTGTGTTTGTACGTGTTTGGACTACAAATGATATTTCTCCGCACGTGGTCGGACGAAATTGTGAAATTAAACGTAGGTATGATATAATGAGATACTCACAGTAAAGATGATGGCACAGAAGATGGCCTTAAAAATAAGTTTTTCCAAGACCAGCTATGAACAAAAACTGGGCAAGTGTGAGTCGTACTCGCGTACGAAGGGTTATATATCTATAATCCTGAAAAAATCCTGTTTGTTATATGGGAGCCCCCTTAAATAATTATTTTATTTTTAGTATTTGTTAGCGGCAACAGAAATATATAACTTTTGGTAATTTCATCAGTCTAGCTATCGCAGTTCTTGCCTGGAGACAGACTGACGGACAGACAGCTAAATCTTAGTTCTTCTTTTTACCCTTTAGGTACGGAACGGGAAAAACAAGAATACGATTGTGGTCCTAAATATCTAAACGGAAGGGTACACCACCATGTTGGTTCTCTGCTGGACAACGGGAGGCCGTTGTCTTTTAGGCCGGTTTAGGCCTAATACGCTGTGTTTACAACAGTGTTTTTTTTTAAATATTTATTTACAAAAGAACATAGCGTTGCAAATAATTCTAAGTCATTTTGCCTCATAATTACAAACTTAAAACTACAGAAATAAAAACACCTCTCTCTTCCACGCAAAAAATTATAATAAGAATGTTGTGTTCTTAGTGTTTCGATAAATAGCTTTGAGACGTTTCCATAGAAAAAAAGAATGCAATATTCGGGCAATATACTAGGTGCATCATCACTACATAGTATAAAACAAAGTCGCTTTCTATGTCCCTATGTCCCTTACTACGCAACGGATTTTGATGCGGTTTTTTTTAGTAGAGTGATTCAAGAGGAAAGTTTATGCGTATAATAAAACCGTACGAAGCCAGAGCGGGTCGCTAGTAGTACATAATATAAGAAAGGTTTACAATTTACACTTCATGAGAAGTGTGAATTGGAGCGCAGTTATAGTGCATTGTAACGGAATCGGATATTGTTCAACGGCCTACAATTAGCGATAGCCGCTGTTAAAACAACTGATAGCATCATGTGTGAAAATAGTAATTACTAGATGCACCCCGTGGCTTCGCCCGCGATCCAGAGTTTTTATACAAATTTCAGAATTTTATTGCACACCCCCTAGGAGTTATTATATAAAAATAAAAAAATCTTGTTTAATTATTCACTCCATAGTTTATTTATATTGAGTTTTGAGTTAATCGAACCAAGGAAAAAATATTTTCCATACAAACTTTATCACCCTATTTAACCCCCTCAGAGGTTAAAATTTCCAAATTTTAATAACGTATGTCCTATTCTAAGTCCTAAACTATCTATATACCAAATTTCATTTAAATAACTTGAGTAGTTACAAAGGTTACTTATCTATCTATCTATACTTATAATAAAACTGTAACAGGTCAAATTCTGTACATTGAAGATATTTTGAAAATTTTTTTTGGAGGGCACTCTATTATCGATACTCAAGCCAAAACTGTAATTTTTTTCATTCATGTCTGTCTGTCTGTCTGTCTGTCTGTCTGTCTGTCTGTCTGTCTGTATCGTAAACGCGCATCACGTCGAAACTACTTGATGGATTGAAATGAAACTCGGCATGTTTATAGGTCATACTACGAGGAAGGACATAGGATACTTTTTATCCCGGAATTTAGTAAGGTTCCCCTGGGAGTGAGGGTGAAAGAAAAATTCTTTAACCACGCATCACGCCGAAACTGCTGAATGAGTTGGATTGAAACTCGGGACGATTTGAGTTCGTAGTACAAGGAAGGACATGGGATACTTTTTATCCCGGAATTCGGTAAGGTTCCCCTGGGAGAGAGGGTGAAAGAAAAGTTCTTTAACCACGCATAACGACGGAATTGAATGAATTCGAATGGAACTCGGGACGATTGGACATGGGATACATTTTATCCCGGAATTCAGTTTGGTTCCCCTGGGCTATACGGGTTTTCAAAAATTTCTCACAGCATCTGAACGACGCGTACGCGTCGTTGAGATACTGTGAGAAATTTATGAAAACCCGTATAGCCCAGGGGAACCAAACTAAATTGAACTGATAAACGCGAAAGTTTGTAAGTATGAATGGATAGATCGATGGATAGATTGATAGATGGATGGATGTTTGTTACTCTTTCACGCAAAAACTGCTGAACGGATCTGGATGAAATTTGGCACAGAGATAGATTATAAGCTGGAATAACACATAGGCTTTATTTTATCCCGAAAATCCCACGGGAAAGGGAATTACACAAGTAAAATCGCGAGGACTCGAAATACTAATCATGCGCAGACGAAGTCGCGGGTACCAGCTAGTCTATCTATACTTATAATAAAACTGTAACAGATCCAAATCTATACATTGAAGATATTTTGAAATTTTTTTTTGGAGGGCACTCTATTATCGATACTCAAGCCAAAACAGTAATTTTTTTCATTCATGTCTGTCTGTCTGTCTGTCTGTCTGTCTGTCTGTCTGTATCGTAAACGCGCATCACGCCGAAACTACTTGATGGATTGAAATGAAACTCGGCATGATTATAGGTCATACTACGAGGAAGGACATAGGATACTTTTTATCCCGGAATTCAGTAAGGTTCTCATGGGAGAGGGTATGAAAGTAAAATTCCTTTACCGCGCATCACGCCGAAACTGCTGAATGAGTTGGAATGAAACTCGGGACGATTTGAGTTCATAGTACAAGAAAGGACATGGGATACTTTTTATCCCGGAATTCGGTAAGGTTCCCCTGGGAGAGAGGGTGCAAGAAAAATTCTTTAACCACGCATCACGACGGAATTGAATGAATTCGAATGGAACTCGGGACGATTGGACATGGGATACATTTTATCCCGGAATTCAGTTTGGTTCCCCTGGGCTGTACGGGTTTTCAAAAATTTCTCACAGCATCTGAACGACGCGTACACACGCGTCGTTCAGTGATGGAAAGGGAACTACGCAAGTAAAATCGCGAGTACTCCAAATACTAATCATGCGCAGACAAAGTCGCGGGCACCAGCTAGTAACAAATATTCACACAGACTTTCCCATTTATTACAATAGTAAGATTTCATATAGGTATTCTAAAAAACATGAAACTTAACTTTACACGGGGTCTTGTATCAACTCCTTTCGGTTTTGTACACCGGTTGTGGCGCTCTGTCTAATATCATCATCAACCATATCTAATTGTCCACTCCTGGACATAGGCCTCCCTTCAGCTTAACTTAGTCTTCAGCTTGTCGCATCCAGCATCTGCTAGCAGTCATTCGCAGATCGTCATGTCACCTGGCTGGAGGGCGTCCTACACTACGTTTGCCGATTTGCTGGTCACTATAATTAGTTATAAAAATCATTTTACAGCAACATACAAAAACGTACTAAGGGTACTTAATTTGATGCGATGAGCACATTCTAGATCAAGGTTGCTTTGATTAGCATTTTGATATCATTACCATAATCAGCCAAAAACGGTAGGTATACTAAAATAAAGGCCTTGTAAACCAAAATAAAACTGCCATTAGCCTTGTTCGGCAATTTTTCTTTTGACTCTATATCGTAGACGATACGATGCTTCGATCTTCCTAACTGGTTCACTCTAAAAGAAGGTTCCAAAATATTATCTTGGTCAAGGTAACTTTAAAATGTCTCTTGTTTATTTTAAGAAGAAACACCTTGTTTTTGGTTCCTTTTTTGGTTCGATGTAGTATCTACCTACCTAATTATAATTAACATCGGACGAGCAGTAAGAACTTGGCATTATGTCATCTGCAGGCAACTGGTTTTTATGCAACAGTTATAATCGTGTTTACCATAAAATTATAAAGTACTTAACGTGAAATAAATTTCTAATGTCTGTCTGACTCTGACCAGAGTAGTTGCTTCCTTCTGTGTATTTTAACACCTCCACTGCGATTCAATTCCTAGGCACCATCGTTATTGAGAGCTTCGTGCATTTTATCTAATCAATAATTAGATTTTTTTACAAGAAACCTAAAAACAGATCTTAAATTTCAGGGATTAAAGATATCTCAAAAAATAATGGTCATATCTTGACCAAAATATGAGAGAATATGAGAATCACCAGCTTTCGAACAAAAAAAAGAATCATCGAAATCGGATCCCAGAAAAAAGTTTTGACTAGTTTTGATCGCAAAACTTTTTCAAAAATACAGTGAGTTATCAAAAAAAAATAACTTTATTTCTAGAAGCTTACAAAAATAAGCACTTAAACAATTCACATCTTAAACTATTTAAGTATCGATTATTATCAAAATAATAAAGATTTTCTCTTCCCATCAACATCTTCAGTCGATATGAGAACCTGCCCTTTTTTGAAGTCGAAGTAAGCTTACAAAGCTACCGCTTCTTATGTTATTCTGGAGGTCAACTTACTTCAATGTAGGGTGTTTAATGTTTAAGCCTTGAACTTGTAGGTACGTTTAAGTAAGTTGACCCACACGAATTTCAGATGCGAACAATATATTTTTCGCGAAGGAATCACTTGATAATGATATATTCGACTTTTTTATAATAGTTGGTGGGAATTATATGTGTAGTTTGAATATAAATGGGAAGTATTAATTACACAATGTAACAGAAATTAGTTGGCTTAAGTTTATTTAAAGATGTTTTTGTTTAGATTAACTGTATGTTACCCCAAAATAAAAATAATAAATTATGTAGAAATTCAGGACCAATTTTTAATTTTCTGTTTTATGGTAAAGTAAACACCCTAATTCAGATAAGATCAGGGACACGATGATGATGATGATGATCTTTTTCTTTCTTGAACTGATCTTCATCAGTCTTTATTGACTCACTGTATCTTCAAAGATCCTTGCATTATCTTGTAGTGACGCGAACCAGTCGCGACAACTTTCTTCGATAATTATAATTATTGCACTTTCTGATTCAAGCGAACCTGATAAGAGAATGAAAACCACTTCCGAACACTTACATCATACTTTAGTAAAATACTTGTGCTGATAATTCTTTTTGGCGTAATTTTGGACACCTGATACCTTATTGTATCTTATCTTGATTGCCCAGAAGAAATAGCTTGAAGCGATGAGTCCGATAAATGTTTAGCTCTATGTAGGTTTAAACTTAGTAACGGGCCAAGTATATTAGAAAAAAGGTTTATGAATAAAGATTTATCTACTCGTATTCATGATTTTATTACCAAAGAGCTGAACACGCGGCTTCTTTATCCATAGGATTATAGATAATTTCATGGGTTTTACGTGCTTCAAAGTAGAACCACAATAAATAATCTTTCAAAAAAGCATCCTTAACGCCTGCTATCGACCAGCAAAAGTTCCGTCCAAGTCGGTTCAGTCTTTCAGAGATTTGCCAAAACAAACAGTCATACAGACAATTTTTTAACTACCGTGTATGTAATAGTATTCAAAATATGCTTTTCGTTAAAAGCTGTTGTTTCGACAATAAAAACATACACTTATATTTTATTTATTTGCATAGATAGAAAGTGCAACGAAACAAAATAAAAAAGATAAATAAATTTACAAGTACTTACATCTAGAACATTATTATTTTTTGAATTAGATACCTACTTACCAATAGCAATAAGCCCGACATTGTAAACTATCTCACCCCACTACCACAGCAAAACTAATAGGGATGTGCACTTCATTCACAAAACAGATATCGATGAAGTTTAAACTTGAATTGAGAGCGCGAGTAAGCGAAACCACCGCGGTCTAAAGAATGACGGCCAACAAGCGAGTCGCGATGAATACTGAACTTTTTATGCAAGTGACCACCGCCGGCGACGACGACGCAGTGGCAAAGCGACAGGCGGCTGGTGTCGACGTGACTCATGGGAGAAATGCAATAATTATATTATACAACATTATATTATACAATAAAAAATATAAACATTTGATTATAATTAATGCCGTTTCAGTCATACAATAAAATGAATGAACACTTGTTGACTAAAATTAATATAAAAATACTTGAAAATAGAATAATAGAATGGTGACACCATTCTATTGTTCTATTCTATTGCCTTATTTTCTTCCAAGTACACATTTAAAGCGTTAACTCACCTTTTTTTGTTTCCAAAACTATTGCCATCCTGTAAAAAAGGTAGCTTTCACTGAAATAGAGACATTCACCCAATATTTTACCCGACTGCGCAAGAAATAGTGTTATTTGAAACCTCAAATACTTAGAAACTAAAATCAGAACTTTTAAAAATACACAATACATTTTATATAGACACATTTACATTTTATATTAGGTAGAGTACCTCTACCTAATTTCTTATCATAATCATGCCTGGTCATAATCATTCTGATAGACCACAAGCGTATTTATTTCAATTGAACTCATTCATTTTAATCGACTCGCTTCGCTCTCCGCTACCGCCGAGCTTAGCAATAGATACTCATTCTAAACCACACTGCCTACATTCTTTACTCCAATTTATACCATCACTCAAAAACAGGAAGTACCGAATTGTTTTACAAGATGGTTTCCCAAAGTTTACTGTCGCAATGTGAATTTTAAGTATTGGTTTTGTAAGTTGTTGTGAAAATACGTTTTCTTGTGATGTAAGCATGTTTTATTGCCTTTTAGTCGCGCATGTGTGGCTAATCTAAATAACTGGCGCATAATAGTATTACAATGATTATTTGACCCACTATTCAGTAATAAATATCGTGAAATATTGTCACTTAATAGAACGAGGTATGTACCGTACCTAGGTATAGCTTAGATTCGATAGTTTTGTTAGAAAGTATTTTTTTCCTGGTACTAGGTTTCAAAATAAGATCTAGGCTGGTTAGAAACCAGTACAATTTCTACTACAGAATGAATTGTTAAAATATTGTACAGATATCCTAACTTACTAAAATGTTGCTAAGTACTAAATTAATTTTGTCAATAAGTATTTCTCATTCTTAAGAAAATATTTATTATTTATTGTTAACTGCGTAGAATGTCTCTCGTGTTGCTAATGAGGTACGCCATTCATCATATATCTATGCATTGGATGCATGCTATGCATCCATGATGCATGCATCTATGCTATGCCTATGCAAGTTCACTAATACACCAGAAGTAAGCCACATCCATGATCTATCTATGTCTTTCGGGTGTTGTTATTCCAGCTTCACATAAATCTTTCTTTGCTACCTACCAATAGCCTTGAAAGCTCTACATATAGTTCCTTAGTCGTACTACTTGGTGCTTTAGGCCTAAGAACAATCTCATTACAAAGGCTTAGGCTATAAACATGATTTATAATGCGTACCTACTCTACCATTAGGTTTACTTATCGGGTACGCCTCTCATTCAGAGCGGATATCGAAAATGTTTGAATGGACCGTGAGGTTAGAACTGAATGGACTGCATTTCGGTCCAAGCCCGTCCAAAGTTTATCAGTTTATAGTAGGTAGAGAAGATAAGCGTTTAGGTTGGGTCGAAGAGGCCTGCATGTCGTTGCACATTTTTTTGCATTTTTCATTGGCAGTGAAGAAAATTTGTGTGACAAATAAATTTGTTTACTTAATAATTAATTTAATTAATAATCAATTTACTATTTCTTCTTAAGTACTTAAAATGTGATTTGCTGCCAAATCATTAGTACAAAAAATATAGACCTTCCAGCCTTTGCTCATAGTTAAATCTAGACTTGTTTATTTGTTAAATCAGTTGTGATAAAGACCTTACGATACTATCCTCTGCTCATGTCTTCAACATATGTCAATTCAGGTTAGTGTAAAAAAATAACACCATACCAATAAATAGCAGGACTATTTTAGAGTCCACAAGTTGGTATGTTCATACCTATTTTATACTAAAGATGGCCTTGCCAATGTCGTTGGATTAATTATTATTTTATGAATCGATAATGAAAGTATTGTTATTTCAATATAAATAATTGGGGCTAGAGTTAAGTATGAGTAAGTATGTGTATTTTGTTTGTTCGTATTGGAATGATA
This sequence comes from Eupithecia centaureata, assembly GCA_944547425.1. Taxonomy (NCBI): domain Eukaryota; kingdom Metazoa; phylum Arthropoda; class Insecta; order Lepidoptera; family Geometridae; genus Eupithecia; species Eupithecia centaureata. The sequence continues at coordinate 588,208 of OX155680.1, read as the reverse complement.
GACATATCAGTCAGAGTGAGAGAAGGCGGTAGGCATAACTAGACGTACATTAGCGCCACTATTTATGTTGCTCTTGGTGGCCACCAAACTCTGTTTCCTATCTCTTCCTATAATAGACAAAATAAAACTACTACATTAAGATGCATTTAAAAAAGATTATGAAAGGTAAAATAAACTAAACATTTGATTTTTGTAAATTCCTTTGTATAACGTAATAATATGATAAAATAAGTGGGAGCTTAATATTATACCAATAGTTGCTTATGACTTTTGATTTTATGGACGTTATGGTTTCAATCAATATTGACGACCGATGTGGCGCGGTGGGCGAAGGTCCGCCTGCGACGCAGTAGGTTGCGGGTTCGATTCCCGCCTCGGAACAAATTTGTGCACGATCTGCAGAAATTTGTTTCGTTGGTCTGGGTGTTTAATATGTATAATAAAAAATATCTATCTATGTATATAATGTATTAAATATATCAGTTATCTAGTACCCATAACACAAGCTTTGAGTAGCTTACTTTGGGGCTAGATGGTGCTGTGTGGATTGTCCAGCATTATTTATTTATTTATTTATTTAATCCAATGTCATGTATGAGAGAAGTATATAGGATGAGTTAGGTACATAATTATTATGATAATCGGAAGATAGTCATTGCTCATAATGAACAATGTCCGATACGAAACGTTTGTTTGTATCTGACTTCATAATGCATTCAGTAAACAACCGCATACCTGCTAGACTCATTATCATTGTCACAGTCAATATAAATATAAAGGTAAGGTAATCTAAATAGTTCCATCATCACTATCAGCCGGGATGTTATTATGTACCTCTATTAGACAAGTAGGTAAAACCCATGGAAGTTGGTGGATTTTATCCACTGCTAGGTATATTAGGCCAAAGGTTGTGATGATAAAAAATAGCCTTTGATGACCAAAGTAAACTTTGAGGAGTAACAAAATTGTGTTCGAATATTTAACAAAATAATACTAATAAAGTAAATGAAAATAACAGACATTACTTAGTTTTTCTGTTTACGATGCTCAGAACATTTCTAAGACTAATTCCTAGCTCTACGAACAGTTATCATTTTGATTGTTATCAGCGCAAACAGTTCGCTCAGGTTCAAGGACTAGCAAATTGATTGCGGCTACGATTTGCAGCTAAGCTCAGCAGAGTGCACGTTCTTCTACGCTGCATTTGTGGTACATTTTGATATTTTTGACACTATCACACAGTTTTTCTGTAGCTCTGTTTTTTATTTTCTTTAATTTTTAGGGAATTAATTTCAAAGAGGTTCAAACGAGGTTTGTTGTGCGGGGTTTCGAACCTGTATTTAATTGAATCACCAATTAAGTAAATATTAGATAAATCGATCATCGATCAAGGTATTCGATCTAAGATGTTTTGATTTAGGAGGTAGAGCTATGCTTCGGTTTTTAAGTTAATCAGTCTAGATTTTGACCATTATCAAGTATCATGGTCTAGTTTAGCCAATTTTTATTGATGTGAAGGAAGCCAAGAGTGAATAAGTTCCTTCTGGGAAAGCGTACTCCATCTTAGGTCACATCTTCACTTACGTGAGATAGTGGCCTATAAAGGCTCGATCATAGTAGAAAACATAGTATAAAAAAAACGCTTTCTCTGCCCTTAAGTCCCTATATCCCTATGTCCCTTTGTATGCTTAAATCTATAAAACTACGCAACGGATTTTGATGCGGTTTTTTTAATGGATAGAGTGATTCAAGAGGAAGGTTTAGACGTATAATAAAACCGTGCGAAGCCGGGGCGGGTTGCTAGTTTCCAATAAAATAAACAACACTAAATAATAGTCGAAACAAACTAATCTATTGGTCGTGTTCCTCGCGTTTTACCGGACGCTACATGGGAAGACCGAAGAGCTATGCCTCGGCATGCGTGGGCGCAGTCTGTTGCGATCGCTGAGCTAAAGTTACAGTCACGATCAGCCTTCGTCGCGGATTATGAAAGATGTTATTGTTATGGTCTAAAGAACTTATGTGGTGCTGATGCAACGTAAGTAGGTAATTAATTACGCCTACCCTTGACTGATTGTTTGTTTGCTACTATTTTCGACAAAATATGAACAAATGTCAAAAATCAAAGTAAGTATTTTATTTCCTACTAGCGATCCACCCCGGCTTCGCACGGTTTTATCATACGTATAAACCTTCCTCTTGCATAATTCTATCTTATAAAAAACCGCATCAAAATCCGTTGCGTAGTTTTAAAGATCTAAGCATTCGAAGGAGAATAGGGATATAGGGACAGAGAAAGCGACTTTATTTTATACTATGTAGTGATTTCTAACGTGAATTTTATGTCCAGTACCTAAGGTCTAAAAGAAATAAAGCACTTTGACCGTCATATCTCGTCAGTTGTGGTAGCAAATGTCGGTCTTTCTGAACAGTGAAATGATTCGAGCTCACAATCTCTAACAGGTCTATTAATTACTATAAAAGACCTTCAAATTTCAAAGTTAAGACCATCGATTACGGTCGCCCCACACTTATAGACACGGAATTGGTAGTCTTTGAGCTTTGGTTTAAGTCTAAAGATATGATACCTTTTTTAAATATTGAAGTCAAGAGGATGGAATATTGCACGTGTTATCTGATTAAATTTTTAGTTTTACCCGATTAAAAAATCATCATTAAAAGAAAAGATAATTAGGAGCATTTTGCCTAATTATAATATTTTCACATACAGTGCTGGTTCAACCTTCCTTTCAATGACATTCAGTTTTTTAAAGTAAATTTGAAATCTTATATGAAATACTTACGATTCCAAATCAGAAAAAAAAGATATATGTATTTACGACCAAACAAGTAATGATTCAGGTTTGATATAGCTTTGAGAAAGGCTTCACACCCAACAGTACGCACTGAAAGTATGAACACAAAGTAAAGTATACAGTGTGTGATAGTAGAAATAAAGTAGACAATTTCTGAGTGTCTCAAACAGAGTCCGCGTCGGTATAAGTATCTCTGACCCGTTGTTTCCGTGGCCCCGTAGACATGTGGCTTCAAGTGCCAGTGATTATGAATTAACATTTGACTCCCATGGCCGTATCGTTGGCGTTTCTTGGATATTTCATGGTTAGGCTTCCGCCTGAGAATAGAGTGGCCTCGATTGGAATATTTAAAATATTTGCATGGTCGAACAATTAAAAGTACCATAGTTAGCAAAGCACACATTTGATTTGACGACTTCCGTGGCACAGCGAACGTTCGAAGAAGGTTCCGGGTTCGATGTCATCAAAAATGTTTGTACCATCATGTAATACTAACATATTTAAATCCATGTATAAACATTGTTAAAATTTTTAATCAATTTTATTTATCAACATCATTCATTTCAATAATCCCGTTTCACCCAATGATGCATAAGCCAGGTTCTCTTTGGAAAAGTATATTGATCAAACAAAATACAAAGCTCGTAAAAACTAAATACTTAAATATTTACGAATTTACAAAGCTCAAACTGTAACTTATCAGTTAGTTCCACTACCGCTAATAAAGAATACGTTTTCATTTATTTATTTTCAGACCGTATTACGTACCCTGTAAGGCAAATGCTGCCCTGAATTTCTTCCCGTTTTTTTCAGATCCCGATATTATGGGCCGGACTGATTTCCTACATAAAAGCATGAAATATTTATTGTTGCGAAGAAATAAGCTCTTATTAGGGTGATATGGAAAAAAATCGTCTAATTCTACCCTCGGAGGAGGCAGAGAGGGGAGTGCAAGGGGCGCGGGACGCGGGGCCGATCCATCACCGCTGTCACATGCCATTAGCCGGGCCTACGGTACAGGAGGGAGGAAAGTACGGACAAGGGAACCTTGAATCCTTGAGTATGCTACTAACCAAAATGTATATTTTATGTGTCAATAAATTCTATCTATCTATCATGAGCTTTATTTTTGTTACTATTTTATCTTGTAGATTCGTGAATCTGTCTGTGATTGTTATTGCTATTACTTTTCTTAATTAGAAACATAGACTTTTTTTTGGAAACACACACAAACAGCAAATGATAATTAACAAAAGAGAACAGAAACCAAATTAAAAGGAAAGTCAGTACCTACAGCAGAAAAAAAAACAGAAAAGAAAACAGGTAGTTAGTTATTGCTTTCAATACTTAACTATTTATTAACTTCGCCCCGCGGCTTCATCCGCATGAAAATTGCTGAAAAGTCTGTTTTATTCCAGGCATAGAATCAAGTCTGTTCAAATTTCAGCGCGATTCGTTCAGTAGTAGTTTGGCCTGAACACCCATCCAACCAAACCTTTTCATTTATAATATTAGTGTGATTTTAAGGAAATGCTATACGTATATAAGTACCTCATAGCAATCACAATAATTACAATCGCGATTCCAGTGCCTGAGTCTGCTTTACGATAGTATCATCACGTGTTCGTGACGTTCTGTATGTGGAAGTTCCCTGTCCGCACTACAGAGGCGTTCTACTAAATCGTACACGTCTCGGTAGTTTCGTCTACCGGACTTAAATTCCATAAATGTTCCGTAAGAGCTATTCAATCCTAATAGTAGTGCTTTCGCTACCTATTGTAGAGAGTGGGCCCGGTGTGAAATGAAGGCCTTCGATGCCCTAATTTCATAGGTATGCGGTGTTGGCACTAAAATTACTAAACTAGCATTATCTGTCATTCGATATGCTAATTATTTCTACGAGTTGTGGGATGTGGAAACTCATTCCAAATAGCCACGTTTGCGCAATGGTATAGGTATATTTTAAGGTATGTATGTAAATCCATAGAAAATTCCTTGAAAACTCTAAAATTAAATTTAATATAAAGAACCTTATCCACATTAATATCAGAACTAAGATTATTTACGTGCAACGTGTCTATAGATTTTATGTTAGGACTAGACACTAAGTGTAATTGTATATTATGAAGGCGCAATTAGAAATTTTATTGATGTTGAATAGACCTGTTCCAAACTATGTTATTTACAACGGTAGGTACATTTTGTTATTGGCTGCTTATTCAGTGCCTAATTAAGTTATTTAGTGTTACTTTCTTTTTCATTAGTTTAATTTAGCAATTAGCATAATTGCTATTTGGACCTCTTAAATTTATATTTAAAGTGTATGGTCTCTTAATTTGAGATCTATTTATATTATTTTAAAATAATAAATATAAGAGTATTAGGTTTTATAATTTCACGGTTATTAACCATTTGACCTGCATCAATTCCGAAATTGAGTAGGTATTTTGAAGGTCTGTCGAGATTTTGCAAATAGTGAAATGTCAATGGAAGCCATCAAGCCCACTAGAATTAAACCTCTAAATAAATATCGAGGCCGAAACTCCCATTCGCAAATTCATAGGTACCTATTGAGTTTTATTAATAACGAGTTTTTATCGACGCTGCACGCATTTTTTTCTAAATTCAAAGTAGCCTAGTTTTTCCACAAGTAGCAAATATGTTATTCTCGTGATTATTTAATCTTATTTTGATCCAGAATGTTTGAGCGAAAAATTAAAAGAACAGTAGGTTTTGCACAAAAGTCCTCACAACAGCACAAACTATCACCATTTACCTAATATTACTAAGGAAGATTTGTTTCTGTTATTGTTTCTATCTAGATCAAAATGTCATTTCAAGTTTACACCAATATCTTGCAAAATTTGCTAAGTAGTATTAACAAATAAAAGTAATTATTTCATTTTCTCTTCACAAAAGATCTTCTTACATCTTATTGTTAAAGGTGAAAAAAGATGAGAAAATATTAATAATCTTCTCTTACTGGTATACGTGTGTTTTTCTCCACAGAGTTCATTTAAAAATTTTAATAAATTTCCTGAATGTCTCGTGAATATATGCGAAAAAATTAACCATTTATTTGAAAATGACTAGGTAAAATATGTACTTACACTCTTCTGGGTAATTATAAAACTAAAGAACGATTAAAGACCTGGAATAAAGTGTTGGCCAGATTTTGAAATATAAAATTAACATAAAAAACATGCCAGTGCGACAGAACTGGACCACAAATACATTTTGAAACACTTTCGTCTCCCCGTACCGTGCGAATCTCTCAAATAAACGTGTAGGTACACAGCAAATATCTTGATCCGGCTTGTTGGGCTTCTACAGTGGACCTTCTGTAGCTACCCTGGGTACAGCGTACAGTACATAATGGTTGGACTGTATATACCTTTACTATTTTATTATATACTATCATTGTAATCAATCAATGGTTAGGTACCTAAACATTGAAAATACAATAACATTTTTTTAAAACGTTTATTTACAAAAAATGTTTTACAATAGAGCTAGAACACCGTCTCTTGCGGTGGCTGCAATAATAGTAGGTAAGTAAATAAGGTGTCATAATAATAATGCTGCTTGAGCCTAGTTTCGTGGCCGGTGATCCACTGTTTTGATATAGGTATTTATTAGTGAAGAATGTTTTTATAATATTTTTGTATTTATATAGCAAAAAAAGTATTTTTTAACGAGAATAAAAATAAATAAAGAGCCAGAATAATAATGCTGTACAATCCACATAGCACCATCTTGTCCCAAAGTAAGCTTTTAGTGCAGCAGTTTTTGAGTGAAAGAGTAACAAGCATCCTTAAATCCATACATACTTAAGGTACTTAACTTACTATCTTTCTCGTTAAATTAGTAAAGATGATAATCATACAAGTTGTAAATTAGGTTCCCAGGAATATAATAACAGAGTTTTTAAAAAGTCTACATAAACTACCTACGTAAATCAGATGTGAAAGTTAGAGTAGTTTTTGCAGAAACATCACATTTGTATTTGAATCATAATTGAATACATACCTAACTATTTCCGTAGCTCGTCCACCCCTAACTGAAAAGTCCAGTGATCCGTCGAATTACCGGTTTTATGTTAAATCTGCGGCTAAATCTTCCCTTATCGAGCCGCACCCCATCGAATTAGGTGTTTAAACATTTTGAAGCGAGGAGGGTGCCCGAGCGCTGATTTTATTACTTACCCACTTGTCAGGGGATGGTGGGATATGTACTGATGAATTAATAAAAAATAAACCAAGATGGTTGCCAGGTTTCAATGACATGGAGAGTTCGTAATCTAAAGATACGAATAGTCCAACGATCACGTATTTCTCGACGAAAGGATTTTGCTAGATAGTTTTTATAAGTTTCTAATTCAGTAAAGTTGATAGATTGCTTTATAGTTGATGCTAATAATAGGATTTGAGCGTAAAGAATGATGGCAAGAATTTTGAGCTATCGTGTACATCGATCGCAAGGGTATCAATCGAAAGCTCATGAAATTCTAACTAAAACTGCATATTTGGTTTTCCAAGAATTTTTGCAGGAAAAATTAAATTATTTTTTGAAAATCTGAATAAATAGCAAAAATTGACCCTAAAGCTAGGGCTAAGAGCACTCCGAGATCCGCCATTTTGTTTTTGACGTTGACGTTTACTTGATTGTCAAACGATCAACAATGTCAAACGTTAAAAAACCAAAACAAACAAATTGCTTGGCAATTTGATTTGTGGTTTCAGTTTATGTTTTGTTTAGTTTCAGTTTAGAGTTTATGCTGATTTCGATATAATTTATTGATAGGGAGAGTTTCTTTTCGTTCGTTCATATTAATATGGCTAATACAAAATAATAATGCACATCGACGAAACTTACGCATCATATGAAAATGAACTATCCGTGCTACTATTGTCCTTTTGTTTTGTATTGTACGTATCTCTATGATAATTGTATGTGTGTGTCTGTAGAACTAAATAAATATTTTACCTATCTGTCTACTGTTATGTTGTTTGTAAATGAAGGCATACTTATGTTGGTAGGTATAATATTAATTAGTAGGCAGATATAGTATTAGGCATAAAATAATAACTCAATCACTTCTCTATCCAACATCCTCCAAGGTATGTACGAGAAGCTCAGTTGAAGTCCTGCTAAATATGAGATAAAGGCACCATACATAATGCAATTTATTATAAATAAACCTGGTTATTGCCGGAAAAAGTTATTTGCCAATAATGTAGGTACATGAAATGCCCTGGAAATAGTTGAATTATGACTTAAATCAGTAGTTGCCCATTATAAGTGGTTATTTCAATGGGGTAGGTAAATAGAAAAGAAATTACCTGCATAACAACACATCTTACATCAGACTTTGGTGTAGCAAAACGGTGTGACCACGAGTCCGCCGCGTAATTTAATATTATGTAGGTAGAGTAATTCCCGGAGTGTAGTTTTGAGAAAAGTTCTAGGTATTTGTTGTACAGAGGCTACTATTATGAAATATTTATTCAATTTGTTTATATATTACAACAAGATAAAGCACTGGGTGGGCAATGGACATTTAAATATTTTTATCTCGGTCAGAAATCAAAACTATCGTGAATTAAATACTATCATGGACGAATTAATTACTATGAAACGTAATTGTAGGTATATTATGAGTATTAAATGTACGGAGGGTAGGTACTAAGGTAAGTTGTTCCGGGACCGATCGTCGTAGATGGCCTCCGGGGTCTTCTCGTCATCCATACCGCAATATTTGAAAACGAAAGTTTTCAACCAGTGCATCCTACACTCACGGTAGGGCTGGTCCACCAGTTCAAAGTCGCTCAGCGAGCTATGGAAAGAGCTATGCTTGGAATCCCCCTGAAGGATAGGATAGGATTCTTATAATGAATACATCCGACAGAGAACCAAGTTATCGACATAGCTCAAAGAATTAGCAAGCTGAAGTGGCAGTGGGCTGGCCATTTCTCGCGAAGAACCGACAACCGTTGGGGTAAACGTGTTCTTGAGTGGAGACCGCGACTCGGCAAACGTAGTGTAGGACGCCCTACGGCCAGGTGGGATGACGATCTGCGAAGGACTGCAATGCTGGCAGACGCTGGATGCGTCGAGCTGAAGACAGGGCGCTATGGCGCTCATTAGGGGAGGCCTATGTCCAGCCGTGGACTAATATAGGTTGATGATGATGATGACTAAGGTAAGGTTTAATAGATACTAATAAATGCAGTGTAAAATCAAATACTTAGACAAAAAGGAAATGCACAAACATTAGTACAACTCTAAATTCTTTATCAACATTCATATTCAGGACATTCATATTAATACAGCAATAAATAATTGTAAGCGATTTGTGTTTTCTTTTCTGGAATTAAATACATAGAGTAAACGAGTTCTTGAGTGGAGACCGCGAGTCCCTAAGCGTAATGTATGACGCCTTTCAGCATGGTGGGATGGCTATCTGCGAAAGACTGCAGACTACCATACTACAATGTGGCAAAATGAAGACAGGGCGTTATAGCACTTATAGGTCTCATTATAAATACCTAGGGTAGGCATAATTATTTCCAGCAGAGCAGTGGACTAATTAAAGGTTGATTCTTGCAATCGAAAAGAGTTCATATAAAAATGAAAAACTTGTTGCAAAACCCTTCTGAGCCATAAAAAAGTGGTTGAATTTAATTTATCGCTAAAATCTAAGATCAAGTACTAATGTTTAGGCTAAAATAAACTTAGGGCTCCTAACAGTATATTCCGTACAATAGGTAAATCTCTATATTCTGTCTACCTTCTGTACCTACCAACCGAACAAAGGAGGTTGGTTTCAATCCTGACCCTAACCTGAAACCAACCTCTTTAATTGAAACCTATTTTGTATTGTGCCGCCATTTGCCATGAAGAGATAACATAAGGAAATTATATTATTCTGCCAATGTTTAAAAAATAATTTAATTTTTTCTGTAAATATTAAGGAAAAACTGAAAATGCAAAGTTCCTTAGGATTTTAAGACGATTCGAACGATATATTCAGTATCGTTCTTCAAATTTTTGGGACAGGCCATATGGGATTCTTGCCATTGTTCTTTTATGTACTCTTACTTATTTAAAAAATGTGCTTTACTTTTTTTTTTTTTTACGGAAGTTGTTCAAAGTTTCAAAGTCAATCCATCAAAGTTGGTTGTCGGCGGAGTTTGGGCTCGTACGACACAGACAACTGTACCAAATTTGAGCAGACGTTTAGCATCTCTACTTTCTATAGTATTAACAAGATGACGTTTTAAAGAAAACTATAAGCTGACTTTGATTCCACGCGCACTGTTTAAGCAATTTAAATAAATAAATAATTCCGGACAGTCCACACAGCATCATCTAGCCCCAAGCTAAGCAGAGCTTGTGTTATGGGTACTAGATGACTGATATAGGTTCTTAATACAATCCATAACATAGATATATATTTTTTATTATACATAGAAAACACTCAGACCGACGGAACAAATTTCTGCAAATCAAATTTACAATGGTATTAACGATAACACCATTAAGTAGTTGTTGCTCATAGAAAATATCATCGATGCATACATTTATATATTTGTGTAGATGTGGGTAAAACTCATTCTATCGATTTTGATAAAATTTAAATGGCCTAATTGCCAACGTTCTTCGAGTAATCGAAAAACATTTTACATAGAAAAACATCTATATACCTAGGTAATTGATGATCTGGCCTAGATGCAGCTCTATAACTACCTATGCAACTCTACGTCTAAAACTCTACCTACATACACAACGAGAAAAATTCGTTGCTGCTACAATAGATAATAAAAACCTACTGTTAGGTAATACGTATTGTTATAACACAATAGATGGCAAAATCCGGCAATTTTTAAATTCTCCGTAACAAGTAAGATCCATCCACGTCTATTGATGTCACCACGTGCGAGTTTCCGAAAATCTGCCGTCGCCGAGCGGGTGATGGATCACCGCGAATTATCACATTCTCCGGCGGACCTGGGAGCTGGATTGACATTTTTGTTCCAATTTTTTGTCACGTCAACGACATAACGAAGGAAATTGAGATTTTAGACGCTTATTATTCAATGAGAAGAATGAATTAAAAAGTTTCCACCCTGTATGGCCAGTTATAAGGTCTTTTACATAACTTTTGAGATACCTACTCTATGTTAAGTCCAAAAACTTTAAGTTGTCGCTGCATCTATATGGCGAGTGCACCATTTGTTTTATAGAGTACTAGTATCTGCCCGCGGCTTCGCGTTGTTTCTATGGAAATGTCTCAAGGCTATTTGTATCTCATGGGAACCGATATATGGTTAAAGTTTTATACTATCTCTGGTGTCTAGACCCCCGTTGTTGCCCTTAGAAAGCCCTAACCACCGGACATTCACAGTATCACTATCACTACACAGTATATAACAAAGTCACTTTTTCTGTCCCTATTTCCCTTTGACTGCTTAAATCTGTACTACGTAATGGATTTTGATGCGGTTTTTATAATAGATAGAGTGATTCAAGAGGAAGGTTTATACGTATAATAAAACCGTGCGAAGCCGGGGTGGGTCGCTAGTAATTTAATAAAATACTTCCCAAAGCATAGTTCGCCTGCAGTCCAACCCTCGAGGTGGGTACCAGCCCGCAGTAGCCGAGAGCCTCGATCCATCACGCTGTCAGCGCGCGCCCGTGCGCGTACATTGTTTACGATTTCTGTACCGAATGTCACTTCTGACGGCTTTATAACTCGCTTCTATTTCTATTTCAAAGTTCTGAATAACAATTCAAAAGAGATATACACGTCTAATGTACAATGTGTGCTGCTGCTTTTTTGTCTGACTTGAAATCGATTGTCAGTTACTAGTCCAGTCATTATATACATTTGGAAAAGAAAGTGAACCGAGAAAGCCAAATTTTTGATATTACGTGGGGGGTGGCTAGAAAAGCTTAAGTTCAAATTGTCGACCAAAATAACCTTGTGCAATTTCCGCCATCTTGAAAAAACCCTTAAATTCAGTTTTTTCATCATAACTCGGTTCCCCGTTGAGATACGAAAATTTTTATAGAATACTTTTTTGTAGCTTTTTTCACGATCTACAATTAAGGTCCTCTACATTTTTCACGTATCGATCGTCGTTTTCGAGATATCGATCAAAAATATCGAAAAGTTTTGGAGATTTTTTTTTATTAAAAGACTAGCTGGTGCCCGCGACTTCGTCTGCGCATGATTAGTATTTCGAGTACTCGCGATTTTACTTGCGTAATTCCCTTTCCCGTGGGATTTTCGGGATAAAATAAAGCCTATGTGTTATTCCAGCTTATAATCTATCTGTGTGCCAAATTTCATCCAGATCCGTTCAGCAGTTTTTGCGTGAAAGAGTAACAAACATCCATCCATCTATCAATCTATCCATCCATCTATCCATTCACACTTACAAACTTTCGCGTTTTCAGTTCAATTCAGTTTGGTTCCCCTAGGCTATACGGGTTTTCAAAAATTTCTCACAGCTTTACATTTTATCCCGGGATAAAATGTATCCCATGTCCAATTGTCCCGAGTTCCATTCGAATTCATTCAATTCCGTCGTGATGCGTGGTTAAAGAATTTTTGTTCCACCCTCTCTCCCAGGGGAACCTTACTGAATTTCGGGATAAAAAGTATCCCATGTCCTTCCTTGTACTATGAACTCAAATCGTCCTGAGTTTCATTCCAATTCATTCAGCAGTTTCGGCGTGATGCGCGGTAAAGGAATTTTACTTTCATACCCTCTCCCATGAGAACCTTACTGAATTCCGGGATAAAAAGTATCCTATGTCCTTCCTCGTAGTATGACCTATAATCATGCCGAGTTTCATTTCAATCCATCAAGTAGTTTCGGCGTGATGCGCGTTTACGATACAGACAGACAGACAGACAGACAGACAGACAGACAGACATGAATAAAAAAAATTACAGTTTTGGCTTGAGTATCGATAACAGAGTGCCCTCCAAAAAAAATTTTCAAAATATCTTCAATGTACAGAATTGGACCTGTTACAGTTTTATTATAAGTATAGATAACAAAAAATGAAGATATCAAAAAATGTTTGAAATAAGACTTGTAGAGCGTGTCCAGACCTACAAATTCGTTTTTTTATTTTTCATTTCCGACAAAAATTACGACCTCCAGCGCGCCACAAAGTCAGTAAAACTGTGCCCGGTTTTCATTTAGCCGCTCGCTCGGTTGTATCCACACGTCGAAATGGATGGAGAATGGTTCAGGGAATTATTGCAATACAAAAAAAAATCATAAACCGAATTATAAATCAAATACATGAAATTTATTGATAAAATAATTATACATGAATAATTTTACATGAAATTTATTGATAAAATAATTTTTATGCAGCAAAAATAATGATTACAGGTGGTAATTTTTTTCATTTTCACGTTCACACGTTTCACTTTCACACATTTTCACACGTTTTTCGTCATTTGGACGGTCCTGGCTGTTCAAGTTCCTCCTCGGTAGATTCTTCGAGTCGTGAAGCCTCTTCAATCGCAGGAAATGATGTTGTGAGGGTCGAAAAATTATAATCATCGTCATCGTCGTGATCGTCGTTGAATAAAATCTCGACTCTGGCGACATTGTCACATGTTTGTCCACTGCAGTGCAGGCAAATAATTAATTAATTTATTTGGTTCATCAACTCGCTAATAGAAAATTGACATTCGTCGGAATTTTCTTTCAGAAAGGAGTAAATTCCCTCCATTGCCTCGTCTATTTTGTCCCCCATAGGTCGTCCTTTCTTATTCTCCTCGACAGGTAGTGCATGATATACATGAGAAATGCATGTTCGATGGTATCGAGCTCCTACTGCGACGAGATCAGGTATACCACGAATACGCTCGATGATTGAAGTGGCAAATTCATCGTCACGTCCAGACAGGTATCCCATAATTTTTTCATTCATTGATATTTCTACCACGGAATGAATTTTTTTCCGTCTATGCGTTGGTAATTTCGATTCGTTGCAAAATATTTCTCCACAAAATAAACATCTATTTTTAAAATCAAAAGTGGGAATGACCTGCAGTTCTTTTTCGGGTTCTGGGTTCTTGCGATGGAGACTCACTTCGTCGAGAAGCAATCGACGCTAGCCGTTGGTTTGCATATTTTTTGTAGCACGAACTATGAACACTCACTGAGTCAATATTTTGTAACATTTGTTCATGCTCCACATGTCCTCTTTTCACGCTCGCCGCTAAGAGAGTCTGAACAGCTCTCTTTTTAGCCACATAAACATCGTCAATCAGAGGTTTTTTGCAAATAAAACAATCACCCATTTTCACACAATTTTTCAAACACGTACGCTCGCTTCAAAATACTCCAGACAACTGACTGGAATGCTACGAATAAGGAGCAGATGTTTCGGCATGAACACGAAAAAAGGGTCTTTTATACCTGACCCACGCCCAAACTCTAACGGTCGCTCTATGGCGAGACGCCATAGAGCGCCATGGAGACGCGTCGGGCGCGCTGGGGCCGACTTTGTGGCGCGCTGGAGGTCGTAATTTTTGTCGGAAATGAAAAATAAAAAAATGAATTTGTAGGTCTGGACACGCTCTACAAGTCTTATTTCAAACATGTTTTGATATCTTCATTTTTTGTTATCTTTTAATAAAAAAAATTCTCCAAAATTTTTCGATATTTTTGATCGATATCTCGAAAACGACGATCGATACGTGAAAAATGTAGAGGACCTTAATTGTAGATCGTGAAAGCTACAAAAAAGTATTCTATAAAAATTTTCGTATCTCAACGGGGAACCGAGTTATGATGAAAAAACTGAATTTAAGGGTTTTTTCAAGATGGCGGAAATTGCACAAGGTTATTTTGGTCGACAATTTGAACTTAAGCTTTTCTAGCCACCCCCCACGTAATATCAAAAATTTGGCTTTCTCGGTTCACTTTCTTTTTGAAGCCGATTTTTCCGACGTAATGACTGGACTATACATTTACATAGCTTACCAGTGGTGACTGGAATTCGATTCTAATTCCAGGCTGTTTCTAATGTCAAAAATGAATCAAGCTCGATTACCAGTTGAGTTAGATAAGGCCCCTGGTTGGGTAAATATTCTGAATGACTGTTTAATTTTAATTGATGGATTTTTGACACGGCCTCGCTTAGCAATACAACAAAAATATTATTAAGTTGTATGGAAAAAAAAATTAAACAATATGAAAACAATGCATTTTATTAATTTTAGACATCACGTTTCATAGTAACTTTTACTCCTTATGACCTACATAATCGAAATCTAACTAAAAATATTGTTAGTTTTATTTTTCAAAACATCCGGGTTCGATTTTCAGACTGAGTACAAGATTTTTTTTTAAACTGTGAATGCAGTTTTTTGTCACTAAAATCGACGACATGGTTCCTAAGAAGACATCTTCGTATGTCTTATAGTTTCAGACTTTCCCATACTGACCGTTTTAAATGTTACACCCTGTATATTGTACCTATTTGTACTATAGTACTAATAATGCTAGTTTTTGCTCCTGCTTTCATTTGTCTGTAAATGCAGAGAACTAAATGGGAATTGTTTTTCCCAAATTCTTCTATGATAAGATATAAGACGTGAAGTGGCGAGTGGCCAGTATACATATCAACTTCATTATCATCATCATCATATTTTCTCAACTTGTAATATAACGTCATGTTCCATGGAACAAATGGGACCTACCGAGTGGGCCCACGTCTTAGCGTGGATTTTAGTAATCCACAATTGACTCCTTTTTACTACCAAGAATCAGATCTTCTCCTAAAGGGATGTCTATTATAGGTAAAGATACGAAAACAGAGTTTGCTGGCTACCAAGAGCAGAACTTCGAATCTCTTCCTAAACTAGACAAAATAACTCTACTACATACAGATGCATTAGAAAGCTAATGTTAAATATAAATACAGTTATTTTTTTTTACTATTCGTGGAAACTGTCTTAACTTCATTAGTTCTAGCGAACGAACCTATTGTTACTTAAATATAAGCTTTTCATTTCCCAATTGGGAAATATTATATATATTATTACATATTATATATAAGTTATTTATTTGCAAATAAATAACAAACTGAACGTTTGAATTTGGGAAATTGCCATACGATTGAACTCCTTCATGACATGTTCTACAGCGTAGCACCTCTACAGGACTCATTGCTACGCCGTAGAGCCTGCTACGCAATGCTGAAACACTATCCCCTATTCAAAACAGATATTCTTACGAGCCTTTGAGGGTGTTTTAACCTTGTGTATTTTATAAGAAATAAAAAAACCGTGCAGTTCCGCGTGCACCCAGATACGTGCGCCCAGACGCGGCATTCGTATGGAAAAATGATCCAGAGTGTCCGGGTGCGTATAACAACTCTGCTTAGCTTTGAGCTGGATGATGCTGCGTAGATTATTTAGAACCCCTAATTTATTTAGCTACCTGATTAGGTTACGATAAGGTGAGATGAAAATACATGTACACAATAAGTCATACTCATGTAATGGATTTAATTATTTTAATGTTTATTAAAAACTGGCGATTTTTAAGGTAGATTTAATAATTTTTATCAATGTTTATTACTCCAGTATTTTTTGTCAATTGTTTATAAGTAAAACACAGTAATCGTCATAAAAATATTCATTTCTGAAACTTACAAGAAAAAATTACGTAAAACTATTACAAATAAAAAATGAATATTACCAAGCAAATAAGTGTAAATAAGAAACACACATGTCAATACAGTTGCTCTGAAAACCTTAACACCATGAACATTAGAGGGAATACAATGCTTATTGTTCAGTTAAAAGAGTACCTACCAACGCGTTTTTGACAAAGTATAGAAATTCGGCGCGCTAGCTGACTCGAATTTCCTTGTTGTTAAAAAAGCAGATTCATTTCAAAAAAGACTTAAATTTACAAAATTGAGAATATTTTAGTTTTGAGAATCGGGCTAACTCATTCTGACGACGACGGCGTGCTCCATACAATGTGATTTGAGTTGAGATCAATATCAATAAATGCGCGAACTGGTGAACGCGTTATCAATAAATTTATATAAAAATCCTCACGCCATATGATCAGTCGACTTGAATATTTATTTTAGTTCCAACCGATCCGCGATCGAACATGTATAATATTGAACAGGGTGCGATAACCAATTCTGGCAAATATGACGCTCAGTTCGCGTCCACAAACCCAATGCCAATGTGTATATCTTCATTCGTATCCGACGTAGGTTCAAATGTGGGTTAGCTATCAACGCATTTATTTTGAATTAAACCTACGACGACGGTCCGACTATTTATAATTAATTAAGGCGAAGTGTTTAAACGCGCGAGCAAGTGATGATCGACCTGCATCTCGCGGTGATCGATCCGCATCACGCGGTGATCGATCCGCATCAGGTGGTGATCGATCCGCATCACGCGGTGTTCGCGTCCTCACCGTGTATAAAGAGCTAGCCCGAGCACAGAGTCCGTCAAAGTCTTCGATCAAATATACCCTAGATGCAACTTTCCATAGTGACACAACGCACAAAAACGTCTTGAGTTTACTACACCTTTCTACCAATTGAGATTTTAATACTTCGTAAGGATAACTCTAAAAAATAAACACGCATTTGAATTTTGAATAATAATCAACCTCATTGGATTAGTTATCAAGTTTAGTTTCCAACAATTACATAACGATCATAAGACGTTTAAGCTCTGCGGCTTTGACGAAAACTCAAAACATTTTTTGACGTCCGCGGTAATATAATGCAACTAAACTTTATAATAATAACTTTTCTATAGATGTTTTTGTCTGAAATAAATTATTTTCAGTTGATTCGATAACTCTAACGCGCAAAACTATTTATAGCAAAAGAGTGCTCATTATGAATATAAGCACTCTTTTGTTTGGTTACTTGGCGTGCTTCCGCTGAGTCTAGGGTATATTTGATGGAAGGACAAAGTAAGGGTTACTTCTTAGAGAGTACGTTCTTGACTGTATCTACGATGTCGACAACGCGCGGCAGGCACACCGTCTCCTGAAGGCCCGCGTACGGCATGGGCACGTCAGCGCCCGTGACGCGCCACACCGGCGCGTCCAGCTCGAAGAACGACGGAGACTCCATCACGCGCGCGCAGATCTCCGCGCCCACACCTGACAAACGGATACAAAATATTACTTAAAGTAAACTTAATGAACGCCTGGATGAGCTATTGGTCTATGAAGAACTCGATGAAAGGCGATCTACCACTTACGCTCAAAAGAATACTCATGGACATGTGCATTTTACCCATCCTCACCTACGGCGCCCAGACTTGGTCACTGACGGCTCTGCAAAAGTCCAAACTTGGGGTCTAAGCGAGGAATGGAGCGCAGTATCATAGGAGTCAAATTATCAGACCGAATCAGAAATCAAATCACAAATTGCAGATGTTGGCCAACAAGCGGGCAAACTGAAATGGGACTGGGCGGGTCACGTCTGCCGCATGTCGGATGAGTCGTGGGCGAAATCTATCACAGAATGGATTCCCATCGACAAGAAACGACCTCGCGGCAGACCAAAGCGTCGATGGAAAGACGAATTAGACGCACACTGAAAAGAATGCACCACAGTGGCGCAAAATAGAGAAGAGTGGAAGGAAGGAAGGCCTTTGCTCAGCAGTGGGACAGTACAGGCTAACAAATAAAACTTGAATGAATTTACATAGCATGGGATTAGAATCTTCTTTTAAGAATAGAGATACCGTATTAGAGGGTCCCGCTCTTCCGTAATATATCTACAGGTATAATAATATTGGAAGATGCGTATTTGAAAGATACACTGAGAAAAATGACTCCCGTCCTTCATTATATTTAAACATGAAGAATTATAACTAATCAAGACAACTGAATTAGTATCATGTGCATTTTAAAATGTTGTTCAGCCTGGTTCGATTTACGTGACATCAGATTTATATATGATGAAAAACTTGGTTGGCTATCTGATTGCTCATCATTAGAACGTGAAGTTACATACTAATGAGGTATCAGAACTAGCATGACGTTTTATCGTGAAAGTCATATTATTCTGTTGTTTTCCTGATTAAGTGACTAGCACTACATTTCTTAAGTTTATAACTTGCATGAGTAGTGATGATCATTAAATTACCAAGGCTGCGCATGATTAATTGTCAAGACTGTATTGACTAAAGACTAAGAATCGAAATTCATCACGTTACAAAATCAAGAATTTCTTCTAACTTTAGGTGTAGGGTTAACAGGAGAATAACTGTAGACAGTTAGGAAAGCTTAATAGTTATTATGCTGTCATGATAAACTTTCGTGCTGTCACGACAAACTTTCGTGCTGTCACGACAGACTTTCGTGCTGTCATGACAAACTTTCGTGCTGTCATGACAAACTTTCGTGCTGTCATGACAAACTATCGTGCTGTCATGACAAACTTTCGTGCTGTCATGACAAACTTTCGTGCTGTCATACCAAACTTACATGTTGGAAATGGAAAATCAAGAATAACTAGGTACTTATTATATTTGTTGGGTATCGATCGGGATCTGGTTAGTTCCTATAAAAATTAACTAGATGTCGCTAGTAAAAGTGGACGAAGGCTAGATCGCGCTGACGAGAACGCACGGGTGTCGGCTATAAGGTGGCAGTGATTTTTGTTACACTGTGCTCCTCTCGGTAGAGAGTATTATGTTCCTTGCTGAGCTCGGTTGGTTGATTGATTGTCTTCGACTTGCAACAGAGTTTATTGCAAGTCGAAGACTACCAACAGTTCTACCGCGCTTCGAACTTCGTACTTTATTGATGAAGTACCTTTGACAAGTTCAAAGCGCCGTTTTATTTAGATTCCAATATTTTGGTCCTACGTATACTAATAATATAGTAAAGCATACAGATTTGACATGACGGATCGAAAAGTTTCAAGATAAAAGAGGTCGCACCTTATCCTTACAAATACTAACAACAATTAGGGTCTAGATGCAGTTGGATTGCAGTCTGAGTGCAGTTACAACGACTAACTGCACTCAGACTGCAATCAAACTGCCCGTCGACGTGCAGTTTGATTGCAGTCGAGCCAACTGCATTCCAACTGCATCTGAACTGCCATTTGGCAGTCGGATTGCAGTTGAATTGCAGTCCGTCTGTCTAGACCCTTAGGGTAGGTCAGTTTCACAAATATTATTAGGAAATTTCTACTAATTAACATGATGTCCACAACAACATGACATTCAAATAATGATATATTAATATGACTTCAACAATTTCTATCATTCCCCTCATGATTTCTCATCATTACTGTTAGGAATATTCAGAGTTCTTCATGACAAAATGTTATAACGCGTAATGACAACACAAGAGTATGCAGCACTCTGTGTCATTCCCATCATGATGGAAACTCATTTATAGTAATGATTATTAGGCACGAGCAGAGAGTTAGTCACGACGTTTTGTTATGACGTGTAACGATAAGACAAGAGTTTGCAGCACTTTGTATTGTCGTGCTATTGTAATGATGTTCCTTGGTGACCAGTTTATTGATAAATTGTTAGGATTTACGCACAAATTTTTAGTAAGAACTCTTGGTCCGTTTTTGTTGGGAATACGGATAAAATTGCTGGAATTCCTTTAAAATTATTCGTAATCACGATAGTTATTTTTCTCAGTGTAGGAATACAAATAAATGCTTGATGATTCTCAGAATGATCTATCCCCAAGTTAAGCAGAGCTTGGGTTATGGGAATTATATCATATAATACACTTTTTACACTAAGTATTTTTAACTATATACATAGAAAACACCTAGACCTAGACATGTAGGAAAAATATTATTTCATTTAATGGTACCTACAGTCTACAAACTAGCTAAGAAAAATATGCGCGGGGAGAAAATCTTATGAGCAAGAAATACCAGTTAGTAAAAAACAAACAAACACACTCTACAATCATTCTTAACTAATTTAAGTAGGTAATTTAATCTCCAGCCAAATTAGATGTGGAATGTTTGTTACAAACCACAGCAGAAACTTATTCTCAAACTTCATGAGCGTCGAGTTTCAGATATCAGCAATGTGTATTGAAAAAAATTCAAAATGGCACGGCAACAAAGTGAATTATCACAAACATTTCCCTTCGAATTAAGGCCCCCTTGTTCGAAGATTTAGGCCAGGAAGATTTTTCGAAGCCCGCGGGCGTCGCGCCTCTCGCGGGTTTGTAGGAATGTAAGGCATCGTTAATATGAAAATAATACTACAACATCCACCTCAACGATTTGTACTAGAATAATGATTTACCTAAAGATTGGTGTAAGGTCAATAAATTTATTATTTCAGGCACATTATTAAAAATGTTTTTTAAAAAGAAGCAACTTTGGTATTTTTTTCTATCGAGCGAAGTTCATCTGATTATGTAAATGTAAGTGAATTGTAGTCTGTAAGATCCTCAACTGAAACATGTAATTTTTTTTTCAGAAAGTTAGGTAAATTTTTGACTGATTCATATTGATTTTAAAAACAGCATTTGCGGTATAGGGGCCCTTAAGCTAGATATAAGTAGTATAAGTAGTAGATAACCAGATTGCGGCCAGCCTTGCTCCACGGTGATCAGATGGTGGGTCTTCGCGACCGATTGTGCGACGATGTCGAAGTCCATGGGGCGGAGAGTGCGCAGGTTTATCACCTCGCACTCGATTCCTGCAGTAAACAGAATTTTACAATCCACACAGCACCATCTAGCCCCAAAGTAAGCTACTCAAAGCTTGTGTTAAGGTGCTAACATAACTCATATATTAAATACATTATACAGGGTATCCCAAAAGGTTACGTAGCTAGGAAGAGGGGTGATAGGGGTCACAAGAGTCACCAGAAAAATAAAATAAAAATTCCCCTCTGGGTATAAAAAAAATAAAAGGCATTTTTTAAAAAACTAAAAATTGTACACCTTGTAGGGCGATTTTGCTCCTTGAAAAGTTTGGGCTGGTTTATTTTAGTTAGAACTGTGACCAACCGGCTCCAGAAAGTTCCTTGGCCGCGAGGAGAGCGGTCTCGGTGCCCCGTCCGGCGCATGCGATGGAGATGTGGTCGCCCGCTCGCTCTATCTTGCCTTTGCCTGCAAGGTTCATAATATTATCACTACATAGTATAAAACAAAGTCGCTTTCTCCGACCCTATGTCCCTATATCCCTATGTCCCTTTGAATGCTTAAATCTTTAAAACTACACAACGGATTTTGATGCGGTTTTTTTAATAGATGGAGTGATTCAAGAGGAAGGTTTATACGTATATGTAATTAAACCGTGTGAAGCCGGGGCGGGTCGCTAGTTATTATTGAATTAACTTATCATCAGGGTACATGAACCTACTTCTAATATCTAGTTACTCTTAAATATAAGCTTAAGTCATGTAAGAAGTATCTGTGTGTGTACTTGAATGTGTATTTAAATAAATAAAAATGGAAAAATTCCAACGTGTGCAGTATATTTAATTGTAGCAATATATTCAAGATGTTGGTCGGCTTTTCTTAGAGTTCTCAAGTTGAACTATACCCAGTTTGAGGGTATAGTTCAATTCTGAGGTTTAAGTTAAGAACTTCCACTCTATATACCTAAGGTAGGTATTCTTTGAAGCAACATTGAAACGTGATTTGAAATACTGGAGAGACAAAGCTTTGGCGATGATTTTTTGCATGGGAACCAGTAGCACCGTGAGGAGACATAAAAGTAAAATATGAACTGACCTATCGGAATCAAAAAGTCCTTGCCCAGGGACTCGTCGGACAGCTCGAACTTGGTGCCGTACAGGATCTCGTTCTCCAGGATCACGACGGGATCGTTGTCGCGGACGGCTGACTTGAACAGACCTGCAATACATGGAATTGAACAGTCCTACAGCACACGGAATTGAACAGTCCTACAACACACGGAACTGAACAGTCCTACAACACACGGAACTGAACAGTCCAACAACATACGGAACTGAACAGACCTACAACACACGGAACGCATCGATACTAATCGAGCTCTCTTACATCTGTCTAAACTACAATACAAAGCTACAGTCGAATTGGCAACGCGCTGTTGTATGTACCTATGGTACATTCATAGCTGTTTTTATTATATTTTATGATTGCTAAATTATAAGACTAATAGGAAGTAATCTCAGTTTGAATTTAGATTACCCAATAGGGGTATTACACTACACGGTATTCAGGGACCCTAACCCTAACTAAGAGTGGTGTAATAAGATTTAGGGTCCCTAAGGGACGGACCCGGACTCGGACGATATTCAGGGCCCGGTATTTAGGGCCCTGAATAACGTGTAGTGTAATACCCCTTTAAGTAAGACCCTGTGCCGTAGAGACCAAAAAGTATTTAGTAACCTCTGTAGTCCTCAGCGGTGTAGGGCATGAGGACCTTGAAGCCGGGGCAGTGGGAGTACCAGGCCGCGTAGCACTGGGAGTGCTGCGCCGCCACGCCCGAGGCCGAGCCGTTGGCGCCGCGGAACACGATGGGTACGGGCAGCGTCCCCGCCGACATGTAGAACGTCTTCGCGGCTGAGTTTATCATCTGTAATACCGACATTCATCATCAACCTATACTAGTCCACAGCTGGACATAGGCCTCCCCCAATGAGCGCCAACTGACTGTATCATTTAGAGTTTTTACACACGAACGGCAAGTTGGAACGGCAGAGGCTACTTCAGCCGTCGACACCTGTCGACGACAGTCTTCAACGCGTCGGCGGCAGCAGTCAATACGTATACTCTTAGGTGTAATACCCATAATGCCGACAATACTATACCTAAAACAATATATCTCGTACACTTTGTAAGTATATTGTTTCACAGACGTTATTCAGGGTTATGTTATGATGATGTACGTATCAAAGGAACTTCCACCACAAACTTTTACCAGCTTGTCGGGATAGAGATAACGATGGATGAACCTTATGAAGGTATGCATTTATATTCTGTTCCTGTGTTGAGTTTTGTATTTACAGGCAGTGATTATATCTCTGTCTAGGTGGGCCGACGATCTGCGAAAGACTGGTGGCAGATGCTGGATGCGGCAAGCAGAAGACAGGGCGCTATGGCGCTCATTAGCTAAGGCTTATTTCCAGCTGTGGACTGATATAAGCTGGTGATGATCATGGTAACAAGGTCATTCTTTACTATCTTAAGATCTCGCCAAGGGCAGAGATAATATTATTCTGGTGCTCAGTGGGGTCTCAACAATGTAACCCGCTCACTCAACTGCACAGGGGACCAGACCTATGAAAGTGTTAAGAGCAAACGAATGAATGGTCAGTGAAAGAGTTGAAGACGGACCATGTCGCATGGCTTCGGCGTGGAGTGTTTCATTGTAGTGTGCATTCGTTGTTGACTAATTCGTATTCGTACGCTTTCGGGGGCGTGTAGTTCGGTGTTCCGTTTTTCGGAGTTACGTACCGCACTCGGCTCCTGCGGCAACCCCAACTTACATGATCACAGCTTTGCATAGAGAAGTTGTAGGTCATGAACTCGCAAATAGGCCTGAGCCCGGCGAAGGCAGCGCCCACGGCGATTCCCGTGAACCCGGCCTCAGTGATCGGAGTGTCTATGACTCGCTTGTCGCCGTACTTCTTCCACAGCCCTCTGGGAACATTGCACAAGCATATGAAATACCTACCAATAATACGAAACAGCTTCGTGCAGGTAATTTGAACTGCGTATCCCTTTCTCCATTGACTTACAAAGCACTAGATACCTACCTACCTGTGTATCAAATCAAATCGTTCTTCTTTTTTAAACCTGGAGTTGAGTCATCAGATAGGAATCAGAGAGAGAGCGGTTCCGTACAAGTCCTAAATATTATTTATTTCTACTTTGAGAGATATATTTTAGAATGCTTTTATCCGGATCTGCCTGATCTCCAAATTCTGTTATTGTGGATCAAAATAGATTTTAGGAAGGAGAGAGGTTGTAACAAGTAATCTATTTGGTGACGTTTAGGGCCATCTACCGATGCATAGATACACAAATCAATAACGTGCTGGAACCATAATTTCAAGTTCAGAATAAGGTCAGCGCCATCTGTCGTCGAGTGGTGTATAAAAATGACGGGCGTTGAGTTGTTTAGCGAAAGCGCAGTTAGAAAATTAATTCTGTCTGTTGGAAAGGGAAGACACGCAAGAATCCTGCATCCTTACGAAAGAAGAAGTAAGGAGGCACTCGTCTCGTCGCAGGAGAATTTTAGGTATCACAGACCGGTTACCGCGCCATCTATTAGTAACTGGAGATACCACTAGCGGCTAATTTGTACAGGATGATGCAGCAAGTGCACTAATAAATTCGTGAAGGACAGGTCAGGGTCAAGAAGAATTGCAAAGTGATTTTTGAGTCTTAGGATTTTCAACAGGATCGAAAGGGATAAGAAACGGTTTTTTATTGGTATTGATTTGGAGAGGGAGCCAAAATACGTTATTATTTTAGCATTTATAAAAAGAAAAAGAACGTATAATTTTTTTTATAGAAAAAATATGATCACTAAATTCGGGATCGGGAATTAAACTCGGGAAAGGATTTTATCGATGGTTAGTTGACTTGAGGTCAGACGAATAAATGGTGACCTCAGAAAAAAAATAGAACACCCTGCCTCGGGTTTAAGGTCGCCCTAGCGTCGAGTAGCGGAACGAAAGGAGACGTTGTTTCTAGAACATTCTTTTGAAATTTAGTATAAATAGGGCCACGCCCGAAGATCCTGGCATTCTGGAAAAATTATTGCGAGGGGTAACCTTGCCTGTGTGGAGTCAGTAGTTTGTCGAATCAGTGCTGCGTGATCCCTGCCGTCGCTGCCGTTTTGGAGCCGCCTATCCCGAAAAATCTCTGCCGTACGAATAACAGCGAATCGACACGATCTTTTGCAAAATAGCGGGAAGGCGAGGGATTCAAGGAGTGACGAGCATCGGTGATCCTGGAACGTTTGGCTGCCAGCGCGGGACCCCCAAATCCAAAATAAGCGACGGGAATATAAAATTCAGGTACCAAGCGATTGAGAGAGGGGTTTTTCTCGGTGGAAGGGGGGTTTCACGGCAAGTTCCAATTCGGGAACACCGCCAGGATATAATGAACTAATGGGATTTCTTTTCGGGGAATTTCAGGATTCCAAAGGGGATAAAAATCCCAGGAACTCGAGCGCCGATAGACGGCGAGGCCAACTCTCAAGCAGGGCGAGCTGTGTGAGAGGAGTCCACCCCGGTCGAAGAGCGAGCGCCGGGTTCGGGAGCACCGAGCGACAGGAGCGATTCCAGGACTCGAGGGGCGAACGTGTTCGGCCACCGTTGAGTACGGCGCGGCGACACGTCTTTCTAGAACAAGGTGTGTTCTTTCTAGTTGTTCGGGGGTCGGTTCCCCCCTTTCCTTTTTCCAGAATCCTAGGGTGTGTTTGTATTGTTTGGTCATATTTCTTTTGTGTCTTTTGAGTCTATAAATCGGAAGTTTCACAATATCGTGTTAGGGAAGTTACGGTTTAGGGAATTATACGGAAGGATTAGGCGAATAGGTTGGCAACTAGTTAGGGTTACAATTTTATACACATATAACTTATTTATATCTTTGTCGATAACGGCAACTACATTCTAGATAACTGACTAGTAAACTAAGCTACAGCAATTCTCTGCAAAACTCTAGCCTAAACGCCACCGTCAGACATTTTAATCTAAGTAAATTTAACTTTACCTATTTTCAGTACCTTTTGTAATGCATCTTTCGTCCAGTGGTTTTCCCCGTTGAATTCTAGTATTTATTATTAACGATTTTATTATTGAGGAGTAAGAAACTTTAATCAAAAGAACAGAACTGAGAAAGCCATTGAGCGGTCGGTGACATAAGTAATAATTTTGAATATTTAGTTAAGGTGATTGAAGTTACAAGGTAACTCGTAAATTACAGGGTAATTCGTAAATTACAGGGTATTGAAGAATTTGTTAGTTGATAATCTACATATCAAGTTTATTTCAAAATATAAGGTTTGTAAATGAAACTTTTCTCTTTTTATTTATTAGCGTTAATTCCCTGTTAGCGAAATAGGAGTAACTTATCACGGTTTCCCGTTTTCTCAATTTGCTAGCCTGGCTGAGCGGGAACACGTGACAATGGCGCCCAACGGTAAATTTTAGGTATTTTGTTCAGTTTTTTTTTTTGCAGAGGAACTAACGCTAATTTTTTTTTTGTTGTTTTGGATTTGTGATTTTTTGTTTTTTCTCTGACTCTTCCGATTTGGACTCCAATACAAACACACTCTAGCTAGTTTTTAAGTTTATTTTTATTTGCCTGGTATTGTACTTCTTTGATGTTGAACATTTCTCGTGTATTTTTTTTTATGTATGTTGTGATACATAGTATTTAAGGGTATATACTTCGATATCGTTAGGTACAACTGAACTTTTGTATTATCAATTTGTGTAACCGGTGGTGCCTAGGCACATTATTTCTCTTTTGTTTGGGAAAGCGTGCTCCACCTCATTGGTGGGAGTTCAAAAAAAAAATTTTTTTTTTTATAGTTTGGTTTATCAGGTCTGGAGCTTGGCCGCTTACGCATAGATATCAAATTATTTTCATAATTGTTTATACTATCAACTCATAATGGAATCGAAATCTTACTCGTTGCCAATACATTCGCTGTCCAAAGATGAACTGCAATACGAGGTTTTCATTAGGTCAGAGACACCGGAGTCCACGGTGGAGAAACTGAGGACTCAGTTGAAGAGACTTATTTTGGAGGTGCCGTCAGAAGAAATTTTGGAAGTTCCTTTATTTTCAGTGAACGAGATAGAGTTTGTGCAGGGTAAGGTAGCGGAGCTGCAAAAGAAATGGACTGAGTTCGAGGCAACAAGAGAAAAACGTCACATGGCTCGGGCCAAAGCGTTGGCAATCCATCTTTTCTTTCGATTATCGAGACCGATTGAAGGGGAAGAAGAGGATGTGAAGGCTTTAAGGGAAGCTGATTTACAGGTTGTCTGTTCTTATCTAGAGAAGTTATTGGGGAAAGATGAGGCCGTTATAAACGTTCCACTGGTCGAAAATAGGTTGTTATCAGGGGAAAAAGGTAGTCCAGCTTCCTCTTTAGAGAATAGAGATGCGGGAAATATCACGGTGATTGAATGCGGAGGTCCAAAAATCCCAATTTCGAGGTGGGGAATTAAATTTGATGGGTTATCGGATGTCCAAGCTTTTATAGAAAGATTACAGGAGCTGGCAGAAGCAAACAACGTCAACGAGGATAAACTCTTTAATGCGGCGGCTGAATTATTTGTAGATCAGGGTCTTTTATGGTTTAGAGGGATTAGGGACTCGGTAGAAACTTGGGATGAACTGAAAAAGCTGCTATTGGAGGAGTTTAGCCCTATAGACTACAATTACAGACTGATAGGGGAGATCAGGGCGAGGACGCAGGGTATAGATGAGCCGACACATATTTATTTTTCAGTCATGAGAAACATGTTTGCTAGGTTGAAGGTGATCCCAACAGAACAGGAACAGCTGGAGATATTGATGCACAACATTCGCCCGGTTTTCGCGGAACGTTTGGCTTTAGTGGAGGTTAAGTCAGTCTCGGCATTAAAGGATTTCTGTAGGAAATTAGAGGCGGCTCACCAGAGATCACAGTACTTTGAGGAACCAGCAAAAGTCAACCAAAGAACGCTTCACCCCAATTTAGCTTACAAGCCAGCTAAGACAAAAAATCAAGCAGCAGCAGCAGTGTCGAAACCACCTTCTCCACAGTCTACATCGGAGACAGCAGTGGCTGTACAGGCAGTTGCTACGCCTCTTTCCACAGCAGTCCAAACGTGTTACAGGTGCGGTAACAAAGGGCATTTCGTTAGAGATTGTAAGGCACAAGTACCAAATCAGTCCCAGGTTCCAATACAGCAGAGGATTATGCGTTGCTTCAGTTGCGGCAAGGAGGGTCATTTTTCGAGGAACTGTAGGAGCCGTAGCAATAAACGGGTAGAGTGTTTTGTCTGTGGTGAAATTGGTTACACATCCAGGTCCTGCCCGAAGGATCATGAAGAGTTGGTATCACCTCCGACAAAACAGGAGTCAAAGTCACAGCCAAAAAACGAATGAGGGACCGAGGTTGTTTTACGTCAAAGTCGGAGTGGGCAGCCTGGCTGGAATCTATCAGGAATTATTGGAATTCTTGTAAGAACCAAAAGGGTGTGGCCTCGGTCCTTTTTTCGCCAGGGTCGGATGACTCACGCCCATTTTTAAAAGTAAGATTATTAGATTTAGAATTTTGCGGTTTATTAGATTCAGGAGCTTCAGTTTCGCTACTAGGGAATAATTCACATAGGAAACTCATTGAGTTAGGTTACACTTATCAGCCATTCGACAAGGTGGTCGAAGCGGCAAATGGAGGTAGCATGAAGATAACAGGGATCATGAGTTTACCTATAACCTTTCAGGATAAGACAAGGGTGTTGTCTTTTTATATAGTACCAGGTGCTACAAATGAGGTCATTTTTGGGGTAGATTTTTGGAGAAGTTTTGGTATAGCTCCAGAAATTTTTGATTGGAGCGTGACTTCGGCAGTTAAACCAAGGTGTTTTGTAAATAGTTTGGCGGAAAAACCGGTACACACAATTCAGTCTTACCAAACACTATCGTCATCGCAGAAGGTGTTGGCAGACGGTGTGATAAAAAGATTTGAGGAAATTTCCTCGGAGATAGCGGGTTTAGGTAGGACTACATTGATAAAACACACTATTGACACAGGGGATGCTAACCCTGTCAGAACAATACCAGTTATCACCGGAGAAGAGAGAGGCTCTGCAAAAAGAATTAGACAAGATGTTACAACTAGGCGTGATCGCACCCAGCGAAAGCCCATGGAACAACCCAGTCCTATTAGTTCCGAAAGCAGAAGGAGAATGGCGGTTTTGTCTAGATTCCAGAAAATTGAACGCGGTGTCGAAAGGAGATGCTTACGCAGTGCCGTATATTCCTCAAATCTTAGACAGTTTGAAAGAAGCAAGATTTTTATCGTCCATAGACTTAGCATCGTCGTTTTGGCAGATTCCGTTGGATGAGGCGTCTAAGGAGAAAACGAGCTTTTCAGTACCAGGGCGGGGCTTATTTCGCTTCGAGGTTATGCCGTTTGGATTGAGTGGGGCTTCTGCCAGGCAACAAAGGTTGATGGATTTATTGTTTAATACTGGTTTTGCTGATGATATCATTGATGGGATGGTTTTTGTTTATATAGACGACATCGTCGTAGTGAGTTCAAGCTTAGAGTCACATCTTACTCTGTTAAATAGGGTAGTAGATAAGCTCAGGTATGCCAATCTTACGGTCAATTTCAAAAAATGTCAATTCTTCAGAAAATCATTAAAGTACTTAGGGTATGTGGTGGACGAATTTGGTCTTAGGACAGATCCAGACAAAGTCAAGGCGATCTTAGATTTTCCAGTACCGGATTCGGCAAAACAGGTGAAAATGTTTTTAGGAACGGCATCGTGGTATAGACGTTTTATTAGGGACTTTGCATCAATAGCAGCACCATTAAATGCACTAACGTCAACTTCGAAAAAGGCCCCGAAATTCACTTGGACAGATGAAGCAAACAGCGCGTTCACAAAATTGAAGGAAAGTTTGGTCACAGCTCCGGTATTAGCGTGTCCAGATTTCGATAGGCCATTTATTGTTCATTGTGATGCATCGTCGTTTGGTTTAGGGGGAATGTTGACACAGAAGTTCGACGACGCAGAACACCCGATAGCCTACGTGAGCAGGTCGTTATCCAAGGCAGAACGAAATTACAGCGCTACCGAACGAGAAGCTTTGGCGGTAATCTTTGCGATTGAGAAATTTCAGGCATACTTAGGGTCTAGACATTTTACAGTCATAACTGACCATGCATCACTGAAATGGTTCATGAATTTGGAAAATCCAACAGGTAGACTGGTACGTTGGGGATGCAGGTTATCACAGTTCGATTTCCACATAGAACACAGGAAAGGGTCAGATAATGTGGTCCCAGATGCTTTGTCTAGGTTGTTAAAGGTTGAGGTTTTAGGTAACATTTCAGACACGCAGGTGTTAGACCCGTGGTACGATGGCATCGTGGAGGGGATAAGGTTACATCCAAATAACTACCCCAATTTCACCATGAAAGGCGATAAACTGATGAGATTTTCCAAGGCAAAGTACACACTTAGTGAGGAATTCGAGTGGAAAGAGGTCGTTAGATGTGACCAGAAAGAAGCAGTTTTAAAGGCAAACCATGTGGATCCGACAGCTGCACATTTAGGGACTTTTAAGACACACAGAAGAGTAAGTTTGTTTTATTATTGGCCAAAGATGTTTAAGGACATAAAGGAGTTTGTAGAGAAATGTGATGTTTGTGCGGCTTATAAATCAAGTAATCGCACAATCCCAGGTTTAATGGGGAGACCTAAAGTTTGTCATCGCCCATTTCAGGTGATCTCGATTGACTTGGTGGGTCCTTTACCGAGATCTAGGGCAGGTCATACATTTCTGTTAGTAGTTACTTGTTGTTTCTCGAAATATACAATTCTGTTCCCACTCAGAAGGGCAACCAGCGCAAGGGTCGCAACGGAAATAGAAAAAGGCGTTTTCTTGACTCACGGGGTTCCAGAGACCGTAATTGCAGACAATGGAGTACAATTTACGGGATCGGAATTCCGTAAACTACTAGAAAGCTACAAGGTTCCTAGAATTCATTATACTCCGCGTTAC
Organism: Eupithecia centaureata; assembly: GCA_944547425.1. NCBI lineage: Eukaryota > Metazoa > Arthropoda > Insecta > Lepidoptera > Geometridae > Eupithecia > Eupithecia centaureata. The sequence goes on along the minus strand of OX155680.1, from coordinate 556,620 downwards.
GCACCTCAGGTGAATTTAGTAGAAAGATACAATAAAACGGTGATGACGGCGGTGTCAGCCTATGTAAAGGAAGACCACAGATCATGGGACCTAAATTTACCAAAAATCCAGTTCGCGATTAACAGTGCTATAAATGAGTCTACACAGTTCTCAGCGTTTTTCCTAGTACACGGTAGAGAACCGGTGGTGGATGGTTCACTCTATAAGACAGAAGACGGGGACTACGAACCAGGGATTCCGAGAGAAGAATATGCCGGTAATTTGGGACAGTTACGTGGTATTTTCGACGAAGTCCGACAACACATGCTAAAGGCGCATAAAACGAATGCAAAGTTTTATAACCTGAGAAGAAGAGAAGCGAGCGTAAAGGTGGGGGATGTTGTATGGAAGAAGACTTATCCGCTGAGTGATGCAGCTAAGTTTAAGGCCGCAAAACTATGTCCCAAGTACGAAAAAGTTAGAGTGAAAGAAATTTTATCACAGTTGGTTGTAGAATTGGAAAGTATGCAGGGGAAAGTATTAGGCTCATGGCATATCAAGGATTTGAAGATTTAAAGAAATTATATTGGTTTTAATTTTGGTAGTAACCCTTAAGCACAATAAGTTTAGGATAGATGATATATATTTTTTTTTTTCTTCCTAACTTGTTCGCAAGGTTTTAATGTAAGATGTGGTTTTAACTTTGAATATGTATTTTTTTTGTTGATTTGGTGTATGTTATAGGGCAATGTTTAGTTTTTTAGCTGTTTATTTTTTTTTTAGATCATTTTGGTGGATTTGTATTTTTTGTTTTTGTTGTTGAATAGTACCTAATATTCTTTTTCTCCTTCTCTCGTTTTGCTCAAATTCTTGACAACGATACCGCTGAGGGCAGCGTAGTTTCAACCTGGGGTTGAAATTTTGAATAGGAGGGAGGGTATTGTAACAAGTAATCTATTTGGTGACGTTTAGGGCCATCTACCGATGCATAGATACACAAATCAATAACGTGCTGGAACCATAATTTCAAGTTCAGAATAAGGTCAGCGCCATCTGTCGTCGAGTGGTGTATAAAAATGACGGGCGTTGAGTTGTTTAGCGAAAGCGCAGTTAGAAAATTAATTCTGTCTGTTGGAAAGGGAAGACACGCAAGAATCCTGCATCCTTACGAAAGAAGAAGTAAGGAGGCACTCGTCTCGTCGCAGGAGAATTTTAGGTATCACAGACCGGTTACCGCGCCATCTATTAGTAACTGGAGATACCACTAGCGTCTAATTTGTACAGGATGATGCAGCAAGTGCACTAATAAATTCGTGAAGGACAGGTCAGGGTCAAGAAGAATTGCAAAGTGATTTTTGAGTCTTAGGATTTTCAACAGGATCGAAAGGGATAAGAAACGGTTTTTTATTGGTATTGATTTGGAGAGGGAGCCAAAATACGTTATTATTTTAGCATTTATAAAAAGAAAAAGAACGTATAATTTTTTTTATAGAAAAAATATGATCACTAAATTCGGGATCGGGAATTAAACTCGGGAAAGGATTTTATCGATGGTTAGTTGACTTGAGGTCAGACGAATAAATGGTGACCTCAGAAAAAAAATAGAACACCCTGCCTCGGGTTTAAGGTCGCCCTAGCGTCGAGTAGCGGAACGAAAGGAGACGTTGTTTCTAGAACATTCTTTTGAAATTTAGTATAAATAGGGCCACGCCCGAAGATCCTGGCATTCTGGAAAAATTATTGCGAGGGGTAACCTTGCCTGTGTGGAGTCAGTAGTTTGTCGAATCAGTGCTGCGTGATCCCTGCCGTCGCTGCCGTTTTGGAGCCGCCTATCCCGAAAAATCTCTGCCGTACGAATAACAGCGAATCGACACGATCTTTTGCAAAATAGCGGGAAGGCGAGGGATTCAAGGAGTGACGAGCATCGGTGATCCTGGAACGTTTGGCTGCCAGCGCGGGACCCCCAAATCCAAAATAAGCGACGGGAATATAAAATTCAGGTACCAAGCGATTGAGAGAGGGGTTTTTCTCGGTGGAAGGGGGATTTCACGGCAAGTTCCAATTCGGGAACACCGCCAGGATATAATGAACTAATGGGATTTCTTTTCGGGGAATTTCAGGATTCCAAAGGGGATAAAAATCCCAGGAACTCGAGCGCCGATAGACGGCGAGGCCAACTCTCAAGCAGGGCGAGCTGTGTGAGAGGAGTCCACCCCGGTCGAAGAGCGAGCGCCGGGTTCGGGAGCACCGAGCGACAGGAGCGATTCCAGGACTCGAGGGGCGAACGTGTTCGGCCACCGTTGAGTACGGCGCGGCGACACGTCTTTCTAGAACAAGGTGTGTTCTTTCTAGTTGTTCGGGGGTCGGTTCCCCCCTTTCCTTTTTCCAGAATCCTAGGGTGTGTTTGTATTGTTTGGTCATATTTCTTTTGTGTCTTTTGAGTCTATAAATCGGAAGTTTCACAATATCGTGTTAGGGAAGTTACGGTTTAGGGAATTATACGGAAGGATTAGGCGAATAGGTTGGCAACTAGTTAATGTTACAATTTTATACACATATAACTTATTTATATCTTTGTCGATAACGGCAACTACATTCTAGATAACTGACTAGTAAACTAAGCTACAGCAATTCTCTGCAAAACTCTAGCCTAAACGCCACCGTCAGACATTTTAATCTAAGTAAATTTAACTTTACCTATTTTCAGTACCTTTTGTAATGCATCTTTCGTCCAGTGGTTTTCCCCGTTGAATTCTAGTATTTATTATTAACGATTTTATTATTGAGGAGTAAGAAACTTTAATCAAAAGAACAGAACTGAGAAAGCCATTGAGCGGTCGGTGACATAAGTAATAATTTTGAATATTTAGTTAAGGTGATTGAAGTTACAAGGTAACTCGTAAATTACAGGGTAATTCGTAAATTACAGGGTATTGAAGAATTTGTTAGTTGATAATCTACATATCAAGTTTATTTCAAAATATAAGGTTTGTAAATGAAACTTTTCTCTTTTTATTTATTAGCGTTAATTCCCTGTTAGCGAAATAGGAGTAACTTATCACGGTTTCCCGTTTTCTCAATTTGCTAGCCTGGCTGAGCGGGAACACGTGACAAGGTCCATTTTATTTAGAACAACGTTAAACCATTGCTTGATACGAGTATTATTAACTATTAGGTACTTTTTAGATTACCTATCCAATTTTACTATATATTATGTAATATCAAGAGGGTCCTCTTTTGTCTTCCTAGGACCTCTAGAACAAGATAGGTACTAGTAAAATTAAAAGGTCAACATAGAAATGGAAGTTATTTTATATAAGTACATGTCAAAGTTCTTCAATTGAATAAATACACTTCTCCAGAACTCGACAATACACACGTCACTACAAACCGTTGGTAGTGAGCGGAACTGCATTTTTTAGGCCTTGCCCTGGTCTTCGCACATTAGAGCCAGTCTCCCGAAACCGTTTCACTGCATCACTTAAAGGTGGTAAGTATACGTGTTAAACCAAGCTTCCACGTCACGTAACGCAGACTTACCCTTTCGTCGATAAGAGCAACAGCTCTTGCCAGTGAGGTAGCATCAAATAGCATCATTAAGATGTCCAAGCACTAGCTTTATTGTATGAAAGCAAAACAAACTCAAATTGTGTACTTTTACCTACTTCCATTGCAGCAATGTTAATTTACTGCCATTGAAGCAATATGATGAAGTTCGATATTTACGCCATTCACAACTTATGAGTTTGAAAACAAAGTTAAGTGGGTAGTTTTGTTATTTTTTGGTGTTTATATATCTTTCACACTTAGGGTTACCATATGGAAAAATGAAAATTCCGGAGATAAGCCAGATTTGTATTGGAAATTCCTGAGATTTAGTCGTAATTTCAATTAAAACGTAATGGAACTCTACAACCTATATTTACAATAAAAAGTCAAAATTTTATAATTTCTTTAATCACCTCACCACATACACGCGACGCGCCCACCTCCCGCCGCCCCTCAGTCAGGACGTTTACCTTAGATTGAAGTCACACAATATTGGTTAGAGAGACTAATGCGTATGCGGTGCCTTCGGTCAACCTTTTACTGGAGAGTTTACATTACACGAACGAACTAGACATAGTCTGCCTTAGTGTTGATTTTATTTGTAATTTTAGTTGATCTCTTAGATCTCTTATTTTAAAAAAAACTGCTAACTGTTGGATCTCTTACTTTTTAATAACTATATTGACGATTTGCTCGGTTTTATTGAAAATTCTTAAATTCCGGAGATCATACGACAATTCCGGAGCTCCGGAGATTGGTCTAAAAGTCCGGAGATCTCAGGACAATTCCGGAGATATGGTAACCCTATTCACACTTGAGTTATTAATCACATCACTACATAGTACCTAGCTTTCTCTGTCCCTATGTCCCTTTGTATGCTTAAATCTTTAAAACTATTCGACGGATTTTGATGCAATTTTTTTAATCGATAATGATTCAAGAGGAAGGTTTATACGTATAATAAAACGGTGCGAAGCCGGGACGGGTCGCTAGTATTCAATAAGTTACAACATCGATAGCATCAAAAATTGCCACCCAAATAGAAACAATGTGTGGGAAGGCGAGGGCATAGGTATCTACTAGTGCCACACTAGTGCTGGTTAATTCACACTTCAACATCCAGCCCCTCTATGGAAGTACTTTTAACTTACTTGGTAATTTTGTAAGCACCGTCGTATTGAGCGACCTCCTCGCCAAGGATGAAGACCTTGTCATCACGCGCCATCTCCTCATCAATGGCTGCGTTCAAAGCCTCTCGCACGGTCATGGCTTTGCCTAGAGCCTGGCCCGTCGAGAAGGATCGGCCGAGAGAACGCATGCGGCCAAATATTGGCAACGACGCATTGTAAGCCATCACTCACAGCTTGCCAGACTAAAATAACAGCTTTACAACTTGGTGCAAGAACTACGACTTGATAATTTGTAATCTAATAATAAAATTAACCTACGCAATGACAAAAGTCTCTCCTTGTGAATTATTTTATCATTGTGTACCTACTAAATGTCGCAAAGATATCTGTCTATTGAGTTGGGAGGAGTCGCGTGACACATTATAATAAAATCTCTTTCCTTTCATCTCTCAACTTTGTAAGTCAAGAATAGAAACTAATTAGAACTAGTAGATAGGTGCCTATTTACAAATTGAAATAGTTTAGGTAACCGTATCTACCGACTATTCAACCAGTCAGATAACTTAACGAACCATCAATACCTAATTAAAATATTTTTAAAAGTAGGAAAGTACGTACCTACTACTTAGACGAAGTTATCTGAAAAATCATAGCTACTACCTAATAAGTGTAATTAATATCTCTAGATAACAAAGTAGGCAGGTACCTACATTAATGTATATTTCTAAAATTTATATTGTTTGTAGGTATCTTTGTACGGTAGAATGTGGTAATGATCTAGTTTTTAAAACTTAGACCTACTGAAGATAGAAATAATTCAGCAGATAAGTAAATAGGTTACTACCTACCTGTTAGGTATGATTATGACTTCAATTCGAAACTCTGAGTCTGTCTAATGCACAGAGAAAGTACCTAAATCCACCTGAATCAGATGTCTAAATAAGTGTTGTGTTGTAGCACAACAATGATTTCACAGATATCTTTGTGGAACTATACGTCTTTCAAGTCGTTTACGAACATGTTTCGTCTATGGCCACTTCTAAGTCTTCTATGGTCGATCCATGGACCATGAATGAAATAAACAATGAGGTTGCGTTCACTTTCTTGGGTATAAAACTCTTGAAGGCGGATTTACCTCATCATCTTCATCAGCCATTAGTCCACAGTTGGACTCGCTAACTTCTAGACTCGAGACCATTTTGTGGGCAGTAAATAAATTGAATAGAAAATAACAAAATTATTCTTATTAGTTATTAGGTTGGTAGGTAGGTACATGGATAAAAAAGTTTGGGATGAGGTTCCACTCGAAATCGAAAACTAACAACCTGTATGCGTTACTGCGGCGTCAGTGGACTCGGATAGAGATGAATGTAAAGTCCGTTTCATGAAAAAAGTCCCTCGGCAACTGATGGAACTAAATTAGACAGATTGCCATATGCTTGCTGGCTTCATTCGGTCGCACTACTACAGTGCCGCGTCTAGGGGACTTCTTTCGTGAAAATCATTCTATAACAATAATGAGTGTCAATAATTAGAGCACATAAATACCTACTTACATCTCTATCCGTCCACATGCCGCGCCAGTAACGCACACAACCTATTAGCAAGGTTTCTTGTTCACTCCTTTACCTTCTACCTTACCTACTCTCACAGAAGCAGAGATAAATATGTTTTTTTATGTTATTACCTCATAGGATGACCACATTTCGAAGCATATTTTAAACAGTGTCAAATAGCCTATTGTTTAATAACCGTCAGCGGTGATACGAAGCCAGCATCCAGAACCATCATAGGAGGCTGGATCAAGTCGGTGTTCAAAGAGGCAGGCTTTAGACTTTGCCGGGCTCTGGGCGCCCCAAAGCGGCGACTCTAAACTGGCTAGTCAAACTCTTGATTGATGAAAGTAATGGAACAAGTAATTGGCGTGATCACACTTTTAGGAAGTATCGACTTGTCACTTGACTTGTGTGGTTGTTTATGATCAATCAAGAAATAATAGTTTATTCGTTGCAAAAATAAATAATTCCGGACAGTCCACACAGCATCATCAAGCCCCAAGCTAAGCAGAGCTTGTGTTGTGGGTACTAGATGACTGATATTCTTAATACAATACATAGATAGATATTTTTTATTATACATAGAAAACACCTAGACCAACGGAACAAATTTCTGCAGATCGTGCACAAATTTGTTCCGAGGCGGGAATCGAACCCGGAACCTCCTGCGTCGCAGGCGGACCTTCGCCCACCGCGCCACATGGGTTGTCGATCGGAAAAAATATTTTACTTACATATATCAGAATGATTAGGTAGAATCTCACCATTGAAATGTTTTTTTGTTAAATCTGTATATTATTAATGCCTGAAAAATTACATGAATTTTTATTTAATCACCCAAACATTATAATGTCATCACCAGTCATTTAGTAAATTAAACAACTAATTTCTTTGGCGCCTCTTACAGAGGCATTAAAAAAGCTTATACTTAAGTAATTGCAAACGGCACGATTAAGAACATTAGTTTCAGATTGTTTGAGATTCCCTTTTAAGTAAAGAAATTATCTGTGCTAGGGAATCTAGCTCTTCCAAAAGTGCCTCGGGGTTTTATACTCTTTGGTGTTTGCTATCTCTAGGTGGCGTTGCGAAAAGCAGACAAACACTTGGTTTTATCTTTCCTACATGGGGGCTAGATTAACTATACGTAACTTTGAATGGAAACCCAGTTATAACTTGTATAACAATTTATTTATAAATAAAAGATCACTATCATCCCTACAATATCACTTGCGAAGCATTAGCTGGCGGAAATGTGTATAGTAAATATAATTACTTTATTTACATATTTAATTAATATCTGTTGCAATTCTTCTAGAGATTCCTACACTATTGGCTTAATGATTGGCTGCTGATTCTGAAAAAGAAAAAAACAAACTATAATTACTCCGTGATTGAGCATAAATTCGCGCGCTTCCGCATCGCGTCCGGAAAGTCCGCGATAAAGACAAAGACTGTACGGACGGCTTCCGTGCCCGTATCCGGAAGAAAGTCGCCTCGTTGTAGTGCGGGTTGCACGGGAGTATCGACAGCCTCCTGAATGCATTATCCAATAAATGGGTTGGCCCGTTCCTCAAGCAGTGTAATCGAGTAATGATGAAATAACTTTGTCATTATTTGAAACTGAGTGATTGAAGTTTATTTAAAAAAATAAAATTACATGTCAGTAGCATAGGATAATACAATATTAACTCATTATGGACCAAAATTTAATTTTTGCGTTGTCCTAAATAAATGCGTTTTAATTTAATAAAGCTATTTTCGTGTCGGCGCCCGTGACGCGCCACGTCATTGTGTTCACTCGCTGTGTGTCCTTACTTGTTGGCGAGCACGGCGCGCACGGCGTGCCCGAGGTCGGCCGCGCGGGGCAGCGCGAGCGTCTCCAGCGAGCGCGCGTACGGCATGGGCACGTCGGCGCCCGTGACGCGCCACGTCATTGTGTTCACTCGCTGTGTGTCCTTACTTGTTGGCGAGCACGGCGCGCACGGCGTGCCCGAGGTCGGCCGCGCGGGGCAGCGCGAGCGTCTCCAGCGAGCGCGCGTACGGCATGGGCACGTCGGCGCCCCTGACGCGCCACGTCATTGTGTTCACTCGCTGTGTGTCCTTACTTGTTGGCGAGCACGGCGCGCACGGCGTGCCCGAGGTCGGCCGCGCGGGGCAGCGCGAGCGTCTCCAGCGAGCGCGCGTACGGCATGGGCACGTCGGCGCCCGTGACGCGCCACGTCATTGTGTTCACTCGCTGTGTGTCCTTACTTGTTGGCGAGCACGGCGCGCACGGCGTGCCCGAGGTCGGCCGCGCGGGGCAGCGCGAGCGTCTCCAGCGAGCGCGCGTACGGCATGGGCACGTCGGCGCCCGTGACGCGCCACGTCATTGTGTTCACTCGCTGTGTGTCCTTACTTGTTGGCGAGCACGGCGCGCACGGCGTGCCCGAGGTCGGCCGCGCGGGGCAGCGCGAGCGTCTCCAGCGAGCGCGCGTACGGCATGGGCACGTCGGCGCCCGTGACGCGCCACGTCATTGTGTTCACTCGCTGTGTGTCCTTACTTGTTGGCGAGCACGGCGCGCACGGCGTGCCCGAGGTCGGCCGCGCGGGGCAGCGCGAGCGTCTCCAGCGAGCGCGCGTACGGCATGGGCACGTCGGCGCCCGTGACGCGCCACGTCATTGTGTTCACTCGCTGTGTGTCCTTACTTGTTGGCGAGCACGGCGCGCACGGCGTGCCCGAGGTCGGCCGCGCGGGGCAGCGCGAGCGTCTCCAGCGAGCGCGCGTACGGCATGGGCACGTCGGCGCCCGTGACGCGCCACGTCATTGTGTTCACTCGCTGTGTGTCCTTACTTGTTGGCGAGCACGGCGCGCACGGCGTGCCCGAGGTCGGCCGCGCGGGGCAGCGCGAGCGTCTCCAGCGAGCGCGCGTACGGCATGGGCACGTCGGCGCCCGTGACGCGCCACGTCATTGTGTTCACTCGCTGTGTGTCCTTACTTGTTGGCGAGCACGGCGCGCACGGCGTGCCCGAGGTCGGCCGCGCGGGGCAGCGCGAGCGTCTCCAGCGAGCGCGCGTACGGCATGGGCACGTCGGCGCCCGTGACGCGCCACACCGGCGCGTCCAGCTCGAAGAACGACGGGGACTCCATGACGCGCGCGCAGATCTCTGCGCCGATACCTGCGAGGAGGGTTCACTAATTATTTTATAGCTTTTTACAACTTAACATTCAATTCATGAAAACTTGACGCATTCTCGCGCGCCACGGTCTCGTAGTCCAGCGGCCGGATGGAGCGCAGGTTGATCACCCTGTATCACGAGGCAGGGTGAAGCCCCTGTAAGGATAGTCACCGGATTGCGGCCAGCCCTGCTCCACGGTGACCAGGTGGTGCGTCTTGGCGATGGAGCGCGCCACGGTCTCGTAGTCCAGCGGCCGGATGGAGCGCAGGTTGATCACCCTGTATCACGAGGCAGGGTGAAGCCCCTGTAAGGATAGTCACCGGATTGCGGCCAGCCCTGCTCCACGGTGACCAGGTGGTGCGTCTTGGCGATGGAGCGCGCCACGGTCTCGTAGTCCAGCGGCCGGATGGAGCGCAGGTTGATCACCCTGTATCACGAGGCAGGGTGAAGCCCCTGTAAGGATAGTCACCGGATTGCGGCCAGCCCTGCTCCACGGTGACCAGGTGGTGCGTCTTGGCGATGGAGCGCGCCACGGTCTCGTAGTCCAGCGGCCGGATGGAGCGCAGGTTGATCACCCTGTATCACGAGGCAGGGTGAAGCCCCTGTAAGGATAGTCACCGGATTGCGGCCAGCCCTGCTCCACGGTGACCAGGTGGTGCGTCTTGGCGATGGAGCGCGCCACGGTCTCGTAGTCCAGCGGCCGGATGGAGCGCAGGTTGATCACCCTGTATCACGAGGCAGGGTGAAGCCCCTGTAAGGATAGTCACCGGATTGCGGCCAGCCCTGCTCCACGGTGACCAGGTGGTGCGTCTTGGCGATGGAGCGCGCCACGGTCTCGTAGTCCAGCGGCCGGATGGAGCGCAGGTTGATCACCCTGTATCACGAGGCAGGGTGAAGCCCCTGTAAGGATAGTCACCGGATTGCGGCCAGCCCTGCTCCACGGTGACCAGGTGGTGCGTCTTGGCGATGGAGCGCGCCACGGTCTCGTAGTCCAGCGGCCGGATGGAGCGCAGGTTGATCACCCTGTATCACGAGGCAGGGTGAAGCCCCTGTAAGGATAGTCACCGGATTGCGGCCAGCCCTGCTCCACGGTGACCAGGTGGTGCGTCTTGGCGATGGAGCGCGCCACGGTCTCGTAGTCCAGCGGCCGGATGGAGCGCAGGTTGATCACCCTGTATCACGAGGCAGGGTGAAGCCCCTGTAAGGATAGTCACCGGATTGCGGCCAGCCCTGCTCCACGGTGACCAGGTGGTGCGTCTTGGCGATGGAGCGCGCCACGGTCTCGTAGTCCAGCGGCCGGATGGAGCGCAGGTTGATCACTTCGCACTCGATGCCTGCAACCAAAGGGGACACGATGACACATTTATGGCCACAAATACATGTAAATAAGATAGTATGCGACGTAAAAGGAAAGTACCCAAATGTTGTAGATAAAAAGTACACTAATGTTTATGTATTTTTCATTACTCATACTCGGAAAGTAGGTCTAAACATGCCTGAAGAGCGGGTTGAAAGTGATACTTTTCCGCCTAATCGTTTTCAACTGACAGCTTCTACTTCTTCAACGTTACTATTGAACCATGATAGTGGCAGAATAAATCCTGAAGCTAAAAAAACAAATTCGCCTTAGCGACAATTCACAGAATTCAAAAAATACGAAAGACAAGGCAGTATGGCTTTATGGCTTTCGCCTGTCCTAGATGGAATAATATACTAAAAAAAAATTAGCGGCAATTAGATTAATTTGTTTTCTCATGTTTTTTATTTATATTTCCTTGTATTCGTAATGAAAAGCACAGTGTATACCTCGGGTAAAAGTAACTATGTAGTCCCTCGAACTATTGGCGCCCGAGTGTAACGAGGGCGCCTAACCCCGTCTCGGGACTAAATAAGTTACTTTCAACCCTTGGGTAACAATGTACTATTGCTTAAATTTTGCGACTCATGTCTTCATGACTTGTGGAAAAATAACAACTCGTATTTTATGATACTAATCGAAAGAAGACAGGGCGCTATGGCGTTCATTAGGGAGGCCTATGTCCAGCAGTGGACTAGTATAGGATATATGGACAAAAATTAATATTCGACGTATAATATTTTCCTTAAAAATGACAAATTAAATTAATCGTTTCAATCAAATTAAAAACAAAGTTGAATTTAAGGCTCAAAATATCACTAGGCAAATTGACAATCTGTTGGTAAGTACAGATGGGCCGGCCCGTTAGACGGGAAGTAAATCAATATTTTTTCATTACTCATACTCCATCTTAGGCCACATCTTCACTTACATGAGATAGTGGCCAAACGCTCGACCATTTTCAATAAAATAAAAAAAAAGGTTTGAACATGGCCGAAGAGCGGGTTGAAAGTGATACTTTTCCGCCCTAGGGAGAATCGTTTTCAACTGACAGCTTCTACTTCTTCAACGTTACTATTGAACCATGATAGAGGCCGAATAAATGCTGAGGCTAAAAAAAAAAATTCGCCTGAGCGACATTTCACTGAATTCAAAAAATACGAAAGACAAGGCAGTATGGCTTTATGGCTTTCGCCTGTCCTAGATGGACTAAAATAGAAAAATAAAATTTGCGGCAATTTGATTAACTTGTTTTCTCATGTTTTTTATTTTAAATTATTTATTATTTATTTATTATTTATTTATATTTCCTTGTATTCGTAATGAAAAGCACAGTGTATTCCCTCGACCTATTGAACCTATTAGACCTCTTATTATTTAGTCCCGTCTCGGGACTAAATAAGTTACTTTCAACATTTGGGTAACAATGTACTATTTTTTTCTTTAGGCTTACAAAATAAGCACTCAGACAAGTAAAATTGTAAACTATAGGTAACTATATAATTATCAAAATAATATAAAATGTAATATAATGTTAAATAAAACAAAGTGATAACTTATTTCCCCTTGCATCAATCTTGAGATTCCCTCTCTAACTGTTTGGTATCACCTTTATCCCACCTTTCGTAGTGTTCCCCCTAGTGTGTAGTGACTGACCTTCTCCCGCGAGTTCGTTCGCGGCGCTGAGCGCGGTGTCTGTGGCGCGGCCGGCGCACACCAGCGTGATGTGCGAGCCCTCGCGCTCCACCTTGGCTTTACCTGGAAACACAACAAATAACTATGTATCTTATGAAAACTTGTTGTACACTCATAAAAATATTAATAAGTTCACTAAAAATAGCGACATACATAATGTTAATATACTAGAAATCAGAATAAACTCGCTTTGCCCACAACTACCTCTAGATTAAACAAGGTTAATGTATCTTTCAAAGGGCAATGTATACGCTTCTACAACAAAACTCCAAGTGAGTTGTAAAAATTATCGATAAATAAATTCAAACAAATTATCAAAACTATTCTTTGTAAAAAGGCTTACTATAAAATATCTGATTATTTATATGATAAAAAAGCTTGGGACGAGTTTTGCTTCAACTCTAAAACTAACAATCTAACAAGATAAAGGTTTCTTGTTCGCTTCTTTACTTTACCTAAATATACCGATGTGAACAATAATCAAAGTGAGCACTTTATTTCATAATTTCAATTATTTTTTAACATGTATTTTATGACGTGTCCAAGTGTCCTGTAAGATCTAAAGCAAATAAAGCACTTTGAATTTTGAATTAAGAAAATCCCTGTTTGCTATAGAAACTTGTAAAACATACCGATCGGTAGAACAAAGTCCTAGTCGAAACGTACCGATCGGTAGAATAAAGTCTTAGTCGAAACGTACCGATCGGTAGAATAAAGTCCTAGTCGAAACGTACCGATGGGTAGAACAAAGTCCTTGTCGAGCGCCTGGTCGGACATGGGGAAGGGCACTCCGTACAGGATCTCATCCTCCAGCACCACGACCGGGTCGTTGTCGCGGATGGCTGCCTTCAGCAGACCTGGAATAGATGAGCACCTCTGTTAACTATCGTAATGGATCTTCATTATTTGCAATTTGACGACCAATGTAGCGCGGTGGGCGAAGGCCCGCCTGCGACGCAGGAGGTTGCGGGTTCGATTCCCGCCTCGGAACAAATTTGTGCACTATCTGCGGAAATTTGTTTCGTTGGTCTGGGTGTTTAATATATATAAATATAAAATAATCATCTATGTATACAATGTATTAAATAATTATATCAATTATCTAGTACCTAATACAAGCTTTGAGTAGCTTACTTTGGGGCTAGATGGTGCTGTGTGGATTGTCCAACAGTATTTATTTATTTATATAGGAACTAAATGGTAATATAGATTTCGTTCTGGTATCGTTAAGCAAAAGATCGCACTGTTTTTCAAAATCATAATCATTTTTTGCAGATAACGGGTTACAGGTTGGTATGCTTATTTTAAATTGTCTCATGCGATGACTTACCAGCTAGTCAGCGTTGATGTGCAAAATTATATAATATTAATTATAAGATATGCATAATAATTAAGAGGCATGCATAAGGCAGTTCATTTTAAAAAGATTCATTTTAGAGAAGTATCATCAGCAAACAATACAATGCCGTGATTATTATTTACAAGATTAGGCAGATATCTAATATAAACTAAAACAGGAAAGGAATAAGGATAGAGACCTACCGTTTGCGTCAAGGGTAAGGTACCTTTAGCATCCTCGGCGGAGTAAGGCATGACGACCTTGAGGCCGGGGCAGTGCGAGTACCAGGCGCCGAAGCACTGGGAGTGCTGCGCCGCGACGCCGGCCGCCGCGCCGTTGGCTCCGCGGAACACGATGGGGACGGGCACGTTACCCGCTGACATGTAGAATGTCTTCGCCGCTGAGTTTATGATCTGTAATTTATTTATTTATTAGTATTTACCACTTAAGAAAGGTGTGAATACGGAGATGACGAATAACAGAGCAGAATGGAAGAAGAATTCATGTTGTGCCGACCACACTTAGCGTGGAAAGGTCCGGAAGAAGAAGAAGATTAGTATTTACTCTATTAAAACAGGGGCTCCTAATTCAATAGTGTAAAAAAAAGAAAACAGTAAAATACAATCACAGCCTAAATATTTGTCACTTATGATGAACTAAAATTTACACCATAAAAAAAGTAATGCAAGTTACTAAGCAAATATTCATTTATATCATTAAGTAGCGACCCGCCCCGGCTTTACACTAATGTATCATGTATATAAATGTTCCTCTTGAATCACTATTTGAAATCGCATCGAAATTCGTTGCGTCGTTTTAAAGATCTAAGCATACATAGGGTCAGATTGACAGTGGAAAGTTAGTTATAGCATAGCAGCACATTGAAGAATGCATGAATAATATTTTATTAGAAGTTTCTTCACATTTGGAAGAAAAGTCAAGTCATTCCAGTTTTATATTACATATCTGTGTCAAAAACTGTTCTGTTCTATGTTTATGTGAAAAGCACATGAATTGTAACTTGAAGAACAAGGCATTGCAATGATTATTTCGTATTGAAATGCCCATAACAGACAGAGCCATTGTTTTCTTTCACATAAAAACCCCAAGTTCACACAATGTCATGCCATTATCTTATCAATTGGTCATGAATCTGAAATCTCTTCGAGAATTATGATTTACTCATTTTCTGTCTCATTTCTCTGATAATATTGTTTCTTTAGAGATTATGTTGGTAATTTTGTGATGATTTTGTAGGTGTTCAAATGATTAGGTTTAGCTAAAATGGATTTGGAACCAATTATCTTATGTTTAAAACTGTTAACTATATCAAATATTAAAGGAAAGAAAGGAAGGTGTTTATGTATGTATTTATCTATTAAAATAGCATCAGAACAGTTACGCTGAAATCAAATTATGTAGAATCAACTTACGGCAGATTCACACATTCTTTTCTAGGATAAAGTAGCCTACATGTTATGCTAAACTAAATTTCATCCTGTACTGTTCAGTGGTTTAAATGTGAAGAGATTACCATATCCATCCATTCAAACACTCACAATTATAATACATATATAGTGTGTTTATTTTAACTGCGACAGTATAGGGGCGTCCAAAATCAGAGGTGGCACAGGTATGTTTCTTTTGAAATAGGTACCTAGGGGTTTAATGTAAGTAGAGGAAGTTAAATAAATTTAATAAAATAACAATATAAGGAAAACCAATACTATCCCAGTTACACATTGTGCAGTAAAATAATAATCAAACTCACATGATCAATAGCCTGCATAGAGAAGTTGAATGTCATGAACTCGCAAACAGGCCTGAGTCCGGCGAAGGCCGCTCCCACAGCGATGCCTGTGAACCCAGCCTCAGTGATCGGAGTGTCTATGACTCGCTTGTCACCGTACTTCTTCCACAGCCCTCTGGAATCATTGCACAAACATTTGAAATGTTTCCCATAACACCCTCATAATCATCTATGCACGATTCATTATCCGCCACATGGTAACTTCAGGTGAGATTAAGGCCAATAGAAAGACTATTAAAAAACAAAAATATTACTATAATTACTAACTAAAAACCAAATTTGGTATTCTTTTATAAGTATTGAAAAATAATAAGAATAAATAGCTTCTAGCTAACATTGGGATTTGTTTACATTACATGTACATAACTATGGTTTATACTTACAAGCACTAAAGTGTACTGTTATTCTTGAATAAAGGGCCAAAAAAGATTATAGACTACTAAAAACATAAAATAAGTACTAACAAAACAAAAACATAGGTATATCATGTGCATTTCTCTCAAGGTCAGCCAAGTTTAGATCTGGCATATAAACATCTGAGACTTGCTTCCTCCTGACTTGATAAGTATCTGTCAACAAATACCTTGGTTATGTAACATTCCAACTGTTTAGAAAGATATTGCTAGTAGAAAGCCAAGTCATAAAAACTTTAAATTCTGAAGTTGTTGATAATAAGCACTGTTTACTTCCAAGTGGCGTAGGCCTAGCGTACGAGGTTAGAATACTGTGTAAGAGGATACCTGGTAACTTTATAAGCGCCATCGTATTGGGCCACCTCCTCGCCCAAGACGAAGACTTTCTCGTCACGTTCCATCTCCTCGTCAATGGCCTGGTTCAAGGCATCTCGGACAGTCATAGGCTTGGATGCCAAAGCCCTGCCCGTCGAAAAACTACGGGTCAACCGCGACAGCACTCTGAATACCACCGGCGACGATTTCAACGCCATTTCCAAGCCGCACCTTTTGCTGAATAAATGAATAACACTTTAAAACCTCTGTAGAGGTATAAATATAAGTGCTTTCAGTTATTTTCGAAGAAAATTAAGTAAAAATCGCGAATTTACAGCGGCGAAGGATGAATGGAGGTCGTACGTAATGATAGGAATGAAGTTCGTCGGAATCGCACGTGTCATGATATGTCAGCTGTCACTAGAAAATAAAACTGTCACTGTCACTGCTGTACGCGGATTTTTTTTTTTGCTTTCCTGAAGCAGAGCCTAGAATAGAACCAACCAAGAATAAGGCCGGAAACATATTTACGTGTCCCAGCGTGTCGCAATGCTTACTGGAGTGTGCACACTAACGTGTCGCGACACGAGGTATCATGGCCCAGTGTTGCCATATATACAGATTTATCTATATCTGTTGAGAATTTTGACCACAAATACAGATTACAGATTAAGCCAAATCTGTAAAACTTTTATTCAGATTAATACAGATCACATAGTCTATGATGAAATAATTGAATACTTTAGTTTATTTTTGTTTTTGCGCTAAGATTTCTTGCCAACCTACTAATATTTTTGTATTTCAGGAACCTGTTTGTGTTGTCAACGTCATGTGTTGTCATTTTGCTGCAAATAATACTAAATTAAAAAATGTTCGCGCCACGAGCCACGCGCCAGTATAGAAACACATTTGCCTGTCGCGACATAACCCCCACCACCGCTCTGGCGCAATCGGTGGCTAGCAGTCTGCGACACGATAGACCGTGTCGCGCCACGACACGCCATACAAGTATGTCCCTAACCATACTAAATGTATGAAACCGATATGCTTCTGGCGCGCCCCGACACACTGCGACACGCAAGTATGTTTCTGGCATAAACCAAGAATAGAATGAGGAGTTTTCGCCTAAGATTTAGCACTAATAAACCAAGGTTAAACCCGCCATCACATAACTTCTCGGTGACCACCCCAGGGGAGTAGATTTAAAATCAGCGCCGCATGTTTCCTGCATGCAGCACATAGCTGAATCTACTCCCTTTGCCTATGATTAGTTTTTTTATTATTGTTTTTAATTCTAGTTTAGGTTAAGAAATTTATAGGCAATAAATCATTTTTCTATTTCTTTTCTATTTCTATTTCTACGTCCATCTTTGAGTTTTCGCCTACTACGTCCTTGGTTTTCGCACGGAGTTGAAAAAAACTTCTTTTTTGCAATGTGAGTTTTCGATTTGCATTAAAAAAAATGTGCCCGTGATGGTAGCGTACCCATAATCGAATTCACGATTGTTGTTATGCCTAATAAATACTGTATTAAACACTGCATAATTAATGCAAAACTAGAATAAATAGTGCCTCTCTGGTTTCGAAAATAATGACCATTCTTAGTGGGTACGCTAGCATAACGATCAAGCTAGCGTACACATGACCGTACTCAAAAACGACTCATGTTACAGAAACGAAATTTACACAAATAATACGCTACAAATACTGCCACAGCTATGCAAAATTTCATAATGATCGCTTCTAAAGGAACGGAGATAATAAACAAGACTTTTTCAAAAACATTCCGAGCTAGCGTTATGGCAGCGTACACATTAAAAAACCTAATAGATCTTATAGAAAATGAACTTTACTGATTATAAATGATATATGTATAAATAGTGCGTGAAATACTTCCTCTGCCAGTAGTCATTCTTTATAAAAATTCTTAGTGAAACAACGTAAAAAGTCCATGTGAACTTCTAGGAATAAATGCATTGTGGTACAGTCGCGCACACAACAAATAATTGAAAATGGAAATTATACACCGTACAATGTATATTACTAAATATAAGTAGTTTTGTTACTTTCATGAGTAGGCATTGCTTCTGAATGATGCTACCTACGTGCTTGAAGGGTCCATCCTATAGGTGCTGCAAGCTTGTCGTAGTAGGAAGTATTTCTGTTAACTGAATGCACATGAATTCAATGAAAAGAAATACTTGATTTTCAATATCGTGCTAAAGTTTTGACAAATTATTTACCACTACAAATCAGTGCCTCTGGTGTCATTCGATCATTCACAATGATCGATATCAATCATGACCTAGTATGAAGATGATCCGGATCATAAGACCCGTTCATTTGAATGATTGATTTTGCCGGCGGCCTATCATCGCTTCACTTCGAGTTTTCGTTTAATTCGATCATGCATTTTGTGATTGACCGATATAACGATTACTTACCGGTGCGAGATCTGTTCTTTGCGTCGCGTTGCGTCATTTCGTTACAGCCCGATTTGAATCTCGAAAAAACTTATTTGTAATTAACCCTTCTGTATTTTTTTTGAAAACTGCTCTGTAGCCCTCAAGACTCTCGCTTATGCTCGCGTATTTGCGTGCAACGCCGCGCTCCCGTTTTTTGTATTTAAATTCTGATATCTCTAAAACTACTGCGTAAATTTTAATTCTGTAAACAGTTCCATAATTTAGAATAACTAGTCTCGATAAACATCTTGTTTTTATTGATTATAATATGACTCTTTAGTCTTATTATAATCAATAAAAACAAGATGGTTAAATTTAATGGTGAAATTTATCGATAACTTTAAAGCGATGTACCGCAGAATTGGATGTGAATTAGCATCTAAAAACTGTTGTACCTATTGAGAATAACATTATAAAAACTATTATCAGCAAACACAGGTCTCTTTCAATGATATTATTTACAAAAAAGGAACCCGAAGTCAATGTTTACATAAGCCACTTGACACCATGACACCATCCGCGATAGTGCTGCGATTTTTGTTTTTTTAGAAATCTTTTGACCATCGACTAAGAATGGTATTTACGTTCCATATCAATAAGCTTCAGGTAGAATAGAGATTTCATTGTAAAATATACCCTACACTGTACAATTAAGGTTTGAAGTGGTCTATCGTTCCGTGGCCCATATGGTAACATCGGTGCTTGACGGCAGGAAACGTTTAGTGGCCCATATGGTAACATGGAGTACGAAAGGGTTAATAATAATCATTTATCATATATCATACTCAATAATCATTTATTATAATCATTTATTTGACCTGAATTGAGATAGATATCTACCTACTATGAAAAAAAGATTAAAAAAAAAAAGATCTATCTCAATTCAGGTTAAATAAATGATCATGAATTTAATAAGTTTTTTCGAGAATCAAATCGGGCAGTAACGAAATGACGCGACGCGACGCAAAGAACAGACAGATCTCGCACCGGTAAGTAATCGTTCAATCGGTCAATCACAAAATGCATGATCGAATTAGGGCGGAAACATATTTACGTGTCCTGGCGTGTCGCGATGCTTACTGTCGCGGCTGTGAGTGTGCACACTAACGTGTCGCGACACGAGGTGTTATGGCCCAGTGTTCCCATATATACAGATTTATCTGTATCTGTAGAGAATTTTGACCACAAATACAGATTACAGATTAAGTTAAATCCGTAAAACTTATATTCAGATTAATACAGATCACATAGTCTATGATGAAATAATTGAATACTTTAGTTTATTTTTGTTTTTGCGCTAAGATTTCTTGCCAACCTACTAATATTAATGTATTTCAGGAACCTGTTTGTGTTGTCAACGTCATGTGTTGTCATTTTGCTGCAAATAATACTAAATTAAAAAATGTTCGCGCCACGAGCCACGCGCCAGTATAGAAACACATTTGCCTGTTGTGTCGTGTCGCGACATAACCCCCACCACCGCTCTGGCGCAATCGGTGGCTAGCAGTCTGCGACACGATAGACCGTGTCGCGACACGACACGCCATACAAGTTTGTCCCTAACCATACTAGGACAGTAAGACGTCGGCTTGCTGAATCTAACTTAAAACCCCTTAGACCTGCAAACGGCCCTAAACTGGAGCGTGGCCATCGTATTTCAAGACTAAGATATGCCCAGAACCACGTAAATTGGAGTAGATATTGAAGATTGGTCGAAAGTTATGTTCTCCGACGAATCAAAATTTATGCTCTACAAGCACGGAAGACACAGAGTGTATAGAAGACCAGGGGAAAGATTCAAGCAAGCATGCATCGAAGAAAAAGTAGCCTACGGTGGTGGGTCTGTACTTGTGTGGGCCGGAATTTCCTCTGAAAGTCGCACAGAGCTGGTGATCATAGAAAACGGCTCTTTAACTAGCGTAAGATATGTGGAAGAAATCCTCAACGAACACGTTGGTCCATTTATGGTCAATTTGAGTGAGGATGCTTTATTTATGCATGACAATGCCCGACCTCATACAGGTAGGATTGTGAATGACTACCTTCAAGAGATGAACATTACTTGTACGGAGTGGCCAGCGCGCAGCCCGGATATCAACCCGATCGAGCATGCTTGGGACGAGCTAGGGAGATGCGTAAAACAACGAAACCCTCCCCCAATCACGCTTCCTGAGCTCAAAATTGCTCTCACAGAGGAATGGGAGAATATTCCCCAAAATCGTATAAGGAACTTGGTAAACAGCATGCCAAACCGCGTAAACGCAGTAATGGAAGCACGAGGAGGTAATACGAAGTATTGAAATTCAAGAAAATCGTCATAAAGTTCAAAAATTTCATGTTTCCTATTTTTGTTTTAAGGAGAGATCAGCAGTTTTTTTCTTTATGTAATTTTGTGTAAATAAAATGTATGGTGACTCATATTTTTTTAACTTTCATTTAAGGAGTATTAAATTGTCTATTAAATACAATTTATTGCATTAACCTAGCATTCTTACTTTCCGAGATTTTTTGGATTCTTTGAGTGACCCGGATTCATTGCTCTCGAGTGTAGTTATGGGCGTGTAAAATTTTCATCAAAGTCCTTCCATATTTCTTCATTTGTCCTAAAGTTTATCACCCTTATTATTCCGATTAAGCTAAAGTGGTGCACAAATTCATTTTAGTCACAATTCTCCGGCCCAGTAGGTACAACTGTTTAATTTTACAGACATTTAACGTCCACGTCGAGTTGTACAGAATTTAACGATTTGTTTATGTTAACGCATAATTTGCAGACTTTAACGGACTTTGGACTTGGCTTAAGTTTTGAAGCGTGAAATAAAACTTCTTATGACGTTTCAAGCAAGGAATCAATAAAAGAAGAAGCGTTCTTGATTTTAATTTAATAGACGTGACCCACCTCTTTGCGTTACGCTTCAATATTCCAATAAAAAAATAGCTATAATCCCTGATTTTGTCAGGACAATACATAAATATTGTATGTATATATATAAAGTGAAAACCTTTTGCAAACCACTTAGATTAAATGGTACTACCACCATACACCGAAGTATAGCTTTTTGGTTTAGACAAAACTTGGGAAAAGTAATAGAAACCTATACAAAACAAATGGAAATCAAAAACATTTGACAAGAAACAGTCAGTTTTAAGATGACAAAATAGTCAATAGTCAAAGTGCTTTATTTCCTTATGACCTTACAGGACACTTGGGTATGTCATAAAATTCATGTTATAAATAATTAAAATTAGGTAATAAAGCGCTCACTTTCATTTTTGTTCACTTCACTTTTTAAAAGTTGAAGTACTGAAGCAAACAAGAAACCTTTACCTAGTAAGGTTGTTAGTTTTCGAGTTGGAGCAAAACTCGTCCGAAGCTTTTTTATCATTTAAATTATTATAGCTAGTAGGTCTGTCTTTTTAATCTCAGGAGGTGTCTCAGGAGGTGTCTAGAGCATCCAGGAGTTGTCCAGAGGATGATGGAGAGCATCCAGGAGGTGTCCAGAGGATGATGGAGAGCATCCAGGAGGTGTCCAGAGGATGATGGAGAGCATCCAGGAGATGTCCAGAGGATGATGGAGAGCATCCAGGAGGTGTCCAGAGGATGATGGAGAGCATCCAGGAGGTGTCCAGAGGATGATGGAGAGCATCCAGGAGGTGTCCAGAGGATGATGGAGAGCATCCAGAGGATGATGGAGAGCATCCAGAGGATGATGGAGAGCATCCAGGAGGTGTCCAGAGGATGATGGAGAGCATCCAGGAGGTGTCCAGAGGATGATGGAGAGCATCCAGAGGATGATGGAGAGCATCCAGAGGATGATGGAGAGCATCCAGAGGATGATGGAGAGCATCCAGAGGATGATGGAGAGCATCCAGGAGGTGTCCAGAGGATGATGGAGAGCATCCAGAGGATGATGGAGAGCATCCAGAGGATGATGGAGAGCATCCAGAGGATGATGGAGAGCATCCAGAGGATGATGGAGAGCATCCAGGAGGTGTCCAGAGGATGATGGAGAGCATCCGGGAGGTGTCCAGAGGATGATGGAGAGCATCCAGGAGGTGTCCAGAGGATGATGGAGAGCATCCAGAGGATGATGGAGAGCATCCAGAGGATGATGGAGAGCATCCAGAGGATGATGGAGAGCATCCAGAGGATGATGGAGAGCATCCAGGAGATGTCCAGAGGATGATGGAGAGCATCCAGGAGGTGTCCAGAGGATGATGGAGAGCATCCAGGAGGTGTCCAGAGGATGATGGAGAGCATCCAGGAGGTGTCCAGAGGATGATGGAGAACATCCAGACGATGATGGAGAGCATCCAGAGGATGATGGAGAGCATCCAGAGGATGATGGAGAGCATCCAGAGGATGATGGAGAGCATCCAGAGGATGATGGAGAGCATCCAGAGGATGATGGAGAGCATCCAGGAGGTGTCCAGAGGATGATGGAGAGCATCCAGAGGATGATGGAGAGCATCCAGGAGGTGTCCAGAGGATGATGGAGAGCATCCAGGAGGTGTCCAGAGGATGATGGAGAGCATCCAGAGGATGATGGAGAGCATCCAGAGGATGATGGAGAGCATCCAGAGGATGATGGAGAGCATCCAGAGGATGATGGAGAGCATCCAGAGGATGATGGAGAGCATCCAGAGGATGATGGAGAGCATCCAGGAGGTGTCCAGAGGATGATGGAGAGCATCCAGGAGGTGTCCAGAGGATGATGGAGAGCATCCAGAGAATGATGGAGAGCATCCAGGAGGTGTCCAGAGGATGATGGAGAGCATCCAGGAGGTGTCCAGAGGATGATGGAGAGCATCCAGAAGGTGTCCAGAGGATGCTCTCCGAGGAGAGCATCCAGGAGGTGTCCAGAGGATGATGGAGAGCATCCAGAGGATGATGGAGAGCATCCAGAGGATGATGGAGAGCATCCAGAGGATGATGGAGAGCATCCAGGAGGTGTCCAGAGGATGATGGAGAGCATCCAGGAGGTGTCCAGAGGATGATGGAGAGCATCCAGGAGGTGTCCAGAGGATGATGGAGAGCATCCAGGAGGTGTCCAGAGAATGATGGAGAGCATCCAGGAGGTGTCCAGAGGATGATGGAGAGCATCCAGAGGATGATGGAGAGCATCCAGAGGATGATGGAGAGCATCCAGAGGATGATGGAGAGCATCCAGGAGGTGTCCAGAGGATGATGGAGAGCATCCAGAGGATGATGGAGAGCATCCAGAGGATGATGGAGAGCATCCAGGAGGTGTCCAGAGGATGATGGAGAGCATCCAGGAGGTGTCCAGAGGATGATGGAGAGCATCCAGAGGATGATGGAGAGCATCCAGAGGATGATGGAGAGCATCCAGAGGATGATGGAGAGCATCCAGAGGATGATGGAGAGCATCCAGAGGATGATGGAGAGCATCCAGAGGATGATGGAGAGCATCCAGAGGATGATGGAGAGCATCCAGGAGGTGTCCAGAGGATGATGGAGAGCATCCAGAGGATGATGGAGAGCATCCAGAGGATGATGGAGAGCATCCAGAGGATGATGGAGAGCATCCAGGAGATGTCCAGAGGATGATGGAGAGCATCCAGGAGATGTCTAGAGGATGATGGAGAGCATCCAGGAGGTGTCCAGAGGATGATGGAGAGCATCCAGGAGGTGTCCAGAGGATGATGGAGAGCATCCAGAGGATGATGGAGAGCATCCAGAGGATGATGGAGAGCATCCAGAGGATGATGGAGAGCATCCAGAGGATGATGGAGAGCATCCAGGAGATGTCCAGAGGATGATGGAGAGCATCCAGGAGATGTCTAGAGGATGATGGAGAGCATCCAGGAGGTGTCCAGAGGATGATGGAGAGCATCCAGGAGGTGTCCAGAGGATGATGGAGAGCATCCAGAGGATGATGGAGAGCATCCAGAGGATGATGGAGAGCATCCAGAGGATGATGGAGAGCATCCAGGAGGTGTCCAGAGGATGATGGAGAGCATCCAGAGGATGATGGAGAGCATCCAGAGGATGATGGAGAGCATCCAGGAGGTGTCCAGAGGATGATGGAGAGCATCCAGAGGATGATGGAGAGCATCCAGAGGATGATGGAGAGCATCCAGAGGATGATGGAGAGCATCCAGGAGGTGTCCAGAGGATGATGGAGAGCATCCAGAGGATGATGGAGAGCATCCAGAGGATGATGGAGAGCATCCAGAGGATGATGGAGAGCATCCAGAGGATGATGGAGAGCTTCCAGGAGGTGTCCAGAGGATGATGGAGAGCATCCAGGAGGTGTCCAGAGGATGATGGAGAGCATCCGGGAGGTGTCCAGAGGATGATGGAGAGCATCCAGGAGGTGTCCAGAGGATGATGGAGAGCATCCAGAGGATGATGGAGAGCATCCAGAGGATGATGGAGAGCATCCAGAGGATGATGGAGAGCATCCAGGTGTCCAGAGGATGATGGAGAGCATCCAGGAGGTGTCCAGAGGATGATGGAGAGCATCCAGGAGATGTCCAGAGGATGATGGAGAGCATCCAGGAGGTGTCCAGAGGATGATGGAGAGCATCCAGGAGGTGTCCAGAGGATGATGGAGAGCATCCGGGAGGTGTCCAGAGGATGATGGAGAGCATCCAGGAGGTGTCCAGAGGATGATGGAGAGCATCCAGAGGATGATGGAGAGCATCCAGAGGATGATGGAGAGCATCCAGGAGGTGTCCAGAGGATGATGGAGAGCATCCAGGAGGTGTCCAGAGGATGATGGAGAGCATCCAGGAGATGTCCAGAGGATGATGGAGAGCATCCAGGAGGTGTCCAGAGGATGATGGAGAGCATCCAGGAGGTGTCCAGAGGATGATGGAGAGCATCCAGGAGGTGTCCAGAGGATGATGGAGAGCATCCAGGAGGTGTCCAGAGGATGATGGAGAGCATCCAGGAGGTGTCCAGAGGATGATGGAGAGCATCCAGGAGGTGTCCAGAGGATGATGGAGATCATCCAGAGGATGATGGAGAGCATCCAGAGGATGATGGAGAGCATCCAGAGGATGATGGAGAGCATCCAGAGGATGATGGAGAGCATCCAGGAGGTGTCCAGAGGATGATGGAGAGCATCCAGGAGGTGTCTAGAGGATGATGGAGAGCATCCAGGAGGTGTCCAGAGGATGATAGAGAGCATCCAGAGGATGATGGAGAGCATCCAGAGGATGATGGAGAGCATCCAGGAGGTGTCCAGAGGATGATGGAGAGCATCCAGAGGATGATGGAGAGCATCCAGAGGATGATGGAGAGCATCCAGAGGATGATGGAGAGCATCCAGGAGGTGTCCAGAGGATGATGGAGAGCATCCAGGAGGTGTCCAGAGGATGATGGAGAGCATCCAGGAGGTGTCCAGAGGATGATGGAGAGCATCCAGGAGGTGTCCAGAGGATGATGGAGAGCATCCGGGAGGTGTCCAGAGGATGATGGAGAGCATCCAGGAGGTGTCCAGGATGATGGAGAGCATCCAGGAGGTGTCCAGGATGATGGAGAGCATCCAGGAGGTGTCCAGGATGATGGAGAGCATCCAGGAGGTGTCCAGGATGATGGAGAGCATCCAGGAGGTGTCCAGGATGATCGAGAGCATCCAGGAGGTGTCCAGGTTGATCGAGAGCATCCAGGAGGTGAAAAATGAATAATTATAATATTTTTAATACAAAGATAAATATTATTAGTGTGATTTTTGTAAAAAGTTACTTGTATTTACAGTAATGATTTAAAGGTGTTTTTGTAAAAACTGATTAAAACTACAAACGTCAAATAGTTGGTCCTTAGTTTTAAGAAGCTTAATAATCTACTTACTACCGAAAACACATATTTTTATTGATAAACCAACCCATATTTGATTTTGGTGATATAAATTCTGATTTCCGTGGACACCATATTTTTAAAATTGAATAACTCCGTAACCATAAAGCCAATAAAGTTCCCTTCACTACCAAAAAATTCAGAATTAAATCTTCATTTAGAATATACTATCATGATGTGCAATTTCAACAAAAAAAAATGTGCCACAGAAGTCAGACAAAAAACGAGTTTTCGTAGAATCACCCACTAAATGTATGAAACCGATATGCTTCTGGCGCGCCCCGACACACCGCGACACGCAAGTATGTTTCTGGCATTAAACGAAAACTCGAAGTGAGGCGATGATAGGCCGCCGGCAAAATCAATCATTCAAATGAACGGGTCTTATGATCCGGATCATCTTCATACTAGGTCATGATTGATATCGATCATTGTGAATGATCGAATGACACCAGAGGCACTGATTTGTAGTGGTAAATAATTTGTCAAAACTTTAGCACGATATTGAAAATCAAGTATTTCTTTTCATTGAATTCATGTGCATTCAGTTAACAGAAATACTTCCTACTACGACAAGCTTGCAGCACCTATAGGATGGACCCTTCAAGCACGTAGGTAGCATCATTCAGAAGCAATGCCTACTCATGAAAGTAACAAAACTACTTATATTTAGTAATATACATTGTACGGTGTATAATTTCCATTTTAAATTATTTGTTGTGTGTGCGACTGTACCACAATGCATTTGTTCCTAGAAGTTCACATGGACTTTTTACGTTGTTTCACTAAGAATTTTTATAAAGAATGACTACTGGCAGAGGGAGTATTTCACGCACTATTTATACATATATCATTTATAATCAGTAAAGTTCATTTTCTATAAGATCTATTAGGTTTTTTAATGTGTACGCTGCCATAACGCTAGCTCGGAATGTTTTTGAAAAAGTCTTGTTTATTATCTCCGTTCCTTTAGAAGCGATCATTATGAAATTTTGCATAGCTGTGGCAGTATTTGTAGCGTATTATTTGTGTAAATTTCGTTTCTGTAACATGAGTCGTTTTTGAGTACGGTCATGTGTACGCTAGCTTGATCGTTATGCTAGCGTACCCACTAAGAATGGTCATTATTTTCGAAACCAGAGAGGCACTATTTATTCTAGTTTTGCATTAATTATGCAGTGTTTATACAGTATTTATTAGGCATAACAACAATCGTGTATTCGATTATGGGTACGCTACCATCACGGACACAAAAAAATAAGTTCCATATTCCTCGATAGCAGTGTTTCAATTAGCAATTTTAGAAAATCAATTTTAAATGAAAGGAAAACCAACTTTTTCAAGTTTTTATTTTGTGTTTCCAAATTTGTCATAATTTTTTGTTGTTTTTCTTCTTCTTCTTGGTTATGGCAGGCAATCGGATCTGGCTGGCCACTTTTCTACCAGTGTCCGGTCCACAAAGTTTTATGACGTAATCATAGAAGGAGTGTTAGTGTACGACAAAATATAATGGTAGAGATCGGTACCTAGGTTTGAGCTTTGGCCACCATTAAGATTTCAAGCATTGAACAACACAAACAGGTTTTTTTGCTGTTTTTGTTTTCCTTTCATTGACATAGGTACTCAAATTGCCAATTGACACTGCCATCTATCGAGTTAATTGGATTTTTATTTTCTTCACAATTTGAAGAAAATTATTAGTTCTAAATTTAAAATTTGTTTCTGAATTTGAAGTTCAAATCAAAAACCCTCATTGAATTGTCAAAAGTGCCGCAGTAGTTGATTTCCTAGTTGCATTGCAGCTTCCACGCAGCGCCAGCCAGTGGCCACAAAAATTAAAAATGAAGAAATTTGTCAAATTAACGGTAGGTAGGTACCTACTGATCCAATTTTATCATCATCATTTTTATTTAATTTATATTACATTTTTATTTTATTTATAAATATAACTAAGTATATTAAATATAATTATATATGTTATCACTCAGTCAGTAGGTATGTTTTCCTTTCTCTGTTTTTGTTTCCAAGCACTACCTACTAAACTGCTGTCCACACTACCCAAAGGTTAGCAGGTAGAGAATGCTATCTAGCATTATGCTCGCCCATGTACAAATTTTGTGCAATAAAGTATATTCTATCTATCTATCATCATCAACTATATCAGTCAGTAGGTAAGGTACAAGTGGGACATAGGCCTTCCCTAATGAGTGCCATATCGTCCTGTCTTCAACTGGAGGCATCCAGCATCTTCCTGCAGTCTTTCTTTCGCTTAAGGTAATCCCACCTTCCCGGAAGGCTTCCTACACTACATTTGCCGAGTCGTGGTAGCGCTATGGCGCTCATTCGGGGAAGCCTATTTCCAGCTGTGGACTAATACCTATAGGCTGACGATAATAATTCCTATAGGAGCCCTAAGTAGGAATAAGCTTACTATTTTATTATTTTTCATAGATGACGAGAGCTTAGGCGGCGTCCTAATTGGGAGCGATCGTACGATGGTGCGATGCGTTGTTCATCTTACGATCAAAGTGGTCGTGCGATGACCTAACAGGTGTCCTAATAGATCGCGCGATGTCCATCGTGTGATGCCGTCGACGATGATGACACTCTCGCGCGTCAACGCATCGCGTAGGTAACCGATTAGGACACTCAAAAGAGATCTGTTACTTTGATTACATGATCGCACGATCAAAGGCATAGTACGATCATTATGAAGCATTTTATGTGCTCGCACGATTACTTGCGAGGTTCAAATAGGGCACTCTGATGAAATCTGTATGTTTGAACTCATTGCACGACGAGAACGCATCGTGTCATCGTACGATCGCTCCCAATTAGGACGACGCCTTAGACTAGGTACTAACTGCAGAATCTGCCAAAGTCAACCAGAAACAATGTCAAGAACTACCTAGGTACCTACCCTACCTATAGGTATATAATTATACACCCTGTTACCTATAGGTACTAACCTACAGTAACTACTTAAAATATAGGCCGCCGATAGGTAGGTACGTTTTATGAGTGATACCTATCACTCATAAAACGTTCTCGTAAACCGCAATGAAAAACTAGGCAGCAATAAAACTCTTTGTGTTTGCCAATGAGATGGGCTCTAAAAGTTGCAGATAACTTCATGGGTAGGTTAGTACATGGTAGGAGAGTACCTCTAGCACCTATCATCATCATCATCAAGACTCTAAATTGAAAACAACCACTGCTCCAAACCTCTTTTTGCCAGCTTTTTATGTCTGTGCTCACCGCATAGCATAATAATTATAGAATATATAAGGTAGGTACCTACAATTAGAGCTGGATCTACGATTTCTCGGATGAGGATTGAAAATTGAAATGCTCCATCTCAAGCGTTTGAGAATCACATGACTGTGTTTCTTAGACCTAGCTATCAGAACAAGGAAAACTTTAAATGGCGAACGGAGCAAGCAACCAAAATCGAGAATCGAAAGGCGACTGACATTCAAAAGAGGCAGCTCAAGAATTTTAACCCCCATTCTTAACCATTATTTAATCTTCTCAAACAAAGCTGTTTTGATAGCATGTCTATCCGTGAAAACCTTAAATAAGCTTACAAACGATTTGTTACCCTGTTATTTATAAGCCTCTGGTTTTCCTGCGCGTTTTCGCGATTATTTTATTTTTTTCTGGTTGCTCTATGCACAATTTAATCCCAAACTAGAGCCAAATCCGTTCAGTAGTTTTAACGTGAAGATGTAACAAATCCATCCATCCAAACGTTCGCATTTATAATATATAATAAGTGTGATGTGGGCCAAGGGCGTAGTAAAGATTTAATGAGCGCGCACAGGGCTGCCTACCTACGATCAACTTTAGCGATTTTTAAAATGAGTTTTAATGTTTCTGGTATAATAACCAGAAAAAGTAAAGAACTGAGTGAGGGAATTTTAACGAATTTGCTGTCAAAAAGTTATATTTTCATCTACCAAAAGCATTGATATATTTTATTTTAAATAATAAATTATTTTAGCGGCTTCAAATGATGAAAATAGCTCTTGAAAGATATCACATCCACACTCCTCACTGAGGCGCTACAAGCATGATCGAGTTTTACAGAATACAAAACTATAAAGTAACTGCGGATAAGTGAGGTTCGAAATAAGTTTATAGAATGAGCCTAGCTCTCCATCCATATCTGGATAGGAAGGTTAAGTCAGTGAATAGCTCGCTCTACGTCTAATCCCGGAATAAATCAGTAAAAAGCGCTGATAAAATCCGATGAGCGTGCGAAGTTTATGGCTCCTACAGTTTGATTTCGCGAGGTGGCGACGCGACGCACGGAGTAGAGTCGGAGGAAGCGGGGTAAAACACACCGCACTAGTGGGGAAACACACCGCACTTGTGGGGAACTACACGGCATAGGTAGGAAATTTTAGGTACTGGTAACAAAATAAGCTACACAATGCTCAGTAAGGAAAAGATTAGCCGGGGAATTACATACCGAGGTGTCAAATCGCTCACCGCTTAAGATCCTTATACAGTGCAGGGCAACATAATTTAGGGCGAAGGCATGTGGAACTGTATATTTAGTATATATTATTCTCACTTCTTTAAAGATAAACTATATAGGCCTGGTTTATATTTATGTAAAAAAAACAATAAAGCTATATTATTATTTTATTTTAACTTATTAGATTTTTGGCCTTTCGAGACCAGCTGGTCTGCTATTGCCGCAATCTTTAGTGGACGCTTTTTCGTCAGTGAACGTATTTCCGTAAGTATAAGATATTCCAACTTCGCATTATAATGGAAAAAAATTATGAGAAGTTTGTGCTGAATATAATTTTTCCTATTAGATACGTTACCTCGTTAATCAATTTGGTCTAAAATAGCGATAGAGGTCTAAGCATGAGATTTAACCCCTCTAACTCAGCCGGAAGATGCTGTAAGAGTAGACAAAATTACCAGAAAAGTGCAGTAGCTTTCGCCTTATTAACACCTCCACTACGATCACTTCGAAGTGTAGTGGCAACAAACCCTGCTTGGAGAGGCATCTTCAGTAGTAGTCGTATGTGTGCTGAAGAACTAGACAACGGAAGATCTTCTACTGCCAGCTCTTGTCCTAGCACTCGACGTAAGTGTCTCAAAGCGACGGGGGTGCGTTGGGTGATAAATCACCCTCGGTCAATGACCCCCACGCATCATCCAATTATGACATACGTTACTCTGGTTTTGGCCAAAAATGTCTATTTCCGGAATTTCGGGATTACAAATAGCCTGCATATTTTCCTCAAAGAAAAATCGTACCCAATTTAACTGATCTAAGTTGCTAATATTTTATGCGTATTAAAAGTAAAGAGTCTGGAGGTCTTATAGCCCGTCAGTGGGTGATAGCGGGATACATTAGGATGATGAAAAAATTTTTACAAATTAATAATAAATACAGTAAGTTTTCGTAGCAATGAAATGATAGCTATAGAATGCTAGACGCCTACGCCGTAGCTAGTCTACGGTTATTGGATCTCGTAGCAAATGGCGTAGACGCCTACGCCGTAGCTCATAGTTGGTTTACTTGAAAATCATATCAAGTTTTGTGAACTATCAAAGGAAAAAATAAACAAACAGTGATTGGAAACTTAAATGTCACTAAAATTTTATATATCAGATCATTTAGATCCTAGAGGATAAAAAAGCTTGGGACGAGTTGTTCTTCAACTCGTGAAATAACAACCTTACAAGGTAATGGTTCCTTGTTCGCATCTTTTTCATTTCCTTGAAAAGATTGAAGTGAACTAAAATCAAAATGATAA
This sequence comes from Eupithecia centaureata, assembly GCA_944547425.1. Taxonomy (NCBI): domain Eukaryota; kingdom Metazoa; phylum Arthropoda; class Insecta; order Lepidoptera; family Geometridae; genus Eupithecia; species Eupithecia centaureata. The sequence continues at coordinate 524,248 of OX155680.1, read as the reverse complement.
CTTTATTGACTTGTATTAGGTATACAGAGAATCCCTACATGATAAATTCCTAGAAATTAACATAATGACAGTACCATGATAATATGTTTATGAAAACCCGTTTTACACTCGACTCGTAGTATCAATAAGTTTCCTAAAAATAGCGACATACATAATGTTAATACTAGAAATAAAAATAAACTCGCTTTGACTACAACTAGACTAAACAAGGTTAATGTATCTTACAAAGGGCAATGTATACGCTTCTACAACAAAACTCCAAGTGAGTTGCAAAAACTATTAGGAAATAAATTAAAAAAAATTGTCAAAACTATTCTTTATAAAAGGCTTACTATAAATCTGATTATTTAAATGATAAAAAAGCTTGGGACGAGTTTTGCTCCTACTGGAAAACTAACAACCTGACAAGATAAACGTTTCTTGTTCGCTTCTTTACTTTAACCTTAAAAAGATTGAAGTGAACAAAAATCAAAGTGAGCACTTTATTATACTACTTTTAAAAATTTATAATATGAATTTTATGAGGTGTCCAAGTGGCCTGTAATTTCTTAGGGAAATAAAGAACTTTGAATTTTAATATCTCGGTTTTCGGTTTCTGCGCGCGTACAAATCAGGTCCAAAAGTTTCATACAGATATGCTGATCAGTATAATATACAGATATTGCTGATCAGTAGTTATATTTTTTATGTTGAATTGTCACAAATACACATTTTAGCCGTTTTACAAACTGTCGCATTTAAATGTTAGTTAACCAAGCAACAAAATGGATAATAAGACAACCAAAATCAGGCAAAATCTTGTTATAAATCCTCGGTCATTAAAACCGACTTTTGTTTTGTCTAGTCACTATCATTATCCCTGTAAATCACAAATAAATACCTTCGTTAGAACAATAATCCCATCCTTAGTGCTTAGATCTCAAAGCTCTTCTATAAAAAGAAACAGATGTCAAGGAACTTGTTTTGCCATTTGTAAGCAAAATATTTTATTACATGTTTTACAAGATTAAGGATCTGTTGTATTTTGTTTTTGAACAAAGCTGAAATCAATTTTCCTGATTTTATGATCGAGCTTCAGTAACTTTTTATCAAAGATTTTAATAACACATTCTTTCAAAATAATATTACTAAAAACCTCTCCCACAACAAAAAATAATAAAAGTTGCGGCATCACAATTGTATTGCCATTGTTTAGATTTTCAAAAACGCGCTTTTTGGTATTTTGCTGAAAACGATTTGTAAAACGTGTTTTTTCAGGATGCTTATTGAACTTGAAATAAATGCAGCATGTTCATTATGAAATAATATAGATAAAAAGTTGTTTAACTAAGTTTAATTCTGTTTCGCCATATATATAAAGGCGCACCAGCGAAATTGTAAAGTAAAAATTATTTGAAGATGCCAACCAACAAAAGTGCCAACGTCGTCGTCGTCGCCGGAAGTGGCTAAAATATCAGACGGTATCTTATGAGTTCTCTGTATCTGTGCGTGTGGGTGGTAGGAAGATTAATAGGCTTGATCCTAAGCCAAGCAAGACTTAGGTGCAAATTAATAGTGAGGGAACCGAGGACCGATCTGGTCCGAACTGGTCATGGTCGATTTAAATTCCACTCCCGCATGCAAGGACAGTCATGTGACGCCTGTAATTTAAATAGGTATTCTGAGTGATGGCGGAGAGCGGAAACGGAACACACGGTCGACAAAACACATTCGAGATCATTTGAATTTGTCTAGATTGCAGCAGGCGGACATTAAATAGGTTTTTCATTACTCATACTCGGAAAGTAGGTCTAAACATGCCTGAAGAGCGGGTTGAAAGTGATATTTTTCCGCCCTAGGGAGAATCGTTTTCAACTGACAACTATAACGTTACTATTGAACCATGATAGTGGCAGAATAAATGCAGAAGATAAAAAAAAAAATTCGCCTTAGCGACAATTCACTGAATTCAAAAAATACGAAAGACAGGGCAGTATGGCTTTATGGCTTTTGCCTGTCCTAGATGGACTAATATATAAAAAAGAAAATTAGCGGCAATTTGATTAATTTGTTTTCTCATGTTTTTTATTTATATTTCCTTGTATTCGTAATGAAAAGCACAGTGCCTCAGGTGAAAGTAACTTATGTAGTCCCTCGAACTATTGGCCAAACCCCGTCTCGGGACTAAATAAGCTACTTTCAACCCTTGGGTAACAATGTACTATTGCTAACTAGCAATAGGCAGCATTAACAAAATAAATTGACTTCCATCCGCTTTTTCATACGCTCCGCTTGCGCAATAAGTCGCCACCCAGGTCTCACCCTTAGGTACCTTCTCTTGACCTTTACCTTTGAAGTTGGAATGTTTTGATGAAGTTATGCCTTCATTAGGAGCCTACAGTGCTGCTTGTACCATGTGACTTCTCGTATGCAGATAGGTGCGCCTTGGTAATACGACGGAATTAAACTTGGTATGAACAAGGATGCGGCAAGCTGAAAACAGGGCACTATGGCGCTCATTAGGGGAGGCCTATGTCCAGCTGTAGGCTAGAATAGTTTGATGATGATGAGTAAGGAAGAATGACGGTTATGTTATGATATACTACTCTGTCAAGAAAGTACCGGGAAAAGATCAATAATACACAAAATGTTTGTTATTCATCCAAATTTATTTTATCACCTTCAAAGTATGCTCCTTCAGAAACGATACACTTACGCCAACGAATTATCCAATCATCAAAACATTTTTAAACGGTGTTTCCGGAATTGATTTCAGTTCTCGCCGCGAATTCTCCTTTATGTCTTGTACCGATTGAAAACGGGTGCCACGAAGTGGTAATTTGAGTTTAGGAAAAAGAAAGAAGTCGGCCGGAGCCATATCTGGTGAATATGGTGGTTGCTCGATGGTATTTGTTGAGTGTTTGGTCAAAAATTCGGTCACAATGATGGCCTTGTGCGAAGGCGCATTATCAAATTCAGGTCTTTTGGGACTAGTCGAGCGGCAACATGTTTCATACCCAAGTGATTATTTAAAATGGTACGGATCGACTCGTGAGATACAGAAAGTTCGGCGGCTATCTCTCGCAAAGTTGAATGAGGATTTTCAGTCACTGTTTCCTTCACTTTTGCGATGTTAACTTCAATTGCAGACGTTGATGGCCTACCAGAGCGAGGCAAATCTTCCATCACATCTCGACCGCTTTTGAACGCTTTGTACCACTCATAAGCACGTGTTTTTGATAAAGTCGATTCACCGAAAGCCTTCTGTAACATTTTCAGTGACTCCGAACACGAAATTCCATTGGCGATGCAAAACTTAAGACAAACTCTTTGTTCGATGTTTTTGTCCATTGTGAAATTCGCAATACACACTAGATATGATGTAACTAAAAACAGCACTGTATTTAATATAAATAACAGATGCAACTCAAACTCGGCGCCAAAATGGCAAACAGTTGTGCCAACCTAACAACAACAAAAAAAACAAAAATTTTAATTTGGAACCATAAACAAATCATCCATTCCCGATACTTTTTTGACTGAATGTATATGTTCGTTGTTTTGAAATAAACTAGAGTACCTATGGAAAATTCGCTATGCATTGTTCCTAAAACTTCCAGAGGTTTTTTTCTTATAGTAGGGGAGGTGAAGATGCTAAATGTGGATTCACCCGAGCGTCGTAGGGACTTATTGGATTGTGGAGATTTGATGCTAGAAAGAAAGTAAGTCTATGGGACGGATGCCCCCCACTGGTGGGGAGAGCGTGAATATGCAACTGCCACACTTTATTGATGATTTTCACTACTTCGGCTCGTGGAGATGGGTAGATAATATTATTTACATGATTTTTGAATGATTTCCTACAAACTAAAAGCAAAATTAAACGCGCTGGAGTATTTCTAGGTTAAGTTTTGTTCGAGCAACTTTGTGACTCTCCTTTTTCCTTATGTCCCATACAAATCGTCTGATTTTTGAAATGTACACATATGCATGTAATTAACTCAGCATTTCGTAATCTAACGATTTCAAGCCCTCTTACTATGGTTTTTGTTGGGTAAAAAAAATATATTTAGCTCTTATAAACGCGCGTCCATATATAAAGAGCCCATGTTAGGTGGAGGTACTCAACAGGGTGCAAGAAATCCCCTGTATGTTAATCTGACGCGCTCGAGTAAATCCAGAAATCCCCTCTGGGGCTCCCCTGCTATCAAGAATGCATATTGTAGTTTCTTCGGTTCGATTAACTGTTGTTTGTACGCAGATTGGGCACAAGGTGGAATCGAGTCATTGAACAATTCAATAATTTTGCACGACAAGTGAGAAAATTGAAATTGAAATTGATGAAAGCCAGACAATTTCGTATATCGCGGTAGTAAAGTTGATGACTATTATATTATTTACAGAGAAAATTAACGGCGAAATCAAATGTTTACGAGCACTGCACCGCAGTGGAGCTTTGAGCTGCAATCATAATTTTATGTGGTCTCGACGACTCCCCGTCGCCGGAGGAACATGTGTACCTACACTTGAAACCACTTCAAACTATCTTCTTTTGATACCTACCTTCAATACCTCATGCTTTCAGTGCCAAGCCGTGTGACTCAAAATGTGTCTTATATTTTACATTATATTTTAACAATAAACTATACCTTTATTAACAACGAAAATTACAAGCAAGGAATAGAAAAATTACAACTAGTATTTACAATTGAAACCATTGAGCTAACTGCAGACGGTTGCGAACAGTCTAAAGGTTTTAACAATTGTAATTGTTTATCATTGATTTCATGCAATAAATAAATGAATTGAATTGGGCACTGTACACTGCGTGTAACTGTTTAATACATAATAGGTTTCAGAGCAATAACTACTTTTATGAAGGAAATCATGCGTTGTGTTCAAAACACTAAACAATGAGGTACAAAAATATCGGATATAGTGTTAGTATATGTAGATGCGTCTGACTCGAATAGATCTTTACATTTACCACAAAATTGGGCTGATAAATGATAATCCAAAGTTGGTAAAATAGTATATGACAACCAAGGAACATATAACCAAGGAATAAAGTAAAACTAGTGTATACAATTGAAACAATTTTGCTAACTGTAGACGGTTGCAAAATAGTCTAGAGGTACCTCAACTGATACATACCAGTCGTAAGCGTCCCCAAGTTAAATAGCCTATTGTTGGAGTAGAAAGGTCAAGACGTGACGAGGTCAATGATGACATTGGTAATTTGCTTGCTCTCCAAAGTTAAATAAAAATTAGCAACGAAATGGACTAACCCTCCCTTCCCTCCCTCCAAGAGGCCTATAATGGGCCACTTAGCTGCCCTCTTGTTTTAGTTCGGAAGCTATGAACAGCGTGCTCGTGCGATGAATAACAATGGAGACCACTGTGAATTGAATCCTTGGGTGTGGGTTAAGTTCTGGGTATGTAGGTTTTCAGTGTTTTTATGGAAAATGACCTTTTTACATTAACCTTCTAATATACTTACTAATTATTACATAGTATAAAACAAAGACGCTTTCTCTGTCCCTATATCCCTACATGTCCCTTTGTATGCTTAAATCTTTAAAACTACGCAACGGATTTTGATGTAGTTTTTTTAACAGACAGAGTGATTCAGGAGGAAGGTTTATACGTATAATAAAACCGTGCGAAGCCGGGGCGGGTCGCTAGTATTATACATGTGAAAGTTTGCATGCATGTTTGTTCCTCTTTCACGCATAAACTACTGAACGGATTGGGCTGAAATTTGGAATAAACGTTCGCTAGTTTTAGCCCTAGACTAAAACATAGGACAATTTTCGTCCCTTATCAGTTCCCATGGGATTGAAATAGCCTTGAGACGTTTCCATAGAAACAACGCGGGAAGATGTTAGTAATAAAATAAAAGCCTGTGTGCATAATAATAATAATAAATATGTTGGACAATCCACACAGCACCATCCAGCCCCAAAGTAAACTACTCAAAGCTTGTGCGATGGGTACTGGATAATTGATATATTTAATACATTATATACATAGATAGATATTTTTTATTATACTAAGAAAACACCCAGACCAACGGAACATATTTCTGCAGATCGTGCACAAATTTGTTCTGAGGCGGGAATCGAACCAGCAACACCCTACGTCGCAGGCGGACCTTCGCCCACCGCGCCACATCGGTCATCATCGGTCATCGGTGAATGATTGTTATTGTTACCACGTATCTCCAAAATGCAAAAAGGTCTTATTCTCAGTCTTTGAAATCCATATTGTTGAAATTTTACAAATAAATTTCCACGCGGGCGAAACCGAAAGTTAAGCGAAGTGGGGCTAATCTAGCAATTTTATAATTGTCAATTTGCTTTTTGTATTCGTTCCTTTCAATAGGTTGTTGGGCCTCGTACCAGACTTTGGAAATTTTCCGTATATATCTCTATTTAATACATTTTGTGTGTAGAATAATGTAAATCATTACTGAGAGCAATACCTTTCATCTCGGCTCCTGGTGCCACACGAAATGGGCCAGTCTGATAATCAGCACTATGTTTGACCTATCCTGGTGCAGAATAACATATAGCTGAGACTGATCCTTTTGGACTCACTATGGCAGACCAGAAACGCTCTCGGTGGCCACCAAACTCTGTTTTCGTATTCCTATAAAAGACGAAGTAAAACTACAGAGGCAATTAAAAAAAGCTTACGAAAGGTATAACAAACTGAACGCTTAATTTTTGGAAATATTTTATGTACCTGATTACCTACCTTATACTGCTCTTTTGTTACTTTTCTGTGCAGTTTGTGTTTGATAAAAAGACTCTCTATTTATCTATGTAATCTAGTTTCTTTGAAGTCTTAGCTAAATCCTCGGCAAAGTATATCGCCTTTAGATCTACTCACATAGCGGGCGTCTGTCGTATTAATGTAGGCCCAACGCATGTTTTCGCTCCAATAAACGTCGTGACACGAAATCATGATTGAGGACGATTTGCTACCAAGAATATTTGCCTATTAAAAACCACCCACTTCCTATTCTAAATAACAAAAACATCGCGGTTACCGCTCGAGATCTTTTACTCCCCAGCGGTTTACAGTTCTGTGATATAGCCTGTGCAAGTGTGCACTGCCACTTCAGCTTACTGATTCTGAGAGAGCTACGTCATTGACTTTGATTCTACTAAGGATTTCCGTATTCCGGATTCTATCACGTAAAGAACCTCCAAGAGTTACTTTCTTCATAGTAAGCTAAGCGATTCTGAGCTTATACACGAGTTCTATTCATCTTCATAGTTAGGAAACCAATGTAACAATTTTAAATCACAATCTTCTATATCTAAATTGGTTAGGTTCTTGATCGTCAACAAAGAACTAGACTTTACGAAAAGGTCAAAGCTCAGATACATTCAGTTGTCACAACTTCAACAATCTCCGGATTTACTTATCAACTGCAATTTGTCAGTCTGAAGTGCCTCTCGAAGATTCGAGACTCCGACGCATTTGATCGGAACCGAACTCAACAGGGCGATTGAGTTTACTTAAACAAGTGTTTTGTATTATTGAGTTTGTTGTCCGGGACCTCAGGCGTTAAAATAGATTTAACATAATTTATAACATTTTTTATGTAACATATTTTTGAAAATATTACATATGTATCTAGGAACAAAGGCCTTAAAGAGATCATTGGAGGTATTATTTTTAAAATGCAAAATACGTAAGACTTCCATTAATGGATGAGATCGTATAAAAAGCTGATTACGGTAAGGTTTGATGATACGGTCTAGTTTTTCTAAGCCATTAGATATTCGTAAGTTCTGCTAAAAGCACATGAAAGTGTTTATAATTGTAAAACGCATCCACTGTATGGCTCCGTAAAACAACACAAACAAACGAATTTATGGCAACCCTTTTGGAACCAGTGTCCAAGGATGCCAGGGCGCTTATAGAGTTTATATCGTGGTACTATCAATGAAAGATCGGAATCGAATTAGCAATGTACTTTACCTCTGTCTTACTCATAAGGGTGGCATAATTTTAAAAACCGTGTAAAAAAATAATAAAGATAAAAAAAACAAATGAATTTGTTATTTTCAACATAGTTCAGCTTCTTGTGGCCGTAATAAAACATTTTGTATCGTAAGAGGCGGCGCTTTTCAATAGATCTCGGGATATCTTGTTGCTATAGAAAGCTACGGGGTCAAAGAACCATAACAACGGCACCAAGTTTACAATCTCTGGTGTTTACTTGTAAACAGTGAAAAATAACAATGGGGAAATCGTTATTCTAAATTTGGATGGCATTCTGACTTCGACGAATAAAGGTCTCAGAGAATTTGATGCGATGAAGGCACAGACGTTTATTGAGAGCTTTTGGCTCGAGCCTTCTTGAAATTGGGGAGCTAGCGCTCTTTTTGCTTGTTTTATTTGCATTACTAGAAGGCATAAGCCCATTTTCAATATGTTGTAGCAATTTATTTAGTAAAGATTTTTGTTTTTGTATATCTATTTCTGATTTGCTACATATTCTTGTCAGTCTCGTTTTTATAAGAGATTACAAAAGTAGGTATTAATATCGATAGTAGTAAGCTTAGGTAGTAAGTATTTTCGAAGAGATAAAAGTGATTGCATTAAAAATCCTTGTAAATCGGAGCTTATGTAGGTTATAACCAATACAAAATTAGTGAAAGGAAAAAAGAAATTGCTTGAAGAAATTACTTTGACATGATCACCGTCTTTGTGAAACTTTTCGCCGGGTTACTTTCATCTACATAATATTCGACACGAGATCTCGATGTCCCTTTTAGCATACTTTCGCCCTGCAGGTCCATACCAAATACCTCCTATGTACAACTATAGGATGATACTGATGCAAGACCGTGTGGGGGCACAAAAGTTCGGAGGCCTATACCCAGCAGCGGCTGAAGTCGGGCGGCGGTTGATGATGATGATAACGCTACGGTCAGATTGACACTCTGATCATTAAAATTGGTTTAAATTTTGAATGCATGGGCTTTTGTGATTTTTTTATCAAGCTGGGTCTGAGCTATCAAAGCGGTGTTTATTTTAAAAGATAGCTAGGTTTTCATTATATTATTATTATGCATTTACATAAAAATAGTAATATGGTATATTTCTCCATTTCCGTCGCGGGCCTGCGACTCAGGAGCCCTAACTCGGCTCGATTCCCGTCTCGGGACAAATATTTCTACGATCTGCAGATACCTATTTGCTAAGGGTGTTATGATTGATTTCTATGTATAATAACAAAATATATGGCTATGTAGTGTAATGTTTCAAGTATATTCTTTTATATAGTACCCACAACACAAGATCTGTTTAGCTTGAGACTAGATGATGTTGTGGGAATTGTCCAGCATTACCCATTATATATTTGTGACCACATGGAAAGTTAATAAAGAAGTATTCCATTGGTATTATCCAAACACCTACACACTGGCTCGTGTAACCTTCTACTACAAACCACAACTGATATCGTCGATGACATTATAGTGCCCTAGATTCCGCTAGCTTTTCTCGGCTCGCTGAAATAAACGCTTCATTAGGGATTAAAATAAATACCAGAGGGTTGTGTAAGCCCTCGGCAAAGGGTGGTTCTGACGTACCTACACAATTGAGGCGTATGCAAGACCCTCTTGTTGATCCATACAAATAAAGAAGTACAAAAACAGTAGGTTGGGTGTTTAAGATTTTTTGGCAATTTATTAAACGCTTTTTCTCCAAATTTCTCCATAGTAGGACTTTCTCCTATGTCTCATTAATTTACAGTAAAATAAGAAACTTTATAACTTCATTTAATTAATTTTAACTTTATTTTATTCAAACACTCGTATGTGTGTGGTATTCCGAAGTATAATACGGAGATGTGGGAAATAACTTTATAATATATAATATATATAGATACTTGAAAAGAGTCACGTTTTTGGCGTGAAATCCATCACGTTTTGAATATCGGTGTGGACAAAAAGTTAATCATCGCAATTTTATTAACTTAGCTTAGAAAATAGCTTCTCCCCATGGCTTCGGTCACGTGCCACAGGTAACGAACCAACAACCCGGGGTCAATACGTAAGGCTGTGTAGGTACGTGTGGTGTTTATAGTAATTATATTATTATAAAGAACCTAGGTAATATTCGTTTTTATAATGTGATAAAAATTTTTTAAGGTATTTATTGATATGGACCGTAGAATAACTTATATAAGATCTGTCTACTGTTCTAATGTTGCCTGAAATATATTACTTTTTTAAAATTATTATGTTTGTATTTATTATAATTATGTATAATTTGAGAATTATTACAAGTAGTTTCGGAAATCGTTCATTACAAACAAGTCTACGTTAGCTTTTTTATTAGGTTCAGATCCTCGGGTGTAGTCTGGCTTTGGACATTGAGGATTAATTGGCGTGAAACTCGTTGGCGGCGGCGTGCTCGTGAGGAAACAACGAGGTCGCTTGTGGTGGCCGAGAGCAGCAGAATCGGAGCCCAGGCCACAGAATAAATAACAGTAGCACGTGACACGGTGTTCCTCTGAAGTAATTGAATTTTTTCGTACTTAAAATGGTTATTTAATACTTTTGGTATTTTTGATTGATCCCAGTAAATTTAGGATATTTTTTGAAGACTGAATGTTCTTACTATATCAAATATCTTCCTTTTAAATCGACTGCGACTTCGCAATGGGAATCAAGTCGACATTATATTATTATGTTTATGATTGGTACTCGATTCATCATGATCATCAGCCTATTTTAGTCCACTGCTGGACATAGGCCTCCCCTAATGAGCGCCATAGCACCCTGTCTTCAGCTTGACGCATCTGCCAGCAGTCCTTCGCAGATCGTCATCGCCGGAAGGCGTCCTACACTACGTGTGCACTCAAGAACACGTTTACCCCAACGGTTGTCGGTTCTTCGCGAGATATGGTCGGCCCACTGCCACTTCAGCTTGCTAATTCTTTGAGCTATATCGATAACTTTGGTTCTCTGTCGGATGTGTTCATTACGAATCCTATCCTTCAGAGAGACTCCGAGCATAGCTCTTTCTATAGCTCGCTGAGCGACTTTGAACTGTACTCGATTGTACGATATCAATTTTTCACCTCATAAAATATTATTTATATTATGAATGCGAAAGTTTGTATGAATGTATGGATGTTTGTTCCTCTTTAACGCGAAAACAACTGCCGGACCGGCCTAAAATTCGGAAAAGACGTTGGTAGTTTGGAACACATAGGCCACTTTTACATAGAAATATCCTTGAGACTTTTTCATACAAACAACTCATACGAAGCTGCGGGCAGAAGCTATACTACTCTTTTAGAGTATATTTTATATACTCTAAAAGATATTCAATTATTTGTTTTCGAACAAATAATTGAATATCTTTTAGAGTCCATGAACATGGCCCTCCGTTGTTTTCTGTTTCTTATGTCCCATCTTTATAAATCAGGAGCCACAAATATATAAGACATATTATACATACAAGGTAAGTTAACGAGGTAGGTGAGAGACATGAGTAGAGGTGAGAGCTTTTGAATTTAAGAAGACACGAATGTCGCAGTCTATTAAAAACTGTCTGAATCCCAATCTGTCCGGCCATTTTGTTAAGTAACTACCCATTTTCGCTGCCCATTTAATATTATTATCATTAACCTATACTAGTACACTGATGGACATAGCCTACCCCTAATGAACGCCATAACGCCATTTATAAGGTGTTCTAAACATTTTAAACTTCAGTGAAGGAATAGTGAAGATTCATTGTTTTTTACACAAAAAAAAACAAAATTTAAATTAGCAATTATTTAATTTACCAACTTAAGCGACTGTTTTCTTTGTTATTCTGTAGATATAGAAATCTGTCTGTATTTCTGTACACTATTTAGTCGTTTAAAAAAGAACGTACTTAGGTACATTTAAAACACACGTGTGAAAACACACATGAGGAACTCCACACTCCGTCTTACGAGACATTTAAAAACCTCTACAGTCATGACCGCGTCACATAATTAGTATTGTTTCAAAAAGTCATAATTTCACACTTCAACAACGACACATTGAAACGCCTACCTAATCTGATTCCCAAAGTCCCCGTCACTAATTTGCTTCTACTGTACTGCGTACACGTGTAGGCAATTAACTCATGCTGACAGTTTTGTCAGCTAACTATTTGCACTGAGGCATGAGTTATGAATATGGACCAACGCGCTATCTGCTTCTAAACTATTTCAATTGACATGCTTCAGTCAAAGTTCGATAGCATCTTCAGCTATTATGCATTCCACGATATAGACCACCGGATGGTGGTGGCGATAGCAGCATAAGAATATACCACTCGGAAAGTAAAACCATGTTTTTTTGGAATAGGTAAGTTCAGCAGTAGACGTATTTGTGCTGGTGATGTATTATTGGTCGCAGTTGGGTTCCGAAATTGTTTTAAAAGTTAATGTTCGCCGGAGACAATTAACATGGCCATGCCACCCTCAGTGCCACAGATGTACGTAAGCAATAATCGAGAATGGCAATGAACCTATAAAATATCAATCAGTACCTCGGTCTAATGTATTGAAATACTTTTGTACCATTTTACGGGCACATAAAATGATTTTAAATGGTATTGTAGCAAAAGAAGAGTATAAATATTATCTAGACTCATTTGTGAACATGCATATCAGATTTCACTCTTGACTGAAACAAATCAAAGAGATATTCTCGACTTTCTTTGATTTCAAACATCATGATTTGATTGCTATCGAAATGTTCAATGACTGTTGTGTTATTATGAATAATCACAAGTCTTAATTTGAGAATTTATTTTATAACTAGCTGGTGCCCGCGACTTCGTCTGCGCATAATTAGTATTTCGAGTACTCGCGATTTTACTTGCGTAATTCCCTTTCCCGTGCGATTTTCGGGATAAAATAAGATAAGATAAAAAAAGATAAAAGCCTATTTCTTATTCCACCTTATAATCTATCTCTGTGCCAAAATTTCATCCAGATCCGTTCAGCAGTTTTTGCGTGAAAGAGTAACAAACATCCAAATCTATCAATCTATCCATCCATCTATCCATTCATACTTACAAACTTTGGCGTTTATCAGTTCAATTTAGTTTGATTCCCCTGGGCTATACGGGTTTTCAAAAATTTCTCACAGCATCTGAACGACGCGTTGCACACGCGTCGTTCAGATGCTGTGAGAAATTTTTGAAAAGCCGTATAGCCCAGGGGAACCAAACTGAATTCCCGGATAAAATGTCTCCCATGTCCAATCGTCCCGAGTTCCATTCGAATTCATTCAATTCCGTCGTGATGCGTAGTTAAAGAATTTTTCTTTAACCCTCTCTCCCAGGGGAACCTTACTGAATTCCGGGATAAAAAGTATCCCATGTCCTTCCTTGTACTATGAACTCAAATCTTCCCGAGTTTCATTCCAACTCATTCAGCAGTTTCGGCGTGATGCGTGGTTAAAGAATTTTTCTTTCACCCTCTCTCCCAGGGGAACATTACTGAATTCCGGGATAAAAAGTATCCTATGTCCTTCCTCGTAGTATGACCTATAATCATGCCGAGTTTCATTTCAATCCATCAAGTAGTTTCGGCGTGATGCGCGTTTACGATACAGACAGACAGACAGACAGACAGACAGACATGAATGAAAAAAATTACAGTTTTGGCTTGAGTATCGATAATAGAGTGCTCTCCAATAAAAATTTTCAAAATATCTTCAATGTACAGAATTGAACCTGTTACAGTTTTATTATAAGTATAGATAGCGCAGTAAGTAAATTTGAACAACTTGAAATTATGATCGTAAACAATAATAACACCTACCTATTTTAATAAAACATCTATTTACTAGAGGTTTGTTCAAGCAGTAACTCTAGACCTTAACAAATTCAATTAACATTCAACCATTTATTTTAGTATTGTTCGAGACCGAGTAAATTATATCTTATGTTATTTATTGAAAGGTTACTTTACATAAGTAAAATATATATTATATTATCTTATTCACGGCATTGGTATGGCTGAGGAGTGGACGGGGCACTCCAGCCACCGGTTACTTTATTAAAGAGGTCCAAAATTACTCATAACAGTTAGGTTTATGTACCGTAGTACTAACGCGACAGGCTATCACGGTAAGTTTGTAACTAACCGTGGTCGCGATTAGCTTTCACCTGAGGCGGTTGCTCACAATGCCTCTACTGTAGCCTTCGGTAGATTAGTCTCCTCTGGTTAACAAGAGGCGAGATGAACGATATAATGACTGTTTTTACAGACCGCAAAGCCTCAAACTCATTTGAGATTGGAATTCTCATTTATAGTCAAGGTTGTATAATTTTACCACACATGATCTTTAATGATAATGATTTTTAACTCTTGCACTTGTGCGAGAGCTTTAGAAAAAAAATCTTCAGCATCATCATCAGCCTATATAAGTCCACTGATGGACAGTGGACATAGGCGGTTATAATGGGACTAATAAGCGCCATAGCGCCCGTCTTCAGCTTTCCGCATTCGGCACCTGCCAACAGTCTTTCGCATTTCTATTGTTGACATGGCTGGAGGGCGTCCTACACTATGTTTGTAGATTCGCAGTCTACACTCAGAACAAGTTTTCTTCAAAAAATTTCGGCTCATTGTGAGTTATGGCCGGCCCACTGCAAGTTCAGCAAAATAGAAAATTAAAACATATTATTATATGTATAATAATACTTTAAAACAAATTGTTGACATAAAATCTAGGTAAGTACTTAATCTGAAATGTACACATGTAAATGTACTAATACAGTAATACACAATTTTTTTGCCAAAAAATAATTCAAAAAATCTACTGGACTATACAGTAGTAGCTGCTAGCCAATCGTGCGAATAAAACGTAAACACACAGATCATTGATATGGTAATACAAACATTAAGCCATTCTCTGGATGAATAGAAGCTAAATGCTAAGCTAAACTTCCTAATGAATCAGTCTACATTCGTGTGAATGATGACCGCGGGTCAACGAACAGTTCTTTGCATTCTGCTGATTCACGGTTCAAGTCAAAAATAGCTGGTTATACTCCTAATACCGCTTATGTAAACACAACCCACCCATGTTATCTTTCATAGGCTGCCCACCCCGTTTTTTGATTTGCCATAATTTTGCTCTCCACGAAACAAACAGGAAAAGTATCCGTGCCTCTCTCTTATTCTCAATAACTTACACTCTATAATTTTACATATACATGTTTTTTGAATAATATGATTAACTCAAATACAATAATAATAATATACCTTTCGCACTGCCCCAAATACAAACAACTGCCCAAACTCGATTCTCCATCAAATCGATTAAAATGCATGGAATGCGAACATTTCGGCTTCCTCATTGCATTTCGAACGAGCTTCCACATACCTTTCCAATATCAATGCAAAAAAGAGCTTATCCACTACAGAGTAAGGTAGGAAGTGGGTGAAGTTTAGGGTATGTTTGGGTAAGTAATCAAAATGCACATGCGTGGAGCGGCCGCGGCAACTCCGAGGCTCGGCCGAGCCGTGGCGGCAGACGGCGCCCGCCCGCCGGCACTCTCGCCCGTAGCCTCTACGCCGCCCGCCCTCGACGCGTCTCAACTTTTCATACTTTTCTATTTTATCGAACTTCGTCTGAACTTTTGGATTTCGTGTTTCGTGCCTTCGCTATGTGTAGATGAAGTGAGATGGCCCCCTTGCGGTTACAAGACTTCGCGATGGATTATTTGAACTTTTCTACGCAAAGTCCTCGGCACCACTGGAGGCACCATAACCACTCGCACCACAAGATCGAGAAGGAGCGCGAAAGACACAACATGGTCGAGGTTATATCGAACTCTGTGATAGAGGTGATCAACAACAAATACGTGCAAGAGAACAGTGTACTTCCTGACTTGGAGCCGTTATCTACCCACTTGGACGGTCGGAATGTTACCTTCGGGTTCAATCGGTCGGATACGGTGGACTTCGAGCACAACATGTACCGGCACAATAGTGCGCTAACGGCGCTGTACTGCGTGGCGTACCTCCTGGTGTTTGCTGTGGGCCTGGTGGGCAACTGCTTCGTGATCGCAGTGGTGTACCGCTCGCCCCGCATGCGGACCGTCACCAACTTCTTCATCGTCAACCTGGCCGTGGCTGATATCCTGGTCATCTGCTTCTGTTTGCCCGCGACGCTGGCCAGCAATATATTTGTCCGTGAGTACTACTTCTATTTTCATGTTCTAATTGCATTTCAATGACGTTTAGACCTCCTGTAATGATGGGAGTTTTTGGAAAATATAAATTTCTTTAGACTTCAAGGCCTTCAATTTTAGGCTTTGAATTTTTAAACATCTATCTCGAGGAAATGACTTAAACTTTTATGATATTTAACACCACGTAAAGCCTGAGATATGTATTACATTTTGGAATGCTGTAGCTGTTCTTCATCTGTGCTTACATTGAAATGCATTTTATTTATATGATTAACTATGTTTTATGAGTATTTTATGATCGTGACTACAAAATCCGCTTACTTTAATTTATCTGGTAGAATTTCCTTACATTTTAAGCGTATGTTACTTCAAGGTCAATTGAATGCAGTATTTTATGTTCGTAGTTTTACTAAAAGGATTAAAAATGCATTTTGTCGTGACCTTGGGTTCATTGATCACACGGACCAATACTAAACTGTTCTTATAATAACAAACTTACCGATATAATTTATTTATTATTGGAAAACCTTTTATTCGAAAATATTTTTTATACAGATAAATAGTGAAATGTCCTAGAAAGCTTAAATTAAGGTTTTCACGGCTAAGGTACGGTTTCATGGTAACCCTTATATCTCTAAACCGCATTTTCCTGAAAACGTCTATATTTTGAGGCAATCAAAACCTTCCGCTCGCGAGATGAGGCTCTTATTGAATCTGGGCGCATCTTCAAGGCTAGGGCGGGCGGAACACGAGCTTTATTACTATCTAGGTACTTTGTAATCTTATTTCATCTTGACTATTCTATACTTTGTATCTATCTATACCTTCTAAACTATTCATGCTATCATCTGATTATTCTGAGGTGCGTGTAACGGCTTAGGTACTTTCTGATATTGCTTAATTTACTTAAAGTAGATGATTTGAGAGTGAATTAAGTTATAATCGAAGAAATCAAAAACTCAGCGCAGAAGAACATGCTTTATTGCTTGAATATACGACCTCTGCTGTGTAGCAGGTAAGTGCAAATCCACGTGCAACGCAGAAGTTTGTGAGTTCTATTCCCTCTTCGGGACAAAATGTTTTTGTGATTTACAATTTTCGTCCAAGCTATTTTTTTTTTCTTTAAATTATGTTAAAGAAGTAACTTAGGTGGGGTCAAACTCGTGAAGTTACTTACGTAGTATCCAAATGTGTATGTTGATTCAGTTCACAAACCAACCGCTGGAGGCGCTGCACAAGTTTTAATTCCAGAGTCAACTCGCTAGTGTTATGTTATCTGTGGCACGAGTGGAACCAACTTAGTTAAGTTATTCAGTCGGATCTAAGTTTGATGAGATCCGTTTAGTGTCGGCCACTAAGTGGAGATTGATTGATATTGATCTTTTAGTCTGAAGGATAAGCAGCGTTTTGGTTTATCCGAAGCGATAGTTAGGTATGTCGTTGTGGTGGGTTGATCTCTAGATTCAAGTATTGGGTATAATTAAAGCTGAAAATAAAGGGGGGAGGGCACACGCGAGGAATGCACTTCAAGATGTCACAGAGGTGCAGTGGGCGTCGAATTTTTCTTAAATCTATTATATACTACTATACTAAGTGTGTAAGTACCTAATTTAATTTATTTTTATAATTTAAATAACACTGATTAAATTTATATTCTGAAATAAATGATGGTTTTCAACAAATAACTTTATACTTACATTTTGCGTCCTAGAGATTACAAATAAGCGTTATTTTCGAGGTTTTGATAGATTGGGGGCGGGTAGACAATTTGAAACTGTATTAAGCTAGGTTCATATTGCTGTGTCGGGGTGTGTTGTGGCGCGACAGAACGCTATCGGTCTCATACATTTAGTATGACTAGATTCACATTAGTAGCTTGTGTTGGGCTGTGGCGCGATCTGTCGTGACGGCAATCGCTCGGCGCCCGGTCGCGCCAGAGAGGTGGTGGGGGATCTGTCGCGACACAACGCGCCACATCAATGTGTATCTGCCATTCTGGCGCGTAACCGCGTGGGATGCAGTTTATTCCGTAAATAGACTTTTTTTTCGTTCTACGCAGTTATACCTACTTCATTTAAAAAATAGAGTTAGTACGGCAATATTATAGTGTACTCTATGACACTAAATATAAAGAAAATAAGGATCAAGGTATCAGGAATGGTGTTTGGGAAGAAATAGCAAAAACATTAAATATTTATTCTTTTTTTTAAGATGATTCATTAATAATAGAAATTGAATATTTTCATCAAAATGACTGTCAGTATCAGATGATTCCATTTTAAAACCAACACGTTTTGACGCCACAACTGTCAAACGATGAATGATCTAAAAATGCGACATATTGCGCCCCAACACAACACATCAGTATGAACGCTCAGCGAAACGACAGACGGCGCCCCGACAGACCCCGACACAGCAATATGAACCAAGCTTTATCTTATCACAGAGTAATATTCCTGCCCTTGGGTATCCATTGTTGGTGGAATGCACCCACGCTCGCCTCACGCGGGGGAGTCCTGACGAAAGCTAGGTTCATATTGCTGTGTCGGGGTCTGTCGGGGCGCCGTCTGTCGTTTCGCTGAGCGTTCATACTGATGTGTTGTGTTGGGGCGCAATATGTCGCATTTTTAGATCATTCATCGTTTGAGAGTTGTGGCGTCAAAACGTGTTGGTTTTAAAATGGAATCATCTGATACTGACAGTCATTTTGATGAAAATATTCAATTTCTATTATTAATGACTCATCTTAAAAAAAAGAATAAATATTTAATGTTTTTGCTATTTCTTCCCAAACACCATTCCTGATACCTTGATCTTTATTTTCTTTATATTTAGTGTCATAGAGTACACTATAATATTGCCGTATTAACTCTATAGATTAATCAGACATTTTTAAATGAAGTAGGAATAACTGCGTAGAACGAAAAATAATTCTATTTACGGAATGAACTGCATCCCACGCGGTTACGCGCCAAAATGGCAGATACACATTGATGTGGCGCGTTGTGTCGCGACAGATCCCCCACCACCTCTCTGGCGCGACCGGGCGCCGAGCGATTGCCGCTGCGACAGATCGCGCCACACCCCAACACAAGCTACTAATGTGAATCTAGTCTTACTAAATGTATGAGACCGATAGCGTTCTGTCGCGCCACAACACACCCCGACACAGCAATATGAACCTAGCTGAAGTCACACTCTTCAATTCATTTTGACGACCGATGTGGCGCGGTGGGTGAAGGTCCGCCTGCGACGCAGGAGGTTACGGGTTCGATTCCCGCTTCGGAACAAATTTGTGTGCGATCTGCAGAAATTTGTTCCGTTGGTCTGGGTGTTTTCTATGTATAATAAAAAAATATCTATGTATGTATATAATGTATTAAATATATCAGTTATCTAGTGCCCATAACACAAGCTTTGAGTAGCTTACTTTGAGGCTAGATGGTGCTGTGTGAATTGTCCAACGCATTTATTATTATTTCTGAGGGCGTGGAGGCCTTAGTAATGAGTTTTGAATAGTGTCCGAAAACTGTCAAGGTGTTAATTTTCTTCTATATCGCCACGCTTCCGGATACTGATACAGCGTCGATGGAAGCGTCAGTGTAGGCTACTAAAAAAAGTTATTGTATGTGTCGCCACCAGATCGTAAAATCAGACCTTTTGTAGAATGGATTCGTAGTTTTCACATTATTTAGGGAATTAATTTTTTTTGCTCAAGGTGGCTTTTGTGTCACTACGGCCTTGATAGATCTATTGTTTTTTTTTTTTTTTTTTTTTTCGCTCTTCTGGACTCAGTAGGTGTTTGCCCAGATAAATGCTTCGTTTTTGCATTACTGCTCCACACATACCTAGCAGATGGAGAGGCGTTTCCTCTCAATTTTGAACTGTAGGTCCTTACTTTGACATCCCATGCATACTTACCCATCATATCCTTTCCTCGGAAAGTCCAAGCCATCTAAGTACTGAATAAATATAATATGTTTTTGAAAACGTGTCATTATTACTACAGCATCAATCGATCTTAAACCGGCCTACGCACGTCGGAAACCAAATCCTGCAGATACCTTGTTGACAGAGGCAAAGTGTGTGCTCTGCGAGGAAGCGCGAGAGCCACCAGTAACCTGACACGTCTGGAGCTGGTGGCAGTGACCCTGACAGGGCACTCACCGGTTATCCTCTAGGTCACCGATAAACAGATGCCAGTGCTGTGACGTCACGGTGGCCCTATTCCTTTTAAGAGCCTGTTTAACGCAGATATTTTCAGAATGAAAATTTTTCGGTCGCTCGGTTAGAATTTTTAAGTATGTACATATATAGTATAGATGTATAAGTATAATAATACCTAAGTCTGCACTCTTGTTTGATTTTTTTACACGTCAATAAATATGTAAGGAAAATTACTGATTCATTATTTTACAAGAGGTTTATTCGTGGAGCGAAACTATTCTATGTAAATTGTCATACTATAAAATATCAGATTATCTAGAGAATAAAAATGATATGGAAGAGTTTTGCTCCAACTCGAAAGTTAACAAACTAACAAGGTAAATATTTCTTGTTCGTTTCTTTACTTTACCTTAAAAAGATTGAAAAGAACAAAAATCGGAGTGAGCACTTTATTTCATAGTTTTAATTAAAGGTATAAAACCAGAATTTTATGTCGCGTCTAAGAGTTCTGTAAGTCTGGTAATAAATCACTTTGAATTTGAAAGCAATTCCAAACATGATGTAGTTACCTAAATAGTTTTTCATGGTAATCAATCTAAAAATCATTTGTTACGGGCATCTTTACTTAACTAATTTAATTATCTATAAATTCTTTTAAATCGTGAATTTAAATTCAATCCATAAAAAGGTATTTGGTGTAATGAACTGGAAAATTATTCTAATGATAGCTTAGCAAAACGATTAAGAAGCTTTTTTTTGACTTTGTTGTATTTTATTGGGTTTAAATTATCACAATATTTGTGTGCCTACTTTTAGATAGGTACGATAGAAGCAGCACTAATATTTATAATTAGTTGTGTCTTTATCTCAGACCTAGATCACCGGTCTAACATTGTTTTACAAGACCTTCGTGGTGTTTATTTACCTCCGGAGTTTTAAGAGACTCTTGGGTACAAAAACGTACAACGTAATATTGAAATCGGTCAGTTATCTCTTACCCATAACACAAGCTTAACGTAGCTTAGGAAGAGATGATTGCTGTGTGATTTGTCCAGAATATTTTATTTTGTAATTGTAACGTGCCTTAATTAGTGGTATTTAGAATTTACCTTTAGTACGATAATAGTTTCAAAATTTTTAATCATTAACCTCCTTTAAAAGTGCATTGGCATTCTATTGAATTCTATTGAAGTATCGACTGATACATTATTCACTTTGGAAAAAAACAAAACAATCCACAAGAAATTGAAAATATTGATGAAATTTTACGAAATATGTTTTAAATCTCTGCTGAATTTTTGTAATAGGTTTTTGATTGAAGTAAACGTTATTATATCTTTTATTTTGACCACGAAATCTAGTCTTGGGTTCAATAACAACTTGTATCTCATTTTAACATCACTAAAACCCCCGTTAACTTAATTTTCATACCCAATGATACAATGTCATTTTTACTCGAGCTACCTGCTAAACTAGTATTTACAGCTAGCTAACAGCTGTAAATACTAGTTTTAAATAAATAAATAAATAAAATCTCTTTATTTCGGATAACTAGGATCCATATTGGGTTAGTAGGCACACAAAATATAAAAGATGAAAGGGCGTTAGTAGGTAGGTACATCTTAAAAACAAAAATCTAAAATAAGGTTTATTAAAGTTAAATATAGCATGCCCCGTTCACAGAGCGATCATCATAGTAAAGAGACATTTGCCGGGATCACTCTGCGAACCAGGCATGCCCACAACGGCGATGAAAATCTATCCGCTATGGTTTTCAGGATGGTGTTGGGACTGTCCCGCAGTCTGCGGATCAGGGATGCAGTTTTTTTGCGGATGATGGCTTCGAAGCCATCCGTTTGATACTCTGCAAACATCCCTGATGCACTGCAGAAGCGAGGCAATCCAAACATCATCCTGAAAATATTATTATATTGGATACGTAGGGTCGCTAGCGAGTTTTTGGTATGACTGATCCACAAGCTTCCCGTGTACATATTTTGGCAGTAAGCTTTGAAGAGAGTAATCTTTACTTGCTCTGTACACGGGTTTTAGTAAGTTAACATTATTTAATTTGCGAAATAAATAATTATTTCGCAATTAAATGTACAATATTTCTGTAAACAACTATGAACCAAACTAGATTCATGTCTAAATACTTTCATCGTCTAAGAAAGTACTTAACATTTCGTTGCCTAAGGTGCAATCGACTCTCATTCGATGTAAAGCGATGAGAATTTAAGGTGTTTGTTTTTTAGCTCGACCTTCATCGTTGCTGGACCTTGGGCACGCGTGGACATTCGCTTTGAGACTATTAGAGTTCATTGACATCTTCTTTTTGGAATGGATGTGTCTGAGTGTTATGTGTATGTGATATCACTTGTTGGCTAGCTAGGTACCTATTTGCTTTCTTGTTTAGCTATTTGTATCTTTATCGGGTTTTTGCCCGTTGGTTTTTCGTAGCTCCAACTTTGCCCCAATTTCTGTCATCCTTTTTTCGTTCTTCATAAATAAATTTACTACATCTACATTATAGAATCGTACTCACCTTCAAAAAGAAGTACTGTTTGAAACCTTTTGAACGTAATTTCATTATGAATTCATTGATAGAAAATCTTACGAAATCTGTACAATTTTAAAGCTTCGGCTTTCACAATTAGATTCAATTTCACCCAATTTAATAGTCCCATCGTTAGTGCAAGGCCTGAAACGTTAATCAGTTTCTAGAAGTTCCTCGTTCTGACGCAAAAAGTAGGTTTTTAAGAACTTGACACTACCACTTCTCAGAATTTTACAGTAAAATTTTAAGCTCTTTCTCAATAGTTATTCAATCCAACCTAAAAAGACTAGATAACAGAACCTGTTAAATTATCTAGTCTTTTTACTCATTTATTTTACGAAAATTTCACCAAAATCAAATTCCTCCACGTACAGAAAGTACTTGTTTACACATATACGCCGGCCCGCCGACAAGTTGAGTTTGAGTTCGACTGAAATGTCTCACCAATTTTGTGTCGGCGTACTTACCCATAAGGGCTCCCACACAAAACTGCGATGCGATGCAATGCGATGCGATGCCGCATCGCAGGAACTTGCGATACGAATTTCTGCGATACGATTTTGTGCGGTAAACTTTGGTAGAACAACCATACCATATCGCAGAAATGCGCGATGCGAATGAGATCGGACGTTCTTGCGGTGCATCATGCGAGTTTGCAGATATTTGCGATGCGATGCGAGTTCGCAGTTTTGTGTTGGAGCCCTAATTGGGATTGAATTTTATTTTTGACTGTATCTGTAACTGTTTTTGTATAAATACGCCAGCATACTGTTGAATAAGTTACCTAGTAGATGAAATAGTATTGAATAGAGACTCAGTGACATTATTTGGGGTATCGATAATCCGTCCAATATTATTACGGGTATTGGAGCAAATTGATATTGTGGGAAGTTACTGGAGCGAATTATGGTGGGTGCGAATTGGAGACAGTGGCATGGTCCTAATTCTGTTTTTCTGGGATATTGTACAAAAGAGAGTTTGTAATAATATATATTGTACTCATTATAGTTTGTTGGATGTGCCAACTAAATCCAAATTTGTTTTGGATTTAAAGTTTTTGGGTTATACTTAGTATAATACATGAGATTAGAAGCCAGTTCTAAGTTTTAGTCAAAAAACATCAAAAATAGTAATATAAAACATAACTGATTAAAAGTTCAATCCAAATAATTTTTCCCAGCTTTAAAAAAAGCTCTTTACTACAGGAGGGTTTGCTTTATTATTCACCAATGTAATAGGAGTTAAATAAAGGTAACAGCCAACTACAGTCCAGGCAAATTCAGTTCTCAGTTCTAGTCGGCTAATTGGGTCGGAGTGGTGCGCGCTAAACGGATTACTTAGCACCAGCCCAACTTGGTCTTTAGACAGGTTTTAGGTTTGTGTTTTGTAATAATACAATAATTGGGAATACATTTCGAGACGCGGCCTAATAACAGCAGTTGTTGGGGTGTTATGTTTTGATAGAGAATCTTCTCCAATTAATGGATTGGATGATTACGGACGCCGGATGTGGCGAGGTGGGCTAAGGTCTGCCTGTGACGCAGGGGGTTGCAGGTTCGATTCTCGCCTTGGGACAAATTTTAATGTTCGTTCGATCAACAAATATTTTTTCCGGGTTGTTTTTAATGTTTATTAAAAAACTAGCGACCCGCCCCGGCTTTGCACGGTTTTATTAAACGTATAAACCTTCCTCTTGAATCACTCTATTAAAAAAAACGCATCGAAATCCGTTGCGTAGTTTTAAAGATTTAAGCATACAAAAGGACACAGGGATATAGGGACATAGGGACAGAGAAAGCGACTTTGTTTTATACTATGTAGTGATATCGAGTTTTGTGATGTATTAAGTATACCTAAGTATAGTCACCCGTAACACGAGCTCTGCTTAGCTTGGGGCTAAACGAGGCTGTGTGGATTGTTCAGCATTATTTATTATTTTACTTCCATACAAATGGATAGTCAAATGGCATCGCTTGCCTACCAATTGAATTTCGCTATCGTTAGAGCGATGACGATTATAGAAAAAGAAATAAGAGGCAAAACAAGTGCTGAAATCAGCTAGCTGGTGGTGGTTGGCTAGGCCTGCTAGAGATGACGTCATTGTGAGCTCCATTGTATTAGAGCGGCTCAAAGTATTTGTTATCCGGCGGCACAACAAAGTGAACCGCATTAAAGACAACGATGTTGTTAACGACGACGTTCTCTTTACGTCGCCGCAGCCTTACGAGGTGTTCCGCACGCACGCTTTTATTAAAGTCTTCATTACTGAAAACAATTACAGATAATGCGGAATAATCCACACAATATGATTAATTCCCTAGCTAAACAGAACTTGTGTTATGGGTACCAGCTAACTGATATACTTAATATTGTCAATGTTATTAAATAGCACTTCTATGTAAGCAAACAGTTAAATTCCTACCGAAGTGAATTTAAGAATAAATTAATGTTGAAATATGTTAACATTCATTTTAAAAATTAAAAGAATAAAACAATGCATTTGTAGTTTGATAAGGGTACTGCGAAAGAGGAATTATTAATAAAAGAAAACTACATTACTCTCCTTGACGAGAGTGGTTTCAACTTTTATCAATTTAGCACAAAGAATGTGTTAGAAATAAAGCCCATTGCCGCTCAGCCGTCACGAAACACCATTGTTTTATGAATAACTTGTACGTATATTGATAAGTAGCTTTCATACAAAGATTTTCACTTTGTCGCGGAACAAAGAGGTTTTTCGGCGGTTTGCTGTGGTTGTAAGAAACATAGCATTAGGTCCTATCTAAAGTGGCGTGTGTGTATATTTTTTGTATAACTTAGTGTAACTATAAATTTTGTGTACAACGTTTGAATATAATCTCGTATCAGTCCGTAGGCATTTTGTGGGTTTGGAATTCCAAAGAGCGGTCAAAGTCTAAAATAAAAGTAGAGAAAAACAAGGTTATTTTCATTTGCACGTGTCGCGTTCAAAAGAACAAACTCATTGTTAAGTCTCTGAGCTCTCACTGGATCTAACAATACCGCACTACAAGCCCCTCGCTAGCAATCCTCGCCGCAATTATTAGTAGCATAAAGTTCAGAGTTATTTGTCGAAGTTACTCTGCAGCTTGACAAATAATGAGAAGAGTTTCTGCAATTTCAGCCACTGTGAATGTTTTGAAACAATTTCAGTTGTGTTTTGATTGGGAGTTGCACAATTATTGTTCAGTTTGGCATTATTTTATTCGTGTGACTAGAGAGCTTGACTTGATTTATATAAATAATATTCTTGCTAAAATGATGAAATACATTTTTAATATAGTTAACCTTTGTGAGTTGTAATGTGTATTCTATATAATATCAAGTAAATCAATATCTTTATTTCTTCAGCTTTACCAAATAAGCACTTAGACAAGTCAAATTTTAAACTATCCTCCTTATGTATATTATAAACGCGAAAGTTTGTAAGTATGGATGGATGGATGGATGTTTGTTACTCTTTCACGCAAAAGCTACTGAACGGATATATATGAAATTTAGCGCAGAGATAGATTATGGTCTGGAATATGGTACGAGATTATATTATTCGAACCTTGATTTCTGCATTGCGCCATTCCGGTATATTCTGGTACAGTTCAATCCCCATTTTCTTTTTTTGGATATATTGACGCAAATACCTACATTTCTCTTTGGTAATTAATGTAGATAGGTCATCCATCATTTCATGACGACCAATGAGGCGCGGTGGGTGAAGGTCCGTCTGCTACGCAGGAGGTTGCGGGTTTGATTCCCGCCTTGGAACAATCTACAAATACTAATTCCGGGGTTCTGTATATTTTCTTTCTATAACTAAAAAAATCTATATGTGTCATTTCACAATCGGTCGTCTCGTAACTATAATACAAGATCTGCTTAGCTAGATGATGATGTGTTGATTATCCAATATTTATTTAAGTATCAACTAGACTTCGGTCATCTAAACACTATGTAGAAATATTAACCTTATATAGCGAATTTTGTCAAATTCGCCCAAAACTCAAATTGAAAACAATATTCAATAACATTCAAGTAGAAAACGTTCACACTTATAGACTTACAGCCATTTGGCTGTTAGCAGGCTGGCTTTAATCAGCCATACACATTCGCTCCGTCTCGTCTAGACGATACGAAACACCCTGCCACTCTGCCACTCTCACAGCTCACTCCGCTTCCTAAGGTCAATGCAACAACATGTTTCAAATAAAACTTTACGTTTAAAAGTATTCGTTATTCGCCCGAATGGGTCACTAACTTTATTCAGTTCGAGATTGAAAAAGTTTTCAATCACCGATGATATCGATTGGAAAGTTAGGGCTAATTTGCCGATGTAAGGAATTTTATTTGTGAGTAAAATAATTGAAATGGCCTTTTAAAAAGGTATGTAGATTTCTTCTATTCTATTTCTTCAGATAGAAATGTGGATTTCGGTTTCTTTTCGATGTTAGCTTCGCACTGTGTCGTCACGGTGTATAGCTTTACATAGCTTCAAGCTGTGGCAAATGAAAATCACTATTTCTAATAAGGCAACACAACACTACTCTTTTTTTTTAAATAGAGCTAGCTGTCTTACGTAATCTGAGAATTGTGAGAACGTTTTACATGAACAAAGTCTCAAAATCTCCCTAGTTTTACAAAGCCCTCTCATTTAATGTTCCAGACGGATTCCGCTCAAATAAAATATCGTTAACGGCAGTTTATCGCGATAGTAATAATGTTTAACTGCCCGTTAAAGCGAATGACTGCTAGTTTTATCTATTTCTAATGTGCAAAAATATGATTAAACGTCAAGGTAGGAACACATCAGCCGAGTCATATGAGGCAAGTCATTTGAGGCAAATCTGTAAAACACTAGCACAAAAACCATTCCACGACTTGGCTATTTATAAGTTGAACAAATTTGGTGTACAAGCATAATTAAAGTTTTGAAGAGAAGTTGATTGGCAAAGTCTGATTTACTCACACATTGAAGAAAATTATTCACGGAAGCTCCTTTAATTCTTGTTCTATATTTGAACCCGGTTTATTTGCAACTCAGATCACAAAAATAAATCAGTAATATATAAGCAGTTTGTTTGAGTCACACAATGTCTCTCAGCGTGTGTTGGTTGGCTGGTTTTCTCGTGGTTTAACCGCTCCCGCTATAACTATGTTCCTGAAATATCGCCATATTACACCCTGCTTTAGTCACGGAATTTTATCCGAACACATTTGATTTGATTATTTCCAGTGACATTTGTACATTTTCGGATAAAAACTTGGTTGGGTTATTAAGTCATAAAATCAAAAATCTAATCTTAAATCAAAGTGCTTTATTTCCTTTATATTTTACAGAACTCTTGGACACTTCATGTTATGATATAAATAATTTAAAATTAATATAAAAACATTTATATTTCTTTCGGTTTCTAACCATTGTGAATTTTCGTGCAATCAGCTCCAAATAAAAAAGCTGGGATCCAAATATAAAACAAACTTTGATAACTCCACGCGCAACACAATACGCAATGTATAACTATCATGACAAGACCTACAAACACTAATTCTGAACTACTATCTAGACCTTTCTAAGGACAGGCCAGCGAAGATGAATGGGACACCGCGCCGGGATAATCCACGCACGATCTAGGGATAACAATGTGGCTTGTTTATCCACTGCTTTGTTTGTCACGCCTCACTGTATCTTATTTATGGTCTGGATTTTAATGGATCACGCTGGTCTTCAGACTTTAGGGCAGTAAGGGTTAGCAACTAAATTTGCAACTTGCTCAAAGTTGTTTATGTACTCCTAGTAGTTCCTAAGCATATTTTCTATGTGACGAGTCGTTTTTTCGGAATCTATTCTGACAGTCTATAGTAGCTTTAGGTAATAAGGGGCCGGCCACACGCAAGTTCCCATCTTAATAATATAGTAAGGTCATAGACAGGCTTATTCGAATTCTGCATTACGTGAATTAAAAGATATTTTCGGAATTCAGATAAAGTTGGACGTAGATGTCACGTAATCAATTATTATCTTAGGCCTAAGGAATTTATGAGTTCATTCGACCAAATGAAATGAAAAAATAAATTATTTGGGTGGAGCAATAAGAGTCCACCAATAAAAAAAGCAAGGAGCTAAAAAAAGTGAATGGTTTTTTTATTATATTGCTCAGATAATTGTACTGTACTTGACTATTAACAAACAACCCTTTGTGCATTTTACCGCCTACGTTTTGTCGTGGGTAGAAATTAAATAAAAAGTTCCATTATTAGGCCTCTCCGAAACGACACTTTTTTTTACAATATAATGAAAAAAATATCCTCTCAAAATAGCAGCCCCAATAAATAAGAAATTGGCGGAAATGAACACAAAGCCTTTCAAGACCTAAAACGTCCTATCATAACATCTTCACCTTTTACATCTCAACTACTCAATTGTCTTTCAAAGGGCACTTCTTTCGTTATTATTTTTGTTTACTTTGAAGAAAAACGTCGCAGTAGATCGAGGGGATCCGGTAGGTTTTCTTTCATTATAGGATCATTGACCTCGTAGACGGAATAATGTTACGATTTGTTATGTATTGTATAGTGTACGTTGTAGATAATGGTAGATTTTATGGTTCCCTCAAATCAAATCTCTGTGTGTAATCTAAACAACTATGTTATTATGTCAACAACGCTTTATCCTATGCAAAGATCGTCGGTCTTTGTTCTTCCTGGGACAACAGCGTCTCAACAACACAATAGTTGAAGGTGTCTTCGATACTTTTGTGATGTATCTTCCACGTCGCCACTTAAAACTGATAGGATTGTGTCAAACAAGGGTTTATACATGATTATAAACAAACAGAAGCCTAATATGTTGCGGTAAAAAGGTACATTGGTACTTCTTAATAAGGTACCATTTTAATGAATGTACTCTAATTAAATTAATCACACTATTAGGCGAAATATAAGATTCAGATTAGGATTTTTAGAATATAATTTAGTTCTGAACTTGAAATTATATAATTTAAATCACGTAATCCACCGTGAAGAAGCGAGACCTATAACAAAAGTTTATGTAGGTAATTATTAAAAACGCATAGTTAGTCTATGCATTTTAAATAATTTCAATCCAACCTTCACACATCTCTGAGAATCGTACTGTACCATGACCATGAAAGTCTTTCACCTTAATGTCTTGATACCTACCAACTCAAACATACCACAAGGTTTGCGCAGTAGGCAGGCATGTTGTCTTAATCACTTTATAGTTACGCAAACTAGTTCAATCAACAACACGATGTTCTTTGAACTGCTTTACAAACACACGTGATTTGAAGGCAAGTCTTGTGGTTATTTATCACAAAGTTGATGCTGGGGTAAGTTATCTGAAACAAAATCATCACAATTCTATCCTACTAAAATTATAAAGGAGATGGTTTGTGCCGTTATGAGATGTCCTGGCGAAGACAACGCCTAAACTACGTAAAGGTTCGGGCTTATATATTGTCCTCGTAAAGTATATATTGTCCTCGTAAAGTTCTGGACCCAGCATATAAATATAGTTTAGTAATCTCGTAAAAAGGTGAAAATAACTTAGTTTGATATAATTATGTTGTATAGAAAGAATCGGCCTCGTTCAAAAGTGGGTAAAAGCGTGTAGAGGTGCTATGGTGTAGCTTTTGCTACTCCGTAACGTTCTACGCAAAGCTTCGCCTCGTAGCTATTCGTAGCAACACTAGATAATAATAGAGGTAGATAAATTTCTTTCTGGTTTGTGGAATGCTATTCGGTGATTGTAAATCAACGACTTTACAAAATCATCAGAATAAAAAAAAATCTTCTCATCATATATCAGAACGTGTCTTGAGTTCTTGACGACCAACGACAAATATTTTGCGAAATGCCAATGTTTGTTCAGTCCTACGAATATTATAAATGCGAAAATTTGTAAGTATGGATAGATAGATGGATGGATGGATAGATGGATGGATGTTTGTTACTCGAACAGATCTGGATAAAATTTAGCACAGAGATAGATTATAGCCTGGAATAACACATAGGCTATATTTTATTCCGGAATTCTCACAGGAACGGGAATTAAGCGGTTTCGCGAGAATACTCGAAATACTAATCCTGCGCAGACGAAGTCGCGGGCACCAGCTAGTTTAAAATATTTATCTATGTATGTAATGTATTCTATTAAGTAAATAAGTCATCTAGTAACCGCAACACAAGATCTGCTTAGCTTGGGACGATAATTTATCTTGCGTTTTATTGAAACAATACACACAACACAACACAAACACTCACAACATTATAAAACAACAAATTATCTGAATAAAATATAATATTAATTATATTTAGGGATAACAAACGACTAAATTACATTTTTATTACAATTATTACTAATAATAATAATGAAGTTTAAGTAAGTTAAAGTCGAATCAAAATATAAAAATTAGATTTATCTTACTAAAAGTTTTTCCTAGCAAGCAATATCATTAATCAGCTAATATCTTGTTTACTAATTGTACTATTTTCAACTCGATTGAATACGAAGACCCGTATTCACAAAAATATAGAAATATTTTGAGCGTACGTATTGCCAACTTTGAAACAGCAATTTAGAGAAATATCAGCCTTATTTTAGGTGTTTTACAGTACATTATAGGTCAGTGACCTAAACGACGATAATAACTACCACTTTGTCTGACTAATTTTAGAAAGTGAGACATCTCTCCTGGGTTTTAGATAAAACTATTTTAGGTTTGACACAAAACTTTATAATGAGGAGGTTAGGGTTTGAAAATATCGCTTTGGTTTAATTTGCTTTGATTTCAGAGAATTCTAAAAAATATTAGTTTTTTTGCTTGATACCTGTGATACCATAATTGACTAATTATACCCAAATAATTTTAACATCTCAATCGCGCAAAGTGGTAATTGTTACTGAATTTTGCCAAAACAAAATCTTTGCACCATATTAAGTTAGGTATGTATTAGCCATATTATGTTGGTCTACTTTAAAGTTATATTAAGGATGACACTCATTAAGGAAAGCCTATGTCCAGCAGTGAACTTATATTGATTCTAAAAATATGTTTCTTACTACCAATTGGATCTAGTATCTAAAATAAAGCTAAGTATCTATGGAAGTAGATCGAATCTCAAGACGAGGAACTTAAAATATAACTTTTAAGTATCATCAAATCCGATATCGCTATCTCTATAAACCAGCACAACGTGTCATAAAGTATTTATTTTATAACTCTGCGTCTCGCCCGAGTCCGCTTGTCTGCGCTCACGTATGGTTTCATACTTCGGAACTTGTGAAGTAGAATCAATTCAGAAGATTTGTTACATCTGTATGGCTCGACGCGTCCAATAATAGACTCGAAAACTTTACGAGTCTGCTATCTGACTTTTATGTGGGGTTTCTTACGAAGTCAACTCTTGCTCTTCGAGCACTGACCGTGGAAGCTGTTAAGCACTACACTAGTCTTACAGATGGACGTCCGTTGTTCAACAAAACAAAATATGTATGTACTAGAACTCATTATAGCTCGATTTCTGCCTATACGACTAACTCAAACTCAAACGAAAGTAGACATCACTCTAATTTACAAACGATTGTGCTACAGTAGTAAGACTACTACGCTAATGAGACAGTACTATAAGATTAACTTAGTCAGCTTCACTATCACTACAGAGTATAAAACAAAGTCAATTTCTCTGCCCCTATGTCCCTATGTATACTTAAATCTTTAAAATTACGCAACGGATTTTGATGCGTTTTTTTTAATAGATATAATGATTCAAGAGGAAGGTTTATACGTATAATAAAACCGTGCGAATCCGGGGCAGGTCGCTAGTAGCTCAATAAGACGAGGTGAAAGCTGTCTATAAATCTACCAGAATAGCATCCTACGCAGCAGCTTCCTTCTGAATGTAATCATAATGACATACAAACCATGGTATTTTTTTCTTAATTTTTATTTGTAGCTAACACTGAGGTGTATTATTATGTGGAAACCAAATATCTCGTGATAGAACTATTGTAGGAACGTCACGGATGTCTTTATTCGTTGTGGCATGGATGGTATGATACTGAGAATGATGTTGGGTAAGCAAAAGTTGCACTTTTATAATGACTTTACTTGTAGTGGATAAGCGTCTTGCTGGCCCTTAAGTTTTCAAGTTAATCCACAAAAACAAGCTAAAGTTTTAAAACATTAATTAGCAGACGAAACGGTTACCTTATCTCAATAAATCAACAGCTCTATCTTAATGTCTTAATACTTTAAAACTCGCCCGTCTTGGGAAATTATCCCTTCTTGTTCTGTTCACTGCCAAGGTCAAAGAATTCGTTGGGAAATATCTGTCACTTTACGAGTTTAATTAAGCGTACTTACGTGAAGTAGTGTCTATCCTGAGTCAGTCTCTTTCTTCAATATGGAGATAGGTACCTGAAAAAACCTCTCGCTCTTAGAAGAGAAAACGCTTTGAACGTGCATTTGTTTTCGTAAGAGTTATCTAGCCTATACTATCTCCCCCCGTACGACTCACCTACCTGTAGTCCTAGAAGGTAACTAGCTCTCGTACGAGGACATAATCGTACAATTAACACTATCCTGTTTGGTTCCTTTATTGATAAAACTTGTATAGGAATATTTCAAATTAAAATTCTCAGCGATTTTGAGACGAGAGAACGTCTGTGCAGCAATTCTTTTTTTAACCATCCGAAAGACTACAAAAACATGACATGGTACAAGTTCAACACCCTGACAACGAGTCTAAAGAACATGCATGTGAATAAGTCACACACCATTTTTACGATGCACTCAACAGTTTTCCTAAATCTGCGAAAGTACAATGAATTTCTACTGCTCCTCTACAGCTTTATTAGTTCCCAGAATAAATTGAAATTTTCGGCGGAATTTCAAAAAATCGTCGTTTTTATGAACAGTAAGATAAATTCCGTCGTCGGATTATCTAGTGAATATCTTGAAAGGGCAAACCTAACCAAATCGTGTTTGGCTGAATTTGCATATTAAGCTGCACTTGGTACTTTCTGAAGTACTTTGCATCCGTCGGAGATATTGTAGGAATTTGTAAGGATGGAGTTTTGAATTTTAAATGGTTGTCATATTTTTGGTTAAATGAGAATAGAAACCATTTTGCCTAGACCGAACAAGAAGATATTTACATAAACCTTACGCAGAAATATGCCAGGACAAAAAAGGGAAAGAATATTGCTAAGCTAGTCAAGTCCGAGTCATACCTAATAGAAACTGTGACTATACCTACTGGTATCGTAAGTTTCTCTTAGGTCAACTTTGAAACTTTAATGAAAGACGTTATTTAAATGAGCAATAATAATTATCAGATGTTCGTTAAGGTTACATCCAACTCATTACACAAGCTGTTTTCATAATGACTGTTTGTGACGCTCTGAACACGTCCACATAGTATGGACGTGTTGTGATGTTCAGTGAATCATAATGCTGTTGACTCACGATAAATTAAATTGTTAATATTAAAAATGTTCTTTATCTCTTTAAATTAGTATAGCTATGTATATATTGATATAACAGTCTGCAGTTAGCTCAACTGATAAAATTATAAAAAACATGTTCTAATTGGCTCTATTCTTTAACATAGTATATTTTATTATAGTTTGTTTGTATGTACAACATGAAAATGATAGCAGTTTGCCTAAATGCCAGATTTTTATTGTTTCGTGTTTTTGGTCTAGATGTAATCAATCATTCTGTAAAGTATCTATCACAATTCGAAACATATTAATTTAATTAATGAATACCGTTCAAGAGA
Organism: Eupithecia centaureata; assembly: GCA_944547425.1. NCBI lineage: Eukaryota > Metazoa > Arthropoda > Insecta > Lepidoptera > Geometridae > Eupithecia > Eupithecia centaureata. Next base: position 489,504 of record OX155680.1, on the reverse strand, counting down.
GGCTTTTATACAAAAGCAAGCTTCACAGTGATTGAGTGTGATGAAACTAATTATTTAACTTTTTTATAAAATAAGAACTTCATTGCTTTTAAACTTATTAAAGACAAAATATACAAGCTCTTTTAAACAGGGCTGTAAAGAGATTATCAAATTTTTTTAAAATAAAAATACAGTGTCGTGTAATTGGGTTCACTGGCCCAAATTACATGACTCGCTTGCAGAATAAACTGTAACTACGAGGGCCGCCATTATAAGCTAAATGAAGGCAGTGAACACGTTTAGCACGAAAAGTAAAAAGTTTTCAAAACTTCTAAATTAATGGAACAAATAGCTGAATAACTAAACCAAAGCCTCGAGTTTGGTTGAAGACCATTTCTATGGGATTTGGTACAGAGTCTTTATGGTGCAATCAGGGAACTATGCAAATCCCATATAAAAATTTAATTAGTCGATACCAACTGAACTCAATTCTTTGTTGACGAGTGGTCTATACGCCTGTGAATTATTTCTATTAGAGAGAACTAAAACATAAACCAGAATAATCACTCAGCATCATCTAGCCCTAAAAGTAAGCAAAGCTGTGTTATGAACACTAGATAATTTGTTTTTGAATTTATTTATTTTTCAAAAAACACAGTAGATTGCATTACAACATTTCTGCCAAACTGTGTAACAGTTTGTCGGCAGTAGCTCTCATGGACATTTTGGCACATAGTTAATGTACTTAACTAATCTACTTACTGAATTATTAATACATAGATAGATATATTTTTATTACGCATAGAAAACACTCTGAAAAAATTTAATATCTGGGGATAGTACAAACATCTGTCCCGATATAAGAATCAAACTTGAGTCTCAAGCCAACCTTCGCCCTCCGCTCCACATTGACTGGTTCCCTAATGGGATCAGAGCCAGTAAAAACAATCACTCGGTCTACGAACTGGCTATGTGTAAACGAGGCTCCCAGATGGCAACAGTTGGGTCTAAACTGTTAGTGTTATTTTGACCTTAATCGTTAAGTAGGTACTAGATTGGGCGCCTTGGGCGGGCCAATGCTTATCTTCCAATGGCTGATGTAACAGCGTGTTGGACCCAATTGTTAGAGAAAATTGACCTTAATGGTGTAAGGTAATCGTTTTGACACAAAAAGTTACAACTGGAATAATGTAGGCGAAATAATGAAATTGGGGGACCTAATATTCCTTAGATTTTGAGAATACTTTGTTATTAGGACGTAGGGTCATGCTATTCAAAATATTGTAGAGATTTGTGGAAGTTTTTACAGCTTCAATATTTATTTATCAAATAGAAAAGATATCCTATCTTACAGTCACGATATATGTGTCACATTTTTTCAAATAAATTATTTGTTATTTATATAAATTCATCTTTACTCGGCAGGTATTGAGTAAAATTAAACTATGCTCGTGTCAAATTGTTTCCATTAAAGTGGCAACAATAAATAGCTAAGATGACCCCTTTGGCCACCGGTGGGCAATCAACCTGCGGTTTTGAGAGATTTATTTATTGGCGCCTAAATTCTAAGGCCGAGAGTAGACGGGCAATTGCGAGCAGTTTACTGTGGGTACTTACAGACTGCGTTGCCAGGAGTTAAATTCACAAAAGCTTTATGGCAAATCTTTACTACTACTTTTTCAAACTTTTAGTTACGTTCACATTATTTTTTATTATTGTCTTACTAAATTAATTATAAGCAGATTTGGTATAAGGGCTTAACAATTGACTACCACTGCTGGACATGCACAATGCACATTACACTGCTTCCTCTAATGAAAGCCATAGAGCCCTGTCTTCAGCTTATTTAACAAAACCACATTTTATAACATCCAAAAAGATTTTTATTTGACTAATCAAGAACAACGTTTGTTTGGATACAAACTTTGGTGTTCTTACAACACTTATAAACTAATTTACGAAATGTAAGCGACATTTTATGAAAAACAAACTTATTATATTTCTGCATAAAATACATTTTGTTGATTGTTTGTGTAATACCAGCCTTATTAATACCAAATGGGGCTATAAAGCGATAAAGTAATTTAACAAGTTAGCTTTATGGATCGTTCCAGTGATTAGTTAGAACCACTTATAAGTTATGATCCCAATTTGACCCACTTGGGAGTAGAACCATCAAAACAATTTCACTCTAAACAGTTTCAATTGTTCATTGAACTGCATTGAGGGTTAAATTTAGAAATGATACTAACTTGTACCCAAAGTTGATTCTGAGTGCTTTGTGACACAACACAATTTTAGAACTATCAGACTTTGATTAGGCTTTTATACCCTATTGAGACATACTATTCAAATACAAATACATCATCAAATCATATCCATGCAAAAAGCAACATTAAGATCTGTTCAGCCACGCAGTCGTGAATAAATAAAAGAACAGATGAATATAACCACTGAGGCAGATATTCAATTATGAATTTATTAGTTCAGAAGGCAAGGATTGTCACCGGAATTGAGAGCGGGGGCTAAATCGTGGGCGTCACGGTCTCAATTACAACTTCAAAGTTACAAAGTCATTCAATTGAATTTCCTTATCAAATTCTTCTGTAACATTTCGAACTTCCGTCATGCGGTCAATGTACTGAAACATAGTCTAGTAGCGAATTTAAAACGGCTTTCTACTAAGTCCAGAGCAAAGTTCAACGAAATTGAAGTATTGAATAATTGGAAGCAATGCCGGAGGATATTGTTACTGTGTTGTTTGAAATCTGTCTGAGTGTTGAAGATTTTTAATGGCAGCAGGATCGTGCTTGTGAATTTTTTTACGGATCTTGGGAAATTGAATGTGAATCGAGATATTGGCAAGGATTAGTGTGGAGGTTGCTGACACTAGAGTACAAAAGTGCTTAGGTTCTTTTTCAAATGAATCATAGTCACATCGACCACGTTATGGATAGTGGTAACATTTACCCATGGATTCTCATAAATAAATAAATAAATAATTAAATAAATTTATAAACTCTTGCCTGCTTAGTTTTAAACACTATGTATTAGTTTAGATTCATCATCATAAATTAGGGCAAAACAGTTTTAAAATTGAAACTGTCCCGCTTTTATGGGTCACGATCTGTCTGTTTGCATTATCATCCTGTAGGACAGGTAGACAGATAGACAGCAGAGTCTTAATACCTAAAAGGGTACCGTTGGCCCTTTGGGGACCTAACTCTAAAAATAACAAAATATTAGTGTCTAACGCTTAAGTAGACAGGGCGCCAAAAATGCTATTTACCCGAGCACTTAGCCAAAAATAGACAACAAGTGAACTGAACTCATGAAGAGGCTCGAATTACTGTGATATCATGCCAATAAAGTAACTCAACTTGGTTTAAGAATCACAGTATAAGAAATATTTAAAAATGTCAACAAAGACTATAAATAAATAAAATACATATCTTGGACAATTCCATCTACACAGCACCATCTAGGCCCAAAGTAAGCTACACTAGTAAGTACTATAGATGAATACTAGATGAATGAAAACTTTTAAGATATTAATTCTGAACAATTACAATTACATAATACAAGTAATAACCATAGGCTTAGCAATTACTGAAAAAATTCTATGCCTATGTTAATAACACTAAAATACGCAACGACGCATAATTTCAGCGCAGAGAAAGGATGAGGATAAAACGCGAATTGTTGAAACCCATTCATAAATGTCGTACTAATTTAGTGAATTGTTTAGATAACCCAGTGTCATATAAATTATGTAGTTGCATAAAATATTAATTTTTAGGAATTATTTCTTTGCTTAGTATGAGTCCTTTGATCACAAGAAAGAATTTCAAATCGAACGTATTCAAAGGATATATTTTACGTCTGTGAAGTCATCAACAATTCACGCACCCATCTTTCTTGATTCTTTTACAAGCTTTGTTGTTTTGTCCTCAGCACTCATCGAGATCTCTTTTGATGTATTTCGAAGTCGAACATCTTGACTTTGGGTGTTGAAATGTCAGAATGAACGCGTGTTTCCTCGTAATAGTCGTTATTTTAATTTGAACAAAAACCTGTCATTTTATTGCTTTGAATATTTAACGATGTTAAAACATAGCGTTATATTCAAATGGTGGTGCAGTATTTTCTTCCCATAGTTCGTCCCAGGTTACTAAATCCGCACTTAGCCTTGCCTTCGACTTCGGTTGCACAGGTGGCAAAAGTCAACCAGCGACGCAGGAGATTGAGGGATCGATTCCCAGAACAAATGTTTTCTAAATTGTAATAAATAAAATTCTATTTCTCTAATTTGTTTCAGATTTTATTTATTCATAAGATTTCCTATTTATACAAGGATATTATTAAAACTATTTATACCTCTAGTATAACCAAAACAAGTATTATTGTATAAACAGAAACATTACATATAATAGAACGTAAATTAATGTTTAGTACTTAATCGGTTATTAAAGTACCCATACAAAATTTCTTCTTATTTTTGGCAATATTAAGCATTGAAAATCCAAAATAGATTTCCGCCACTTAACTCTTCAATCTGATGTTCATCCCAGTCCTGGATAGCCATAGACTAAGGTCCACAGCCTTACCTGCCCACGTCACATGTTACAATGCTATAAACGTGCTTAATTACCTACCCACCTGTCTCTCGGATGTCTTGAAATGACTCTTTTTATAAGCCTATAACAATCCCTTTATGGAGTACTTTCATTGATAAACACTTGTATTTCTTTTGTATTTAAGAGCTGAGGTGACTGAATCTGGCATTTCATCGCCAAATTTTTCAACCGCGCGTGATTTTTGTTTGTCTACGCAGCCGATGACCCTATGTTAAGGTGTGGTTAGAAATGTTTAATTAATGACACATAGTTGTAGCTGTTAGCATAAATCTTGAAATAAATAATCATTTTTTATACCATTATTAGTAATAGCGAAGAGCCTCGATAACATCTCAGAAACTATCGCCAGTTTGTTGGATGAAGGTTCAGATCCAAAAAGCGGTTCTCTTGAACTCGGCCCGTATCGTCAGGAAGTTCCTGTGTCTGCATCCCTAGTCACCGGCTGCCTGAGCCTAGCTTCGCGGTCAGATGATCTATCGTTTTGACATATTTTTTACCGTAGATTTTTTATAATATTATTGCATTTTATATACCTAGTGAAAAAAAAACATTTTTAACGAGAATAAAAAGAAATAAAGTGTCATAGTTAGAATATTTATATCCGCATTCCTATTCCAAGTTTTTGTTATTTACCATATTAATTTACCTTAATTAATCTAGAACACGTCTAGAAGCTTTTGAGTTTGAAAGAATTATGCTGACAAGTGCATTTTAGTGTGATTTTAGTAACAAAGTTACAACCTGTTATTCATTTTATAGGTAGGCATTAATCATAGAGTTTACAAAGGGACTTAAGCACAAAAAGCCTGCAGTGCTCTTAAAAAAGCTCTTAAAGCTATTGCTCTCTCTTCCGGACTTTGATTAGTACTTATTCTCATGTTTGAATCTTCTTTCCACTTCTTAATTATTTTACAAACAAAAACCTATAAGATTAAGACGTGTAAATTTGTAATACATTGGACCGTGGAGGGTGACAAATGCCGTTCAGCTGTGGATGATGATGATTGAGAAAACTTTTGGCAAAGTAGACCTTGTTCAATTGGCATATCAACTATAATGAATCCACAAAAAAGTCAAGACGTATTTATAGCCGGTTCGGTGAATGAATGAAACTTGCCGGAAAAAACAAGCAACATGATCTCCTGAAACCGTAAAAATAAGATTCGCTTAAAAAAGTACGTAGTAAATTACGTCAGTACATTTTCTATTTATGTTTAACCAAAAGTTAGGTCCGCCTACATCAAACCAAGGCAAGGTTTCGATTATTTGAGACCTTTTCGTTATATGATCTGCTATATGATGATATAATAACATCATCATCGATTTATTATTAATTTAATTATCAATTTATTTACTTATCATAAACTCAGTTTTTAGTATATAATTATAAAATTAAGTTTCAAGTAGTAGTACTAAGTGAAAAAGCTTTAAAAGTCGATAGTTTTTCATTTAGTGCCAACATGACTACAACAAGGTAAATTATTAGAGGAAGATAAACAGTAGAGAATGTACTAAAGTACTCAATACTATTTCGAGCAGAACTCACAAAACCGTTGCAATGTGTTTCCCTAATACCATTATGTGTTATTATGCAAAGTGGCCGCACATTACACGTGGTGCCTTCAAACTAGGCCATTCACCCCCAAATCTAGGTAACCTGCTTTTGCCACCTAGATTTTTGTGGAACACTATTAGGTCTATTGGATTTTTGTTGAATAGATTTATATAATTATAGGTTCAATAATGCTTCATAGGCGAAGGCCTTTGAATGCTGGTCACAGAAAAAACACCAGCCGGTTTCGATACGTCTAATTTAAAGCACCGAAAATAAAAGCTATTAGGAATCTAGTTCAATCGATCGTTATTTGAGCTAGACTTACACAGGGAAAGCGTTAAGTAATATTTACTTTGGGCCTACTAATGCATCTACTAAACTTTGATTGTGTAACAATGTCACAGTTTTTTACCGGTTATTTTTGTGAGAGGTTTTTTTCTGCTCTTAGGATAAAACTAGACAGAATTAATAAAAATAATAATTAAACGACTAATTAAAAAAACATTTATTTGAACATTGACAATTCTGTTATTTATATGTACCTATACATAGGTACATATATTCTGATAGTTTTTTTTACAAAATAGGTAAAAATATTGGTAAAAATATTGATGAGAAATTTTGGAAATTGAAAGAAGAAATTCGTTTAAAAGAACTTATTTCCCGTCTCAACACAGAAGCCATGTTTACTCAACAATGTAGGTTCATCCTCAAACGTAACCTCAAAGCTGAGTAGTCTACCCTCAAAAGGTGAGTGAATCGCGTTTTCTATTCACACCTGAGCTTTCCGGGTCACCCGGTTGCGGAAAACGATTTTAGGAATTGGGGGGCTTCAGACTATTTTAATAGAACCTTTAGATAGATCTAGAGTCACTCTTATAGTGAGTCTATATAGAGTTATTCGTAAAGTTTCTCTGAAAGACAAAATTCGTAACAAATACATCAAAAAGAGAACCAAACGACATAAAGATTGAGTTAGCTGAAGTGGCAGTGGGCCGTGCATATCTCGCGAAGAACCGAGTAAACGTATTCTTGATTGAAGACCGTTACTTTGCTTCCGACTTAAGGCGGATGCTGAATGCAGCAAAGTGGACACAGGGGAAGGCTTTTCTTATTTTTGACAAGAATAGGCTGATGATGATAATGATGATAGACTACATCGATTCGAATGGGAATTTGTTATTGGCAAGAATAGAAAAAAGTATTTGTGTAGAGCTATGTCATTGAAAGTTGAACAAACCAATAATTTTTATAGCTTGTAAATCAAAACCAGAGCAATATTTATGATACCTAATAGAATGCACCTGTAAAAATACTCATATATAAAAGTTGTACTCAAGTTTAATTACACTTTATTAAAATGAATTAATAGTTTTCTACAAAAGTTTTGATTAAAAAGGCGTGTCGATTATGTATCTAAAAAGTTAAATTATTCGTTTCTTTTATAAAAATACTGTGTAACCCACCTTAAATTATAAAAGAATGGAGGTGTACCAATTACGTAGTACCAACCTATTAGTTTTCTAGAAAAACAGTTGTATCTTTATTTAAAAAACACAGTTTCGAATTATAATTCGTTATTCATTCTCAGTTTTAATTCAAAGAAAAAGAAAATAACGTTTCTGTTCTATTTTTAAAATCCTATGCCAACTAAACACTTCCCCTAAATTGTCCCCTCAGACACGTAAAAAGCGTCCGCGCCAGCAAAACGGCGCGAAACTCCGAGCACACTCCGTTCTTTACAGCACGGTCAGCTGTTTGCGGTCACTGACCCCTGTAGGTGCTCTACGTACACTGGCGTGCAACTGCACTTTGCTAATTGGAGTTTTATTGCACTCGGAAATAATGAATGGCGTCTAACGACAGTTTTACGGCAAATTTTACGCGTTCGTTTTTATTCGTGTTCCACGTGATGTTTGAAATTATTGTTTTACTGAGCTTAAAATGAACCTTAGGAAGTTGGATTGACAATTGATAATATCTTACTACCTATAATAAAATATATCTAGTGCCTGTTTTCATGACTTAACGTTTACGATTCTTGATGATATTGAGTATTGGACATAGGATTGTGGAGAAAGGTTCCTGGAGCAAAGAGATTATGCTCTTGACTGACTTTTTATCCACTAGAGCAGAGCCTGGGCATCTATTATCCTGATATTTTATGATAATTTGTAAACTGTAGATTGTAGTTTACTTTAACGTCTTTTTTATTGTAGATTGTAGTACACAGCAAATCACAAGATTATAAATGAAAATTAAGGTCAATGCACCTTTTCACTAAGAACACAATGTTGGAACTACCTGGATCAGGATGTATAGATAGATATAAGCATATATCGGTGATAGAAAACCAGAATAATCCTTTATTATCTTAACAAGCAAAATAAGTTTGCCTATAAGATCATTTTGGAAATCAGGTAGAGTAACAGCGGCTCGGCCCGCCTCACAAACTTCTTTTTACGATCTGCAGATATTTTACTCCATATGTTCTGAGTGTTTTCAGTGTTCTGGAGTGTTGTAGACTTAGGTAGGAACCAACTTGCGCTAGTTGAGGCGAACCGACATAAAAAATGTCATTTAACCCTTTTACAACCCTGGCCTAAATGCGGCGAGTGTTATGATGATATCGTTAAACTCTCGTGAAAGGCGTTCAGATTTGATCTTTATTTGTTTAATATGAAAATTGCTTTTTAAGTGAGATTTTCAGGAAAATTTAAAACATAAAAGTGATATAAAACTTTAAGATACAAATATTTTTTCAATTTGTTTACTTAGAATTAGAATAAAATATAAGTTACACTATATTGTTACGCTAATTACACTAATGACTGGAAAAAATATAGTCTTAAAGTTTCCAGTTAGTTTTAATGTATTCAGGTTCTGCAAAAATAAAAAATCCTTCTACTTTCACTTTAAACTAATCCATCAATTTATTTCGAGAGCTAGTAAAAACATAAAAAAACTTAAAAAAACTAGAGTCGTAACTTAATTTAACTCGCATAAATTACTCGCACTCGCATAAAATGTTTAAACCGCCATTTTCATTGCGGGATTTTTCCTCAAAAGGTGACTCACCCGTGCTTCCAGAGGTGATGAACTAATAAAAAGTTTATCTTTAAATTATGTCTTCGACTGTACGTACTCCATCCGCTTTGTTAACTTGAACCTACAGGCTTAATTGAAGAACGTATATCTTTCAGGAAGACTTCTAAGTCCTGTACACCAAGGTTTAAATTCCCTTGAGTATTTTGATAGAGATACAAGGGGAAGCAGGTAGGGTGTTGCTTTTCTTCGACTTGATTTGTGAGCTACAAAAGAAGTGCTTAATAAACTGTTGAGTGAAATGTTTCACTTTGTCATTCGTTTTTTGACTTTGAAAAGGATTGCTGTCATTCTTTTTGTGGGATACAAGACAGACAAGCCTCATCGTAAAAGGAATATTTAATACATATAACTTGTTTCAGGCACTATGTATTGTTTTCCATTTGCGAATAAAAAAATAAGTGATGAAAAAATCAATTTAAATAAATATTCTGGACAGTCCACACAGCATCATCTAGCCCCAAGCTAAGCAGAGGTTGTGTTAAGGGTACTTGATGACTGATATACTTAATGCAATACATTACATAAATAGATATTTCTTATTATAAATTGAAACAGCAAGTATTTCATATTCTAAAATAATTCAATGTTTAAAATTTGACTTTATTGAGCTTATGTTGTAAGTCTGAAACCTACCTTTATCTAGATTTTTTTTTTATGTCACTAACTAGTTAATAAGCAATTATTCTATATCAGAGTTCTCCGACAAGCGTGTTTTAGTGAATCCTTACACTTTGTAAATAAATAGTTTTTTTCCTAATGTCTAGCGTGAGATTTGTATAAATCATTGATTTCAAATCACTTTTATTAAATTTTCTCGTATAATTATTTTCCAAACACAACTTTGTAGACACTTACTAGTAAATAAGCAATTATACTGTATCGGAGTTCTCCGACAAGCGTGTTTCGGTGAATCCTTACCATAAACAAACCGCGAATGCAAACTTTGCTCTCACAAGTTATATACCAGCTATAATTACCCGTGTGGGAGTCACCGGGCTTGTTTGAATGAAGTAGATGATACTGAAAGTATATTTAAGTAAAAACAGACTTTTTACTAGGTTAGTAGGCCCATAACGATGTGAGAAGGTCCTTTATTTACTTAAACGCCTACTCTACCAAAAAATTGCTTGTACATTTATCTTTTCCAAAGGTTGCCTGAAAGTGATCGCTGTATATATGGGATAAGACCGCCGATCGTGTCACTTTAGATGTAATTAGTATGCTGCTCTGTAACATTTTTTTGATGGTGATAAAGAAATTATCAATCTATTTCTATTTTTTGTGTAGGTTACTATTTGCCTATAAATAGTACTTTTTTATTTTAGATAATCTAATCATCATTTTGTTTTCTGCGAACATCGTAAGAGATCAAACAAGACCTTAATTCACCTACGTCGTTTTAATCTAACACGTAACTAATGCAATCTGACTTATAGTTATAGTTATTATTAAAAAGAATAACCCTCTTGGATTTAGATAGGGCATTTACTTGTTCCATTTCCAAGTGAAATAAAATATATAATGCCGTTGGCCTAACTGCCCATTGCTTCTGACAACGCGCTGAGATTATCTTTCATCCATCTAATCTCCCTTTTCAAGGGCAGAAAAAGCTTATCCTAAAATCGTCGGCCCTTCGTTCTGTTCCTACCAGGGGATTCGTTTGAAATCACATCTTTCATAACAATAAAATAAAGTTTTATTTACTCTGACAAAGTCTCCGAATAAAAATGTATAGAGTCTACACATAAATATTTTGAAGATGTGACCGATATGTGGTCGCGCCATTACGGAAAACAAATTATTTGCATAGCACATCACAAAGAATAGAAACCAATAAGAACGGGTTTTTGAAATTGAAACATTTGAGCTAACTGCAGACTGATGTAAACAAATTCTATAAGCAGGCTGTGTGAGAGTGGTAGCTCATGACCCATTTCAAAGGTATTGCTTAAAGGAACCGCCAAATATGAATAAATCATACAGTAGCAAATTAAGGAGGAGTCACTTTGTTTCAATTTCTTATTTTGCACCATAAAATTGTTTTTCAGATTTGTGATTGTAAGCGGTCAGCAAATGGTCGGGTCAAGCGAGTTTAAAGCTAAGGTATCTTCAGTTAACCGCGATTCTGATAAATAGTCTCTGTGACAGGCAGACGAACCTTTTTCTATTTTATAGTTAAAATATTCGTGTAAACGACCGCGGAGGCCGAACGTAAACTCGTTGGCCGCGTTGACTATTGAAAGCTTTTAGAATTCAACGCCAGTTTTAGCCAGTTTTAGCTTAGGGAAATAGGATTTAGAGCTTTTAGAATATTTTGTTACGGGAGCTTCGTGCGTTTTTACGGTGCATTTGACATTTACCTACACCTTTTCGTTACGTGGAGACCGTACAAAAGCTCTCAAACAATATGCAAAGAAAATTTAATTTTTGATTTAGTTTTGATTGCTTGTCGAAGTGGGGAAGAACCAATATATAGGTATTTAAATAAAAGTTAAAAGAAAACCATCACTTATAACGTGCAGTCGAATCTAAGTTTAAAGTCATAGTGTGTTGTTCATAGAATCATGTTTCATTATGTTTTATCTAGTAGCATCCTACCAACCGGCATTTTCGCCTGATTAACTTTACTTAAATTAAAATATATATATACATTATACTGATTCTTAATTATACTTCAAATTTACTACCTAGCCTTGGCAAAAGGAGTACCAAATTTAGTCTAGTTCTTCGTGCGAGATGCATGAAGTGTTGACTTTCAATCTACTTCTCTCGCGTAGGTGATTACATAGGGCTTAATGTAATAGCAGGGTTAAAATTATTTACAATTACGCGGAACATTTGGTATCTGTAATATGTGTAGGTATATACCGAACTCAGATTCAGAGATCAGAACTCATTGGTCAAATTATTGATCAGGTTCCTCACCTAATCTCTAAGCTAAGCTGTCTAAAAAAACGTGTGCAATTCATATTAAATACGGTATAGGTATGTTCTACTATGTAAACATACCAAATAGCCAAGCTGTTTAATATGCAAGACGAGTTAAGGGAGTGTAGATAGAACATAAATCTATTAGACAGGACACGATGGTTTTCATTAATCAGAGTACGGCCATTGGGTTAGCGTGTAATGACAACTATTCGAGTGGGAATGTCTGTTAGGTACAATATTCTTTATTAATGATGAAAATTACATCAAGGAATGGAAAAAAAAACTTCTTTTGGTATATCAGTAATCTGTTTTCTATAAAAAAAGTTTGCTATCTTACAGAAAGCAGAATTTTCGTTATAACAGGCATTCTATTGACTGTATACTCATCACCAAAATACACACAACTATCGTAAAACAAGAAAACAAACGTAAAAGTAACGCGAATATGTCGGTTTTATCTCGTAATCTGGAGTAATGTCGATAAGATCATTTAAAAAATCAGGCAGCGCAACAGCGTAACGCATGTATTTGCACCTCTGAAGCAGTGTCAATGTACGATTGTAAAAATGCATTCAGTTTTCTATACGGAAATGTGTCTCTGTCTAACGTTTGTAAGCCTGCATTCCTCTCAATTCTCATCCACACGTCTCAAAACGTCGTGTTTTCACGTTTAGCATCCCGCGCCTTTGACGCCTCGCCTCTAAGCAGGTGGAACGAGGCCGGAAGGTGAAGGTTGGCGACGACGGCTTTACTTTTAAGTATGATGAGGTGAGTGCGTCTTAATGTAATGCTTATAAGATTTAATTTTCGCACGATCATGCCCGAGGTAGAAAATGAAAACATTGCACCTGACTATTTAACAATGAAAACGGCCTAGATATCTGGGTTTTTACTTATTATTATATAAGGTATAATCTCATCGACCTATGTTAGTGCTGTGGACATAGGCCTCCCCTAATGAGTGGCATAGCGCCCTGTCTTCAGCTTGCCGTATCCATCTCACTGCAGTCGAACGCAGATCTTCATCCCACATGGCTGGAGGGTGTCCTAAACAACGTTTGCCAAATCGCGGTCTCCACTCAAGAACACGTTTACCCCGATAGCGATTATGAGACTATGTCATCGAGTCGCTGGTACCCAGGTATTAAAATAAAACAACAATAATAGATAAGTTGATCAAGCTTGTTAAAAAGTTTCAGCCATAGTAATACCCAGGCTGTCCGTGTTTTAAATAATATCTGAGCGTCTTGTCGATGCGTTGCGTGACCCGAGAGCTGGTGAGTATCTGGCGCAGCGCATCAGCATTGTCATAGGGACGCAATGTAGCGTCTTAGTGATGTGTCCAAATCGTATTGATATTGGTCCATTGAGCTACCTCTAGACTGTTTACAACCATATGCAGAAAGCTCAATTGTTTCAACTGTAAATATTTAATAGCTTTTGTATTCTGTGATTTTCTTTATAAAAATAGTAGGGGTCAAACCAAAGCGACCAAATGAAAATGTATTTATGGAATAAACATTTATGATTTCTAGTCTAAGCTAGTGAAAATGTTTAAAAACTGTTTAAAAACTGTAAAGAAGGAGGAAGAGCATTTGCGAAACCATCGCTGTGTATATGTAGAGCCACCTCTGATAACGGAAACTCAGCCGCTCGGAATGAAATGCGGGCTAGAAGCGAACGGAGCAAAAAGAACGAAACTATCCATAGCGGAATAAAACGGAGGTATCCACGGGAATATTCCTGAAATGAATACTAGAAATGAAAGGTGAAGAACTAGTTGTAAATAAAAACAAAACCTAGTTTAAACCTTCACTTCCTTACGTAGAAAGTCCTCTACAAAAATTGACACAAAATCTCAGCAGTTTAGTAAGTTTTCAAACACAGTTTTCATCGGCTGTTTTATTTTTCCTCGTCCATGTTTTGTCACATGTTCCTTTTTCATAACTCAGCTTTATAATTAGATACAATTTTTCTTACCGCATTCATCGCAAATGAATACTCTTGACTATCTCAATTATTCTGGTTGTATTTATCGAAATTAACTTTCAAGAAATTTACTCAATAAAAACTTCTTACCACAAACCTTTTATAGGGTATCAAAATCAACTCATAATTCAGTATTGTCATTTTATTGAAAACTTTGTAGGTGCTACATGGACTCTCAATCCAATTAGTTGTCTCAAGTATTTTATTGGTAGTTAATAACAAGCAAACCATCAACACCTACTTTTCACATAAATATGCTATTAAAACGGAGTAACAATTTATTTCATAGGCCATTTTAATTCACTTTGATCGACAGTTACCTACTTAACGATTATTTAATTAAATAAATTCAAACTTCCTTCAGTTGGTAGGTTATATCTTTTATTGATAACAAAGTAACTTTTTTGACCAGTAAAAGTATAAAACGGGTAGGTGAGTTCTTTCATAGATGTTTTGCGTTTTATATCTTTCTATTTTTCTGCCAATAGGATGTTTTACGACAAAGTTGGAAGTATGAAAACCTTCGCGCAAACTCGTGTGTGATTTCTACTATTCGTTGTCGCACGACCTAGATTAGGTAATATTACATCGCCCACGACCAAGAATAAATGTTCTCTTTATTTACCTAATTTGGTTTTCAGAACGAAAATTACCTGAGTGAGAGATAATTAGCAGACAGTAAAAGATGAAGCCCTGCGTAGGCCGCGTAATGAGACCACATTATAGAACAATCTGACAATGATAATATTAACCAAGACCTTTACAAAGTAGTATAAAAGTAATTTTACTGCGAAATATATATAAACTAAAATAATAGCGCAGCTTAACAACAAATTAAGGCACATTGGCTCCAAAACAAGCCTATCAAATAGGCCTAGTGTTTGAGGTGTATGCTTTTAAGCTAATTTCCCCATTTTACGTCAACTCACCAAATGGGCAAACATTATCATTAGGCTGGGCACACACGAGCTTTGGTTTGCCCTGCCATACCAAAGTCAATGTCATTTGTGGCAGATACCTCGTCATTCGATCACTCTTTTGATGCAATAGTTAAAATCACAATATGAATAATGGCAAGCGGATCTTCGTAAAAATAGGTACCGAAATATTTATTTTACTGAACATCTGGTCGAAATGACGAGTGACCCGAGGGCTGGTGAGTAGAAATACGAGCGCAATGGAGTCTGTAGCTTAGTTGTAAATATAAGTTCAACGAAATTATCTTGTAAAACAGTTCATCGAGAAATAAATCAAATAAATTGAAGAAAGATTATAAAAATCTTAGAATAATTTTAAAAATGATCAAGGGCACCTACACGATACCAAAAGCATTTCATGCTAAAGTTGTTCATTATATTTTAATGGCGAACACACCCCGGTATGTTGAGATGTAAAATAATTTGCTTTGAGTCTTCTTGGAAGCTAATGGAATGTTCAGAGAATAACTACATAACAGCCTTAAGATCCTTGCCTACGTACAATCAGCTGAGAAAATGTGTGCACGGTTCCAAATTAAATATATCCGAATTAACGAAATAATACCTTTAAACTATATAAACCGCATTCGTTAAACTTTGATCATGTGTTGCGGGGTTGATATTGACTTAAGATGCAGGTTCACTGTTTATTAAACTCTATATAACGTAACATACAGAAATCTAAAGCTTTATTTTATGGCACATAAAAAATAGAAAATATTTACAAAATGTAAAGTAAAGTAAAGTAAAGTAAAAAGTATTTATTTTGTGTCACAAAATTACAAGTAATACAGTTGGTACAAATATATGAAGAGAACGTAACAACAAAAAAGGTCGTCGCTCAGCATTATGCACAGCAACGATGGCGCTACTGTGCGCTGGTTTTATGCGACACCTAGAGGGCGTAGCAGCAGCAGCTGTGACACGCGTAAAACAATAAGACAAAGAAAGAAGAAAGAAGTTATACAAAGTTATTGAAATATTTACAAGATGAAACGAAAATAAAGGAACATTAACATAACATAATCAATAAAAGAGGTATTGTACAAAAGGTGAGAACAAAATTTTATAAAATTAATATCTTTAATGATTAATTAATTAATATGACTATCCGATACAAAATGTACGCCTAGAACGACTACCCGTGGAATCTCCTGTGATTGTAAAACTAATAATTAATAAAATGCTTGTAGTATGTATGTTTTACGTGCAAGTAGGCTCGTACAGCACCATTATAATTATTTTGAGAAGTAGATACTACGATATCTAAAAGCACTAATAAGATTGAGTAAACTTTTTCATAGTTACGAGCTTGACAACCGATGTGGCGCGGTGGGCGAAGGTCCGCCTGCGACGCAGGAGGTTGCGGGTTCGATTCCTGCCTCGGAACAAATTTGTGCACGATCTGCAGAAATTTTTTTCGTTGGTCTGGGTGTTTAATTTGTATAATAAAAAATATCTATCTATGTATATAATGTATTAAATATATCAGTAATCTAGTACCCATAACACAAGCTTTGAGTAGCATACTTTGGGGCTAGATGGTGCTGTGTGGAATGTTCAGCATTATTGAATTATTGAGCATAATAGAATTTAAAACTTTGTCTTATACATATTTACGCTGCTGATTGTACCTCCTTAGGAAAAGGCCTTGGTACCGCAGGTTGTTCCAAGTGTTTCTGATAGACCAGTCAGCAGTTTCGTCTAGACTAAGTTCTGGGAAGTTCTCATTAAAGCTTTAGGAATTTGGTGCGTGACGTTTAAATATCAATTTATGCCAACGCGTGTAGTGCAAGTGCTTTATGCCGTTATTCTGGTTCACTTGTTCTGAATCTTAGCGCCAATGGTGCGAAAGGTTTCTTTTGAAAAATATATTAAAATTTGAAACTCAGACTCAAAGTGTTTTATTTTCTTTTGACCTTGGACACTTCAGAAAGTTCATATAAGTAGGTACATAAAATTAGGAGATAAATTGATCACTTTGTTTTTTGTCCAAGAGAGATAAAACAGACAGAGAATACGATGCTAGATTTTACAGTTACACATACTTACCGAGAGATTTCTATTTTTGAGTGTTTCTGATGCAACGAAAAAGTTACTTCACTGCTCAAAGAGATAGGACAATTAGGGATAGTCCACAGTTCCGACAAAGCAGAACATGTAAACAAGCCCTAACGATGCGACCGCTGTTTGCTTCGAGCCAGGCCCAAAGTTTCACCGCGTTGGATGTAACAGAGCTACCTATAGGTTCGAGTAGGTACATAAGACCTAGATACTATTTGGGTGTAGATATCGATGGTTATCTTATTAGTCGTATGCAACATGGAGTCTCGTCCTATGGCTGAGCAGGCTGAATGGTAGTTATTTTTCACTAACAAAATGTTAGAAATTCGTTTTAAAAATTCTTATCCTATCATTTATATTGATATTGCGGTCTTCTCTAGTAAGAAATAATCATAGAAGTAGCCTAGAGTTAAGATAACAGCGGTGTAGCACCCCCTCGGGAAACACGTGAAGCTTCCGCCTGAGCTCTCCCAGGCTGTGTCGGTCTGCCGCCGAGGGCCAGAGGATAGAGGGCACATCAGTGCTAACTCACCTGTGCATTGTAATATGTCATGCGGGTACTAGCTATGTACCCGTCAAAATTGGCCGCCACCGTGGCCGAACTTTGGCTAGAAGGACATCATCCTAGTATTTATCTGAATCGCTTGCCATTTGCAACCTACTTATCCATCGTGGTCTTTATTCTCTTCAACATACAGCTCACGCGACAGGCCTAGTCCCACTATAATTTGAGGACTGATGTGTGGAGGACATGAGCGGATGACCCAGATTTCTAGGTTATTTAAATTTTATATAGGCTCTTGCTTGACAACGGAACCCTAACGATAAAAGTCAGCTCTAGCTCCTCGTAGTAAGGTAAATCTAGCCTCGAAGGTTGGGCCAAGCCAGCGCCGGGGGCATCGCCCCACTGGCCCCGTTCCACATCGATTGCAGCCAATTGCACCACAGAATAACTATATTATTGCACGGCTTCTTGGAATGGAAGTGATTTATCTAGGTGACGCTTTGTTTGTGTTCTTGTAACCCGAGCGATGCGCTATCGACCCGCTGCTGGTTAGCTGGAGGCTCTATATTAATTTATAAATCATTCTTTGAACTTTTGAGCGAAGGACACATTTCTAGTTAAGGAATATGGGTCGTTCATCGTCGGTTTGAGGCTATGAAGTAAATTTAATACATCTTTGCCACTGACACCCATTTAAGTGAATGAAAGTAAGTACCAAGTAGAGTGATTATGACATCACCCAATAAGGTATATTAGGGAGGCGGGTATTAGAAAAGATCATTTCAAAGCGCGATATTATTCGAATCAAATACCACTTTTAAGCCTTTTTTCTAATCTTAAAGGTGTACGTGTGGCTGTATAATAATATAATTCACAGCAGATGACGCCTCGTGTAAAGCTATCTGAAATATAGATGGCTTCAAATCAGAAATCGTAAATTGAATATCTTTTCTTAACATTACTTGGGAATATTAATTTGTCATGAAACCTTTCTGTTGCGTAAGATATTGCCCAGTCTTTGGAATTAAATGAATCACCGGATTTTGACTACTGGACCAATTATGTTTTACTTGGTTTCGATATTCTCTTCTCCCAAATAATTAATTAACGGATTGAATCTTGATTTCAATATTATCACAAAATGTCAGTAAATAGAGCTAGCATTTAATTATTTGCTGTACACTAAATTCAATTTATGTTATTTTCTTATTAATTTATTTTTATTTAACCAATTAGCTATCTTCTAATGTAAACCAAAAATCTTATACTTATTTCATTTTAGTGAAGTATCAATTTTAAAGATGTAAATAAATATTTATTTATACTATTATGTTTAATAATGTAACGAAGACTGGTCGGAGTGGGTGATCCCATGCGAATAATGATGATGGTATGAAATGTTTTTAGATCATGATGGAAAGATAGACAAATCGTCAACATTAACAAACTTTTATCAGATCTGTAGGCTTGTGTCTACAAGCCACGAGTAAAACAAACGGTGCGTAGGCTGCCTGCGGGTAAACATTGAACACATAACCTTTTCAATGAGCCTAAACTTAATGTTTATTCTCGTGAGAACTTCACAAAGTCATTTCATAAAGATCAAGTGCTTTGGAAAATTTGGGGTAGGTTGGAAATACGGGTCGTACGTCTATTCTAGGTTGTTCTAAATATTTCAAGTCTAAGTTTGTTAAGAATTTGGGTTAATTTCTTAACTTTCAATGTATCTACCTAGTGTGAGAAGAAAGTGAACAGAACACTGCTACCTAAATAGGCAATAAGAAAAATCTAGTCACGGTCTTAGATAAGCTGTTCAAATAAAATAAGAAATTACTTGTAAAATATTAACTATGGACTATTCAAAGCATAATAATGGCTTAGATCTTTTTTTTTCATCAGGTGGTTCATTATTATGATTTTATGGAGTTGTCCTGAGAAAAAAGACATTCTCTCCTACTCAAATTTAGATGCAGGAAAGAACTCAAAGAATCAAACTTGTTATTTCCTCACCTATTTATTCCATACAGATCAGTTCCAGACGTTAGAATAGTAAATTGATTTTTTTAAATTTATAAGCTTTAGTTCCAGTATTAATTGCGAGATTTAACTGTGATTGACGGGCAGCATCGCTCACACGATAAGACATAATTAAACGTTTCAGTAACCATTGTGTCTCGAAACCACCGAAATGATGTAAAGCACCGACCTACTTCCACAATTAGGGCGAAGGGAAGGAAATATCTCGTATTTGTATAACCGAGTGTTTGTTGATACAGCACGATTTACAATTCATATGGCTGCTTGATTGTGAGGAAGCGATTTGAGGGGTTTACATAGCCCAGATCTCCTCGATGTAGATTGCCGCAGAAAAATAAAATTGCGATGAGTTTTCTTTAAGGTAAACTGGGCCAAACATCTGAAGGAATCATCGGTGAAGTGGAATTTGTCGGCGCAATCATGTGAGTTAGGTTTGGAGTGGTTTTATGCTTTGAATCCACCGTAGGTAAACCTTTATCGGTCTGACTGGGTAGACCACGTTACTGTTCATTTAACTGAAAAATAATACCCAGTCTAAGCTCCTGACCTGAACTATACATACACAGACATAATTTTTTTTTTTTAAAACAATTAGCTAACAGCAGATGGGTACAAACAGTCTCGTGGTAGCTCAACTCATCCATATCGATCTTATATCAATACCAGTTGGAAGCGTCTCCAAAACACTGACTGCAAATGAACATTAAAATGAAATTTATCTTAAAAAATGTTTTCATTCTAATAGATGAAGTTTTATCTAACGTCCATTTTTATTAATTTCCTACTAAACCTTGTAAAGCCGTATTTATTGGGCTAAAGTACCTCCTGAATATTTCCTCAGCCATCGCCTCACTAGGATCCATCTCTCTCGGGAAAGAAACCTATTACAGCAAAGCCAGCTTTGCGATAAAAGGCTTTTTAATTAACCCTGACGCGGAATAAAGGAAATACTTTCTTATGTCTTGTGGTCCAAACATATTTTGATGTTACTTTCAAAGTAGAATTTCCATATTTTCTTGTTCTCTTATTTTTATCATCTCCATCCATGATCTACAAGTATGACATCTTATGAACATAGATTTGGTCTAAGTTTCAATAGTTTAATATTATCTTATTGTTTTCTGTTACAGTTATCAAATTTTTGTTTAGTTTCATTCATAAATGACTTGCTAATACAGCAGGCTGAAGACATTCATTAGCGGAGCTCTACGTCCATCAGTGGGTGAACTGATAGGTTGATGATGATAAATGTCTTCGTTCTCAAAAAATATCCTAAATTTCTAGAATTCAAGATTAATTTCTTGACATTGTAGGTACCGGTTTAAATTGTTTTCTCCCTCTAAAACGGGTTCGTGGCTTAGGCCCCCAGTGGTCGACGCACCTGTGGTTGACGCCCCCGATTCTATTAATTGTATTATTATTAGGATTTGCACTTTTGCACTTAGTACAGTAAATGTCAAAAGTGTATCTTACATACAGTTTTAGAGATAAGCTCACATGACTTTTAAGTAATTGTACTTTACCAATAAAATAGGTACTTCTGTCTTTAATCCTACTTATATTACATATAAATGCAAAAGTTTGTAAGTAGGGATGGATGGCCACTCGGGGAAGAACCCATCTTTATTATCATTTTTGGAAAATGATAACGATTTAAATTTCTACCTACGGCACGGCATAAGCAAGGAAATATATTTATTTTAAAATCGCAATTTTATTTATTAGTAAAACTAGCTGCGCCCCGCAGCGTCGCCCACGGGGAAATTTATTTATTTGTCAAATATCATATTTTTATACATAATATGCTATTCCCGACAAAGACAAATCCAAAAACACAAAAATCATAAAAATCGGTCCAGCCGTTCTCGAGTTATAAGTGTTGTAACAAACACGACTTTCTTTTATATATATAGATATAGAAGATAACGCAACTATTATAGATAATATCTTATTTCAGACTGAAAACTAAAAACATTCCTGTTAGCAGGCGAAAGAACGTGACAAGAAAGAATGAAAAAAATATTGCCAATTTGACTGATCAGTACAAAACATACTTCACACTATAACATTTTAAAATAAGTTTGTTTGTTTGTCCATCAATCACGCTGAAACTACTGAACGGATTTTGATGAAATTTGGTATACAGACAGGGTATGAGCTTACTTGGATGATAAGGACTTTTATCCCGATTAAAACTCTCCACACACTGAAGCCGGAGGCGGAGCGGAGGCGAAGGCTAGGCGTGGCGGTTTTTCCTATGGCACCGCGCCGCCACCGCCTGCGGTGTGTGTGTGTAGGCTTTCATAGGATTTCATAGAATACAACTCGCACGCCTTCGCCTCCGTTCCGCCTCCGGCTTCAGTGTGTGGAGACCTTAAATGCTCCCTTGGGCAAAACGCGGGTACAAGCTAGTAGGTACAAAATAAAAACATTTCTAATAAGAATAGTTATGATTATGATATAATATATTACAAGCTAATATGCCTTTTATGCCTGCCAGTACATTTGATAAAAAAAATCTTTGGATTAAATTAAACTGACCGGGGGCGTCGACCACAGGTGCGTCGACCACTGGGGGCCTAAGCCACGAACCCTCTAAAACATTAAACAATTCATAAATATGAGGTACACATGGAATTGTAATGAATTGTTTTGTGTTTTTAAGTAGATAGATACTTAAAGTACTATTTGAGCAGATAGTTTTACAAAAAGGAAACTTGAACAGATATGTTTACGAAAAGCTACTTATCAAAATTTATGTTATCACCATTCTCGGCCCTCTGCCTTCTAATAACGGCTTAGATTTTTAGGAGTTACAATTGTAAATACTACCTGTAATTATCCTTTTTGTTATTGTTTCAATGATGTCAAATAAATATGATGATAATGATGATGATGATGAAAATCAATTGAAGAGAATGAGCTAATAGTCTTCTCTCAATAGTTTTGGTTGCCTGAAAGAACTCGTTTTAAGCGATAAGGCTGCAAATGCCATTGTTTTTCTTTCATAAAATTTCTAATGAACTTCCTGTTTAAGCGATGCATTAAAAGTATTAAGTATCTATAAATAAATAATAATAAGTAATCACTACATAGTATAAAACAAAGTCGCTTTTTCTGTCCCTATGTCCCTATATCCCTATGTCCCTTTGAATGCTTAAATCATTAAAACTAAGCATCGGATTTTGATGCGGTTTTTTTTAATAGAAAGAGTGATTCAAGAGGAAGGTTTATATGTATAATAAAACCGTGCGAAGCCGGGGCGGGTCACTAGTATCAAATAATAATAAGTAACATCAAATAATAATAAGTAATATCAAATAATAATAAGTAATATCTATCTAATGTGTGGGTAGCAACAGAGCGGAGCGCCGTCGTCTGCACTCGACCTGTTGACCGAGTGCTGCATCTAGGTTAGAGGCTGCTGCCTCAGGAGTTCACAAGAGACTGATCTGACTGCTCACTGAGTGCCTGCATGCTAAATCAACTCCAACGCAAAGTGTCTGAGCTCATTTTAGATCGAATAGTTAGAAAAGAAAGAAGTACCTACCTAAATGTCAACGGGATACAAATCAAAAGTTAAACAACAGAAAGTAAGTTAAGTTTTAAACATTACAAATACATGCTACACAAAAATAAATCATGAAATTAAAATTATCACATTAACTTCTTATTATTGATAGTTATCTAGAGAATAATAATAGTGATTTCACTTTGATCTCTCAACTAGGATATCCAGTGCTTTATAGAACAAAAAGCAGTTGTGTTTATAAAGATCCGTGAATCCGTGATAGATCTAATAAATCTAGCTAAGATAGCGAAACTTTCAAAAACGCTAAACAAAAGCTGTCACGCAAGCACATATAATAAAACAAGATAAAAGTATCCGACGAAAAGTGCTTTCTGATCGTTATTTCCAAACTACGTTTGAAGCCGGCAAAAAGAAAAATATCATTTATTAGCGTACCTTGACCCCAACCCTGCACTCTAAACCTTTCAGATAAGATAACAATGTTAAACTGTACTTAAAAGATCGCGTTACACTATTTTCTCGAGTGCCAAAACATGTTGAGGAGGTATGAATCGAGACACGTCAGTCTCGGCAGAACAAAGGGTTATTTTGAGAAAAAAACAACTGTCTGAAGATAATGAAAAATCAAACGTTAGCATGTGCTACGACATGACGAGCGAACCAACAGATTATACTTTGAAAGGGGAGAATATTGTTTTTATAAGTAGTTTTTAGTGATTTGGAATAAATTTAGAGAAAATTTCTCCGAACTTATGGTAATCAAAAACTTAAAACAAAATTAATTGGTAACAAAGAGGAAGTTTTCAACCAGCGTTAAACTCATGCTAAGGCAGCGCCATTTTGTTAGGTAAAGATTTACACTACTTCACGTATTTTAGTACTTTAATTATGTCTAAAGTGTATTTTGTGGAAGTATTTTAACAAATAAAATATTTAATTACTTAATTTAATTACGTATTGTTATTTTTATATTATTTAATTTAATTAGGTGTAATTTTCATTGTATTTGTTTTTTAGTTGATTAAGTTACTTCTATCTATCTTACAATAAATTTCTTCCTAGTCTTTAACTCAAGATCTTTAACTCAATATAATCGGATTTATTAACAAAGCAAAAAAACTTATTCGAATCAAAAGCGAAGTTCGATTATTTCCACAGAAATAGGTGCCTTAAATATTTTCTGACCCGATTAAATGCCTAGGCACTAGGTATATAGACTGCCTCTCATCTCATCAAAACGTAGTTAAGTACGTAAAATTGGTCTTACAATAAAATTTATTTTATGGTGTGTCCCAAAAATTATAAATGGTCTACGTCTCAAAAAAAGGTTTATGTTTTAACTGTGAAATGATTGCTCGTTCGATAGCCAGGCCTTGGATGTTGGAAAAAAATATGCCTATTATTTTTATTGTCCTCTTGATGCTCCACAAAAGTTTTAAAAAACACATTTTAATTTTTCTGCGTTATAAAATTATATAATTAAATAACACTGGACAATCACACACTAAGAAATGATATGCTACACCGTTAAATTAAATTTGGTGAAAAGTTATTAAATGAAACGAATGAATTATGTTACCTTTTGTTGTAGATATAATTCTTGAAATCTTAAAATTTATTCAATTGATAATTGACAAGCACATCTGCACAAAATTGATGCTATAAATTTAAGGTTGTTTCTGGTCCAGGACTAAGCATAGCTCCGCTATAAGATGGCGCTGATTTTCTATGTTGAAGTTTTTCACTATTTTCTTATTAAATTGTGCATAATTGTTTAATTGTAATATATTTGCCGCAAATGGGATGTTGTTTTTTATGTACCAAGCAATTTTTCAAGTGTTGAAAGCATCTATGGAGCTTGTATTTGGGAAGAGCAAAAAAGATTTTGCCTGTGTGAGTGATCGGCCGCTACGAGTCACTCACACAAAAAAAGATCTTGCCTGTGTGAGTGATCGGCCGCTACGAGTCACTCACACAGGCAAACCCTATAAATTCAGTGGAACTAAAATAACTACTGTTCGAAAAATAACAGAGATAATTGGAGACGCCTTAGGACTAAATATTTTTCGGACCAATAGTTCCGTTTTCGGGACATAACTAAATTACATCTAAAATTAATTCAATAAAACCACTAGTTAACGAACTAATTTTCGACTCTTGTTTTTTTTAAGAATAAAAACAGGCTCTATTTACATTTTAAAAAAAATTGGAGGTAATTTTCTTTTATCGTTTTGAACAATTTAAGTAAAAAGGCGCAGAGGGTAATGTTATTTACAAACTAGCTTATAAGCTAAGGAATATCTTACAAATTATAGGTAAAAAAAATACTTTTCACACTATTTATTAATTTCGTTAAATCATTGGAATTAACAAATAATTTGAATGAGTTCACAATAACAATCATTAATTTTAAATGTACTCACTGTGAAAGTTGTTCCAATATTATAATAAAATTACAATAAAATTGTTGGCGTAAGGAAGTCTCCACTTTTTTTGACTCTGTTCTTTGTGTACTTAGGTATTTTAGCTCCGATTTTACGACCACTTATAATAGATTAAAAGTAATACAAATTTTCACCGTATTTCAATAAGTCACGTTGGACTAGCGGTTCGAACAGTCGGGTGGGTGCGACGATGTACAGTCGTACCTGGGTTCGAAACCACTGAAAATTTGATTTACTTTTTGCTTTTTGATGATAAAATATCCACAAAATTTTGATACATACCGTTAGTACGGGCTCGAATCCCTTCAACACTACCAAAATTTTTGATTTTTATCATTTTTATTCTTTATGTTTTGAACAATGTCATAGACCTAGTACAAACAAATTCATGTTTGTCATAAATTACTTATTGTAAGCCTTCCTAAGTCTATTTTATTGTAATATAAAACTTTGGTAGACTGTTCTGCGTACATCCCACAAAGGGTCCTGACCTCGTTTCTAACGGTATGACAAAAATAAAATGAAACAATTATGTACTATCAACACCAACTGTATTTTATTTTATTTTAGCTCTTTACGCCAGCTAATGTTCAGGCATTTTTACAAATCGCTCATTGAATGCAAAACGGCCACATTTCAAAAAATTTAGAAAATGTTTTATTTCTCATAAAGTATATCTTCTTTTGAAAACATTTCATTTCAATATTTATTTCTTTTTATTGGGATTATTATCTTAACTTTGCTTCAAAATTTGAATGCAAAAAGGGCTTTTGTAGTTTTTATCAAGTTGGGTGATAGATATAACAGCGACCATTATTTTAAAATAGAGCAAAAAATTACGAAAACAATGATGAATGTGATGAATGAAAGAAAAACATTTTTTCAAAAAAATCATGTTCAAAATTTTGTTTTGGCTCCTGTAAAAAGTGACGATTAGTCCAATAAAATAAAAAAAAATATATAATTCCGGACAGTCCACACAGCATCATCTAGCCCCAAGTTGAGCAAAGCTTGTATTATGGGTACTAGTTGACTGATAAACTTAATACAATACATTACATAGATAGATATTTTTTTTCTAAATACATAGAAAACACCCAGACCAACGGAACAAATTTCTGCAGATCGTACACAATTTTTTTCCGACACGGGAATTGAACCCGCAACCGGTCGCAGGCGGACCTTCGCCCACTGCGCCACATCGGTCGTCGCTGATGAATGAGCGAAATGCTTTGCATACACTCTGACACGTCTAATGCTGGGGCCACACTATCGTGATATGCCGATAATTATTGCCATAAGTTATACAACACCTAGGTGTAACCACGATTTATAGCCATAATTTTACAATGCCAATCAATATGGCAAATGGCGGTAGGCAATAGCTCCGGCGGCGGTCTTGTTTCGCACATCAAAGAAGATTACCGCAGTAATTAATGCGTTTGTGGCCACTACCGTTTGTCCAGTGTGCAATATGAGCTCACCGGCGCGGCGACGCACGTGATATTTTTACCGCCTTATTTATTGACATATCTAGGTAAACTCTAGTGTAACCTAGACGTGTGCGCCGCGCCGACCCGCCGCCGCCGCCGGCAAATTTTCCACGCCGCCGCCGCCGATCAGCCAATCGGCGTGAATTCGGCGTGAAACTTTACCATTAAGACGCTTAAAACTCCGTCATTTTATTGATTATTATTACATTTATTACAAGGTGTCAACGCAGGAACCTATCCTTCAGAGAAACCCTGAGCAATAGCTTTTTCCATAGCTCGCTGAACGACTTTGAACTGGTGGACCAGCCCTACGTGAGTGTCCACGTCTCAGCTCCGTAGGGCATTACGGGTAGGACGCACTGATTGAAAACTATCGTTTTCAAACATTGCGGTATGGATGACGAGAAGACTCGACGTAGTTTTCCAAATGATGCCCAGCCTAGCTGGATCCTCCTCTTGGCTTCCTTCTCAAAATTGTTTTTACCTAACTGCACAATCCACCCAAGGTAAGTGTAGGTACTCGGAAACAATTTTGAGAAAGTGGCCTTCTACGACCGGTCTTGAATCAATGGTGTCATTACTTTGGTTTTATCCAAATTCATGCCAAGATCGATGCGTCGAGAGGCTGAGGCTAGGCCGTCTAGCATGTGGGTCAACTCCTCTAGCGACTCCACCATTAAGACTATGTCATCAGCGAATCGTAGGGTGAGATGTATTTGCCGTTTATGTTTATGCCCTTACCTTTCCAGTCCAGCGTCTTAAACATATCTTCGGTATCTTCCAATGCGCTCGTGAAGAGTTTCGGGGATATGACATCCCCCTGTCTCACTCCTCTTTGTAATTGGATGGGTTTCGACTACTGGCCCTGGACACTCATAGTGGCGGCATCGTAGAGACATCTCTCTCAGTACCTCGATTAAACGATACTTGGCATCGCTGTAAGGATTCCAGAACAGCCCAAGGTTTGACTGAGTCAAAGACCTTCTCATAGTCCACAAAAGCAAGACACAGGGGCTGTATACTCTTCGGACTTCTGTATAATCTGCCGCACTGTGTGAATGTTGTCATATGCTATATCTTCCGTGGAACCCGGCCTGTTCCTGTGGCTGAAACTCGTCGAGTCTCCTGGTGAGACGATTCGTGATCACTCGCGAGAACAGCTTATAGACGTGGCTCAGGAGTGTGATGGGTCTATAGTTTTTAAGTAGGGTTTTTTATGGCCCTTCTTAAAAAAGAGCACCACCAAACTCCCGCTTAGTATTTCTCCCACTGTGAAGGACGTCATTAAAGAGGTTCTGTATAACGAGGGCTCCTCCTGCCTTCAGAAGATCTGAAGTAATACCGTCCTCACAGGGGGCCTTTTCCATTTTTAAGCTGCCTCAGAGCAAACACGATTTCGTCTGACAATTCGTCGGTATAGTGGCGTGTCAGGGTGGCTCTGGAATCATGGTCATCTCGTCGAGAATGAGGGGCATGTGCAGTGTACAAACGGCCATAGAAATCTTTTATCTCAGCTGAGATCTCCGGCTTCAACAAAACGGTCCTCCCGTCGTGCATTTTAAGTTTCGTCAGGTGGCTCCCGCCAAGCTGCTGAGTGAATACTTTGGACCCTCGGTTTCGCTCTATCGCCTCTTCAATCAGGCGTGTGTTGGAGCTCCGAAGGTAGCGCCGTACCATCTTCGCGATTCGCTTGTTCTCTGGCGTGACTTGGGTGGTTTCCCGTTTTTTTTTCATCAGATGAAGAGTCTCAGCCGAGAGTTTGTACTTCCTGCCAGTACCTTAATTTGTGCATGACAGTTATATGTTGTGTAAAGACGTGTTTAACTCTAACATTTGTAAGCATACTATACGCGCCGAGTTCACGCCGAAATCACGCCGCCGCCGCCGATTTCAGGCCGGCGTCCGCCGCCGATTATTTCGACGTCGGCGCACATGTCTAGTGTAACCACACCAGTTCATGCAGTAATTTAAACGGTAATTTAATGTCATAATTATTGCGGTAACAGCCCGGTAGACGGTAAGGTAGTGTGGCCCCAGCGTAAAACTCTCTAAACTGGTATCTATAAGCAAACATTTTATCTGTTTACATAGTGTCATTTATTGTTGTCATGGGAACGGCACGTAGGCTTCCTAGATCTTATTTGACATGCAACAAAAATAGAAGGGAATAAATACTTGGACGATGGAAAAACGCTTTGAGAACGTAAACTATGGTATTATTAGATGATTCTTTAGATAGCACAGAGATGGCGATTTCGTCGCCGCCGTCACACTCACAAGTTCAAGTAAGCGGGCGTACGACACTATCCGTGTTCACTCACGCATTGATAGAAATGGCCTAAAATTTTCACGTTATATCTAATTATACCGAGTGTTTTCATGAATCAAACACAATTTGCCGCAAATAATGACGAATAACAAAGCCAAAAACAGTTATTTATTTGTTAAATTATGTCCACATCGCTCATATTTGGGAAAATACAAACGTATGGAACTCGGATCACCTTAACAAGCGATAAAAATCCCGAAGAAATTTTCATTTACCGATTCCTTTGGAAATAAGGGCTCAATGGTTTTAATGGTCGGGTAGTAAATATTTTTTATGTAAATGTGCTTACTCAAGACAGCAGGGCTGCGTAAGTAAACCTCTGGGGTTAACGTGTTCTTGAGTGGAGACCGTGACTCGGTAAACATAGTATAGGACATCCTCTGGTCGGGTGGCCTGACGACCGCCGAAAGACTGCAGAAAGATGCTGGATGCGGCAAGCTGAGGGTAGGGCTACATCCAGCGTGTGTGTAATAGCTAGTGGACTAATATAGGGCTGATAGTGGAGATGTACATATCTTACCGGTTCTTGAAAACAGTGCTAGATAAGTTGTTCCCTGATAGTTTTTGAAGAAGGTAGTATATATATAAATAAACTAATATATAAACATAAGTGCATGAATAGAAAAGCGATTTCTCCCAGACAACCTTTTAATGATATAAAATGATATAAGAACAATCGGGTAGGTAGTGAACAAGATAGTAAGAAAAAAAACTACTACTATTTACTATTTAATAGCAAATCTTTGACTGCTAGGAAAGGAAGTCAGTTTGTATCCCAGAACGGGACACAATGTACAGATGATTGTCCTCGTGCGAGTGAGCGTCACGTCCGGACCCGACACCGACTCACAAACCGGAGGATTTGTTGACCAACGTGATGGCCACTTATTTGAGGACTGTCGTGTTATGGAGTAGATCTTACGCTTTAGTTTTAATGCAAAACTTTGGTAAATAATAACCAAAGCCAAATTCAACATAACAATAAAGATTTTTATTGAATACACTGGAACTTTCAAAAGAAACACCTAAGTCCTTAAAACCCACTGATTACAGTGATCAATCACACTTATGTTATAAATGCAAAAATTTGGATGTTTGTTAAATAAAATTTAACGCCAAAATGACTGAACAGATTCATAGTTCTGGGTCTGAAATAAAACATAGGATACTTTTATACTATAGATCGGTTCCCATGTCGTGATAATATAAATAACTTTAATACTAGTTTAGATGTTTTCATAGAAACAACACGTGCTATGTCGCATAGCAAGCAGAAAATAGTTGGCTTATAACTTGTAAATCTATTTCAAATTCTTAAACTGCTCTCACACCACGCCCCAGGCATTAAGAATTCCAAAGCATGCCTCTCGTTTCCAAAATTCCTATGAGTCTCGCCCTTGTATTGTGATTTTGTGCAAGATGTCTGCAAAATGTCACAGGATCATTTATCTTGCGCGTCCGTGACATAGAGTGAGGACGCGTAGGTCATGATCGCGGCTACTCCAGTGGTGTCTATGTCACGTTGGAGGGCACTCATATCAAATCGCTTTGTGTCTAGTAAACAAGGGTTTGGGCAGACTACGCAAAAAGAGGGTTATATTTTCAATTTAAAATAATTTTCGGAGTTATAGTGTTCATCAAAATGATGTTCGACTAGGACTTAGTTATATAGAGAAGATTATCAAAATGTTTGTACAAAAATTAAACAATAAAGCGAGAGTTAGAGAAAAATGTTGTAAGGCCATCTATACTACTAGTGTCGAGTCGATGACCACTCTGTAACGCTTACGTATATCCCTGTGATTTTCGCTTCTTCGTACGATTTCGTCGTCATAGTTCAAAATACATGTACTGTTGGACTTAAATTAAATATGATGAAATGATAGACAAAGTTATATTATGTGTATCCGATTAAAAGAGTATAAAGTTTCTAGCAACAGTAGTAATACCATTGAGCTACTCAGGAGACTTTAATAACAGTAAAGAACTTTTAAACAAACATTTTTCTAGCTCAAGAATACAAGGAATTGTTGAAAAGTGGTCATTATGTACTTAATAATTCTCTTTAAAGCTCAGCGGCATGGACTGTCGAAAAGTAGGTCACGACCTGTCATTTGTGGTAACTTTAACAAAGTGACATCTTTCACCAAAGACCATCATTTAAAATGTCTCCCATAATTCAAATTTATTGCAGAGAATATGCAAAAAACTATGACAAATGGAGATAATTATCTTTTACGATTTAAAGTCAAAAGATTATCAGATAAATGTCTCCAAGGCACTCATTACGGCTGAATAATTGAATAACTGAATAATAAATGGTATTTATTCTCAGGTTAAGAATAATTCTAAACAACATAAATTAGCCTTTAACACTTCGACTTGGTTACAAGGTGACATTGGTGATATGACACGCTCCTCACTCGATTATTTTTTTCCTAAGAAGCTGTTTATACAACAACAAGAATGGAATACTTAATGTTTATGAAAAAAGGTCGAGAACGTATCTCACGTAGGTCAGGCCAATACACAAGGTCTTCTTCAAAATTTTATGACATACATGGGAATCTATACATTTGATACTTAATCATTTCAATCTGTAGAGATTGGAATTATCGAACGAACCACTTCCTTGGATAAGTTTGGATTTGTCACAGTGTATGCTTATTTGTGCCTGAATCTGTCCCCCTTTGTTTAGTACGTCATCAAACGAAACATTCAGATAGCCTTATGGGCTGTTACGATAAGATACGACCATTACTGGGCTAAAGGCTTTTATTGGCACCACAATGGCTGATTTGGGCGAAAACATGCCCTTACCGCCAATTGTATTGAGCAATCAGATCAACATGAATGAGATTTTGTCTTTCAAAGAACAGAATTCAGAGCTAAAAGATATTTGAGGATATTTGAATAAAAATTCATGGTAGGTAAATAAAAGGTAGGTATATATAAAATTATTTTGCAAGTTTTAACAAAAATCTGTATCAATTACAATTTTAATTGTAAACAAAATTAAAGTATCGAAACAAAAATTACTATTATTTGGGTAATTGGAAAAATTTATATGCAAATTAAAAACAATCTGTTTGGGTACCTATAAGTAGATTCTAATCGCTGCACCGCTCTAATTCATTGTCACTATCACTATAAAACAAAGTCGCTTTCTCTGTCCCTATGTATGCTTCAATCTTTAAAACTACGCAACGGATTTTGATGCGGTTTTTTTAATAGATAGAATTCAAGAGGAAGGTTAACACGTATAATAAAACCGTATGAAGCCGGGGCGGGCCGCTAGTATATTATATTACTCGTTCTACAAAAATCCATTTAATGCTGAGTTGAATTCAAAAGGTCTAATTGAAAGGGATCCATTCTGAGATGTATCACTATCGGAGCAATCTACTGTTTAAGTATTAATTTCTAAGCGTTACATAAAACGTGGTCGTATCATATTCAAAGTAGAAAATTCATCAAACCGAAAATAAAGGGCAGTATACAAATCTATAGAAAATCCATTATTATAACTATAAACGTTAGATGGAAAATTGTTTTTATAATTGCTCACTTAAAACAGAAACACATTCCGATAAAATAACTCAAAAGTAAGTGTTACTTGAAGTTCTTATCGCTTAGGAGCAATCTCTACCAGAGGTGACCCATCTATAAAACGGCCTGCTTAACCCTAACCTAATTATCTGTTATGTTTGGTAGGATTACTATAACGGCCCATCTTCTACGTAAGAAACAAATACGGATTACTACGTAAACTATTGCCATAGTAAACAATTTAATTTGCTTATCAGCTGCATATACATTAACTAAGTTTATGGAACATCAATAATTTCATTACGATCAAATTTGTAAACCCAGTGTAGGTAATCAAAACTCCTTCAGGCCCTGCTAAAATCTATAAGTTCTCAATGTACCTACATCTTCAAGAAAACGTCGTCTCTCGGGAAGTGTACGTAACTAAATTGACCGACTTGGTAGTTTGTCGCGTTCCAACCCGGTCACTGCGAAACTTGTATTATTGGGCTATTGGTGTCAAGTCAACTATACTTACCCACTAGACTACTAGAGGTTGATTTGCTGTAAAGATGTGTACACGGATTTTATTTTCTCAGTTGGAAAATAATGGAACTTCAGTTAAAAACAATCAATCCACGAGACCTGGTATCTAGTGCAACGTCGCCAAACATCGGGTCAATGTAGCCAGCGGCATGGGGACATTTTCTATTGGTATTTATTTGGGTTATTTTAGTTACCCCAAGCTTGTTTTCAACAGTCTGCAATAGCCGACTTGGTTTTTTTTGTTTTTATCTATAATTGTAATCTTAAAACAAACTAATCAGTCATATATCCTCTAGTCATCGTTTTGAGCTTATTTGTGGTTTGTAAAATACACAGACATTTTAAAGTGGTATTTGCCTTTGTGATTAAATGGTCACATCTTTTCAAAACTTGGACATAAACTCACTGAGTCACCTCTATCATTCCCACAATTGTTTTCAAAATTACTTTGAACTTATCTAAGCAAACAAAATATGAGGACAGTTTGAGTTTGGGGCCCAGTTTGTAAAATTAATATTCTGAAAACTATTTACAATCTACGAGTAGATACCTTCTTTTAAAGCGCAATCGATTTTTGTCTGTTTAAAATACATTCCAAATAAGGTTCATCAGCATAAAACTATTATGTTCAAGGCAATTCACTAAAAACCAGGTCGCCTTTTTGTAAAATATACCTCGTATATTTTAGAAAAGGCGATAGTTTCAAACTTGGCTCATGTTTAATGCATCGGAATCAAACTGACGAGTCTTTTACAGAATGCACTCTCACTGGATATTGCCTTCCATTTTCAAAGAGGATCAGTAAGATATCACTTTGTGTCCTCCATTTGTGTAGGTTGATAAGTTATTTTTGTATTGCAGTAGCTCATGGATCAAGTGGTTTTGAGATAAAACCAATCGAAATAGAATGCTCCCACTTCAAAGCTCTTACTCTTATAGTATTTAATTATTTTTTTTATTAATCATAACATCCAGTAAGAAATAAATATCCAATCCTAGTTTATCTCCAAAATATTTCCCCTCATTAAACTCGTGCAAAATTATACTGAGTGAGAATAGCAAATTACTAAATAATAATTAATAGAAATTGTAGGAGTCCAAACCTCAATTAATGAATTATGAGGAAATTTATTGTATTAAAAGTTTCCTTTTGGGGGTTATCAACCCCAAGAACGTGCTGGCCAAAACGTTCGTCAATAATAATTAATTTTATACTTATTATCTTAACAATGATGTCCTAAACTCGAAAAATGGGAAGATGAGCGTTTGCCACAAGACAAAACTAAGACTATGCAAAAAATCAGCCTTACACAATGAAATTCTGTGACTAGAAAAATATATAAATGAAAAAAAAACGTGTAAAGCTACGAGAACCAAGCTACTATCGGTTAGCTAACTACCTGTTAAATTGTGATCTTAATCAATCTGTTACTTGGCTAATCGTCGAGTTCCCGCCGACACAAAGTTCGCGAATTCCCGGGATATTTGCGAACTCTCGATAAAGATTTATAGGACGCCGGAATCTCAAGAGTGAAAACTTCTCGCCAATTCGAAAGGTCCTATTTAGTGGAAATGATTTTTGATACAATTTCAGAAGCCAAGGCTATTTTAAAAATAGTCATGATTTTCTGCAAGTATTTTAAGACACACATGTGGCTAAGTGCCTGCAGTATTTACAAAAATAAAAGTAACAAAATGTAATTCCCCTCATATTTATTATTAACTTTGTATTTAACATAGATTCAAGATTCAAAGATATTTATTGCGTCAAACATGGTATAAAGGTGGTATAACTGAATAATGCACTCATGTCTCACTATATACTAGCATGCAATAATAATTATAACTATAACTAATTAGGTACCTAGGATTTAGCATTTAAAGAATCATTTATATTATAAAAATTCATGTCATTAAGCCACCTAACCAATTTACCTTAAATAAATAATTATAAGACAATTTAATTTCATTTGGTATCTTATTATTTTATATTCTTACACATAGAGTCAAACAACTATTCATGATTTTCGCTGAATGCGGGGTATCCTTCAAAATAAGTCTATTTGGGTCTCTACATTGTCTAGGGTGTTTGTCACAAGCATAGTAATAAGGTATTGGTAATACTACCCTATGTGTAAGATCGTAGTTATTTGCTAGGTACACAAAAAAATAAAAAGCCATCTAAAAACTCAGAACAACGATGTACCTACAACATGGCGACAGTGACTCCACGCGTAACATGACCGATAGAGTCAATGGGCTGTGACGCCGCCGGCAGTCTTACACGTGCTCGCGAAAACATACCTCGTCCAAAACTCACACACTTTGTATTGATTCTGCCTCATTCACTATCCTCATCAACCAAACTCCCTTCATTACCTGAAGCGATTCCTGGATGTACTCGTAATATCAATAAGACAGAAATAGCTTGAAACAACAGAAGTAAGGTACCTTTTCTCGTTTGGAGAGCCCGTCTAATAATAATTGTTTATCATACTTTTTCCATGAAACAGATTCCTTGTTATTTCTTGTTAAATCAATTATTAAACAAATATTTATTGAAATATAATTCAGCAAGGTACTGAAACTCAGATTCATTTATTCATTTAATAGACATAATAATTTTGAATTGAAACTGAAAAAACTAATTTGTTGATTCGGCTTCTTTAGTTTAACTTTGGCTAAAGTAGAAGATTCATGCATGTTATAGTTATTCAGGCCGCCTATTTGGATCAAACCGCAAAAGCCGAGCGAGTAGTGAAAGTTTATCGAAAAAATAAACCTGCTTTTTAATGACAGTATATTTCTGTGTTTTATAAAACAAATGAATTTATCAGCAGTTTCGGATGAACCTAATGAGCAATGCAAAGTCCATGCAAATATTTGATTACTCTATCATTATACTTTGATCGGCAATAATTATACCAATCCATATTGTAACAAACACCTACCTTTTGGGTAAATGTCACTGGTAAGTAGAGAAAATGTCATAGTCAAATCACAATTTTATTATTCTCTTTGATAAAAATAACATAAGCACATTGTTCCTCTCGGGGCCCATCAACTTATTATACATTTATTTATAGATCAGGTAGAAAGAGAATACACTGTTCTTTTCTTGGAAACTCTTTGATCCCGTTATCCTATGAGAATTTCCCTGATCGCTTAATGGGCCTGAAATTTGAGTAGGATCATAAAATGGGATA
Source organism: Eupithecia centaureata (assembly GCA_944547425.1). Taxonomy (NCBI): domain Eukaryota; kingdom Metazoa; phylum Arthropoda; class Insecta; order Lepidoptera; family Geometridae; genus Eupithecia; species Eupithecia centaureata. Next base: position 452,644 of record OX155680.1, on the reverse strand, counting down.
TCTATGGATATTTAAATTAAGGGGATATTTTAAACTTTAAGCGAAAGAGTTATTTATATTACTAAATAGAACAAAAGTCACTTGTTGATGTCTGTCCGTCTGTCTCTATATGCTTAGATCTTTAAAACTACCTACAAAACGGATTTTGATAGATATAGTGAGGTAGATATAGATGTACAATACAAACGTGTGAAACCGAAGCGGGTCGCTAATAGTTAGGTACTAATTTGAACTAGGATCTTGTATTGATTGGACTTTCTTAAAGGAGGATGAATGCTACCAAATTAAGACAAGAAATATAGTGTATTATGTAAGTATATGAAAACATAGTGAAAATAGTAAAATAAGGAAGTAGGGATTATTATTATTAAAAGGATACATCGAGATATTCAAAATCCAAAACAGCAAATATAAATATAAACTTGTCCAAGTGTATATGTTTTACCTCCGTTTATCCTTGAAAAGTTGAATCCTCCCAACGTTCCGGTCTCCAGTCACAATGCTCCTCGAAAGTAGGTTACCAGAAGGTACACACGTTGTAAAATATTAAGGACCCCTGTTTGTTTAGGATTTGGAGCGGGAACGGACGCGGCTTCCGCCGGAAATCAAGGTCAAAAACCGATACCAAACTAGCAAGCATTTGTAAAGTGGAAGTATAATCAATTGAAAAACTATGTGATCCGTGTAATTACAAAGGGATTAAAACTTTAAAAAAATATTAAAAGAATTGACTTTAAAATTTTGTCATGATTTAAATTCTAGACTAGTTATAATAAAACTCACGCTCAGGTCATGGCGATATTCAAACATTGAAACTCACGGATTAATTATTATTTACTCATATTCTACAGTTGCACGTTTAGAATTTATAATTCACGCGTGTACCAAAAGATAAAATACATTTGCAAGGTATTTAGTGAGGCTATAAATTTAAATTAAACAGATTACGAACTAAACTGTGTAAATCAGCAAATTTCGAATTCTCCGCAAATTGACGCTTTGCATCGAAATTTCATTTCATAATTCTGTAGAATTTTCCACAACATTGAGTGCCAGTCAAGTGGTAACTTTAACACAAAAGCGGTGACCGTTAAAGTATGGCATTCACATTGTTTCTTTAATAAGAAATAATAAATTTAAAAAACAACAATATCCAACTCCATATTATAGTTTTTAAAAGATTGTCTTTTAATAAATTATAGAGTTGGCATAAATTATATCAACAGCAACATAAAATAGCTCGTACTTTTATTTCACTTTATCAAAAAGTGGTGATCAAAGGTTAAGTGCATATAATGAGATAACAGACAATAAAAAAAGTAAAATAAAGAACAGAAAAGTAGAACCTCACCAGATTTGGATTTGATTAAAAGTGGATTAGAGGATGGATTGGATGAGAGGAAAGAGATAAAGAGAAGCAGGTATCCCTAGTACGTACCGTCCGTTTTAAAGCGTCTACGCTATCTGGCAAGCCCTAGTCTAGGATCATAGGTCGTCGCCTCCACACCTCTAGGCCCAAAGCCTGGCTTTGTAAGTTAATTTGGAATCTTTTGTTTACGATGACAGTGAACCTGTTTTATCAATGCTGTCAAAGGCTAAAGTAATCAACCAACGATATTCTAAGCTCTGAAAGGATTTTATATTACCTATGCAGATTACAAAGTGAAAATCTATGTCACTAAAGGTAAAATAATTATAAAGTAGATGAATTATAGTATTGGGATAGGTTAAATCATTATATTATAATCCTTTTCATATCAAAAGGTAGTTTCGTTTTCAAGCTATCAGCTGCCGTACTTCGACCTAGAAAAACGCCCGTAGATACATTTATTAAATCCATCGGAAGCACGATCAAGAATCTCCGCAAAAGGAAGCGATAAATCCTTTCTCATAAAATAAATCTAATAAAATCGTGGCTTAGCCTTGGCCATACAGATACAGTCTATAATGTATCCTTTGGGACTTCCGAGCGCACAACGTCAGAAGTCACGGCCATACGTAGTGCGCGGGAAATGAACCGAAAATTCCAATAATGCTGGCAGCTTGCAGCCTTGTCTACTCGCTGCAGATTAATCTCGGGCAAGGACAGACCATGTGTCACAGAGTCCTTGAAATTATTGTTTTCGTTACCCTTTTCTTACAGCCTCTATAGCTATACTTAAACGAGCGCTTCCTCATACGATGTTATTGAATACACTCTGACAGTTCGTGATTATTTGAAAGATCGGCCTTCATTGGTTAATTTAATAAAATGAAGAGGCTCAATTTTTAAATTGTTTTGAATATTTGTTTTAAGACATTGCATCCTTGGTCCGGAGAATCAGAATTGTTGGACTGCATTACAAAATTAATGGAAATGCGCGATAGACTCTTACAAATAAAATGTCTTACAAATAAAATGTTTTCCATGTATTCGTTTGAATCTAGTACCAGCTAGTTCTTAACTTAAATCCTACCTTTATTCTTCATGGATATGAAACAGCCCAGTCCTAATGCCCCAAATAGAGCCTATCGCCCATAACTCAGCGGTGTCCAAAATTGGACGATTCAAAGCCGTTCGAAGTGGGGCAATGTGTAGCCAATATTTTAGCATGTGCCCAATTGATCCCGCTTAGCCAGACCCCGTCAAGTATTTGGGACGCTCTGGCACACTTATTTTCAGGACATTGAAAAGTGTCTATTGCATGTACTCTGTGGTAAGTGTAATCGTAGAGAAGGTATCGTGATAGGTTTACTTTAAACACTTAGGTTCAGTTTATCGTTTGAGTTTGTCTGGTGTAATTACATTTTCCAATCCTATTTCTCAGTTTCCAACCTTGACTTTCTGTGTTTCTTTTCATGTGACAGTAGAACCTTTTCAGTAGTTTTTAATTAAAATAAAATAAATAATTCCGGGCAGTCCACACAGCATCATCTAGCCCCAAGCTAAGCAGAGCTTGTGTTATGGGTACTAGATGACTGATATACTTAATACAATACATTACATTTATACATACTTTTTATTATACATAGAAAACACCAAACACAATTATAGTTTTATTTCAGTTTTAGTAGTAATCAGCATGTGACGGTGGAATCATCGTTCGCACTGCCAACACAAATTATTAGCATTATAATAACCCTACGAAAGTCAGATGCCATCAATGCCAGGTATCTCCACATATCACCTCCTATTAATTTCCTCGAGGCTTCATAATGAATAGCCTATTCCGTCCATACATCCGGGGCATGATGGGTCGCGTTTAGCCCCCGTTTAAGTAAGCACCCACCGGGCGATCGTTAGAACACTGTTTACGAGTGGACCATGGGCATAAGGTAACTTTAATATTCAGTTGAAGGTTAGGAAACGATTTAAAATTTGGGTTATGGATGAAGTGTTACGAATAAGCTCCTTAAAATAAAAACTGAATGCTGTTGATTGTGACAGCAAGCGTAGCTACAAACCTAATTTGTATTTGAAGAACACCAGAAGGATTCAAAGAGGGAGGTCTTCAGGGTGGCGTTTCCACTGCGAGGGTTGCTCGTGAGAGCATATTGTACTAGATATAGGTTGGTAGGTATTCTAGCCTCGTTGAACTGAAAAAAAATGACTGTCTAACCAAAACTCTAACATAACCTGTAGACATGTAAAGGATGTCAATTTAGATGTTGCCAAAGCTCAACTAAACTTAGCTCAGCGAACACTAAAAATTTTGCCATCCCTATCATAACGATCAAAATAAAAGGATTCCAAGGTCCCAACTAAAATGTAGAGCTAACTAAAAATATCCGGATAGAATAAATGGGTCATTGGAACTTCTAGCTGCATAATGAATGCCCCAAACTCAAGGCAATTTGCACAAAACACTAATGAGAGACCCTGGGACACTGCGCGGGAGATAAAATCTCACTCACTGAAATGGAAATATAACTACTAATGCGAACTATACTTATAAATATCTAATCTAAAGATAGCTGTACCTTTATATCACGAAATTGGACGATACCTTCATTACATTACTTCTACATTACTTCAGGATATCCAAGTCCGCCTTTCAATTATATTTTCATTGAATTAATTTACATTTCATTGTACGAGTTTGTATCCTGTGGTAAATCTTGAGACATATTACTGCGAGATAGGTTCAGTATTCGAACATTGCAAATAAATGGTAGCTGTTAGGAAAACAATAACAAGACACTTTGGTTGGACTTTTGATTTTTCAAGCGTATTCGTTTCGAAGGTATTTGTGACTACACAGAAATTACAATGAAATTCAAAAGTATTTCTGTGACTCAGCGTTATATTGTGTCGAATCGAATGCTCTTAGTAAGGTGGAATGACTGTTAAAAGAAGTTCGAAAAGATGACGGCAGACGCCTAGATGTGCAAAATCACTGTATTATTATTAGACTGTCCAATGGTGACAATAAGAGATTAATAGTCTCTATTTATCTCTCATTGTTTTATTACATAGCCTGATAAAAAAATAAGTAGGTCCCTACTTCAAAGACGTGATTTTTTTATTGCCCCTTTTATATGCCATACCTTAGCTGCTAAGCCATAACAATTAATGAATAGTTTTTACGAACACGGAAATACTCAGACATCGGCAAAAATCCGCAACAAGTATCAAACACATGTCATGACCTATCACACAAACCCCCAAAATCAGCCGTAACATTTACCTGTAATGTTCATTTTTGAACGTACTATTCTGGCTGCCACTCCAAAGTCAAAGGAGTTTCCACCTTGTGGTGAAGGCCCAGGGTTTGTTTTGTTCTGTGGCTGTAAAAGACGGTATTATGAGGTTGGTCCTCGCCCCGTGGCCCAGTTCATCGGCCTGACCTAGTTCCGATGCAGCCCCCCCCCCCCCCCCCCCGCGCCCCGCGGGTGTCACCCCCCTGTACCAGCACCGGTTGGTCCCGACTGGATAATGAGGATGGCGAATGAATTTTTTTATTGACGGTTTACGGTTGCAATGGAGTTCGCGAGTGCCGTTTTGTAAAATGGCGCCGTGAAAATTCACTGGAACTTTTAAATGTTGATGGTTTGTTTGTATATTTCATTTTTGTTTTTTATTTTGCTAAATTATCATTGCAAGTTAGCTTGTGCAGTTATTTTATACGAATCGGAAGCTCTTAAGTGTTAGGTAGGTAGGTTAGGTCATAGGTGTTAAATGTTCTTTTACCGAAGGATTTTATACACCTCAACAACTTCTTATACAATTTTATCCTAGACAACCTCAACATCCTACATTATCTTTCCCTAAATGTACTAACTTCACACTAAGCTATCTTCCTCAAGCGCTAGTAGAAACCACCATTATTCACAAAAAGCAGACAGTTTACAAAATCAATGTCCCGGCGGCCGGGACTCAAGGTCTCGGCCCGGGACCGAAGGGACCGCTTACAGCGACGGACTCACTGGCCTGACTACACTACTGGGACTGAAACAACCCAACTACACATACAGGTTTAATAAAGCTTTAAGTAAAAGAAAACTTAAATCATCAACTTAGATCACTAAAAATGGAACAGAGACAGTAAAAAAAGCAAAATATTTCGTAAGTACAGGTACTTTCTTGAGCTAAGATAGTTGATACTACCAGAAAATATATGTAAAAGATAATGATCTGAGTCGGGTTCAAGAGGGACACGTCAATTCACCAGCTCAACTCGAAAAAAAATATAAATAAGTCAGGCTCTGAAAGTTACTTACAGGTATCTAAATCACGAAGAAATGGACTAATATTCTGCAAATTTATGTGCTTTAGAACTTGAGTTATCATTGACAATTTCAACGCTAACAGGGTGTATTCTTGATACTCTAGTTAATATAATACCTTATTTGTATGTCCTAATTGTAACAATAAGGAAACTTGAACACACAATTAGTTAACTCGAATTTCATAAAGTACTGCAATCAGCACCGTGCTGCTAAACAAAAAAATGCCTTCTGTTTTGGAAATGCTCATTTAGTAGAGTACATCCATTCGCTTAGTTAAAAAAAACCACGTACATTTTCCATAATTTTGTTACCATAATTCAAGTATCAAAGAATTCCAAGCGCCAAACACCGAGTAAACAGCAATATCAGCCACTCACGCTTGTCGGAAGGAGGCAATAAGTTGACGACAGCGTGAGGGCTGGTTCATTGCTTGTCCCACTTACATATTTTTATGATACATTCCGTTTTGCTTTTGCTTTTTGATTTGATCATCATTCGTTCTATGTTTAATCAAATTCAAAATGAGTGTTCTAGATATCTGATTCATCATCGGCCATAACGTCTTTAAACATCAGGTGTGATTTTGGTCTAAGTACTAGTACCTTCGTTAGACCAAAATCTCACCTGATGGTAAATGGCGTTATGGCCGATGATGTCTAGTAGACTATTAAAAAATGTTTTTTTTGGCCTCACCCTTTTTATACACCAGTTCTAGTATATACATATAGTTCGGGAGCCATCAGATCGGTGATTTTAATATAATAATATATCTATCACTGTTGTTTGTGATATAGTTTAGACTAGCAAACCTACATATTTTAGTTTCTTAAGAAGTATACCTACGTGCTTCCCCACGAATTGCAGCAAACTATAGCTTTGTAAGCCTCTTGAGGATAAACCGTTGAGTTATTAAAATTGAGGTGTCACGTGGAATCGTCATGATGATATTGGGAAGTTCTAATTTTGTGATATAGGGATATTTAGTGTCACCCACTTTCATCATAATCCCTAACGTTAAAGCAAAGTCATATAAATTTTCTCGTCTATTTTGAGTTGTTTCACCTTCAGTTACTAGAAAATAATATAACAAATCACATCAAGGATAGACAAATCCGACATCAACAAATTAATTTGCATAATACTATGATCATTTATTTGACCTTATAACTAAATGCAGCTTTGTCACGCACGATCCAACACACAAGTCATCCATTCAAAGCCAAAGATTATTTATTTATTTGTAGAGCCTTTGCCTCGTAAAATATGGACTCAGAATACCTAAGATGGATTATTAAGAGATTTGTGTCTAGTCAGGAGTAGAAAAGTACTTTTGAATTTGCCTTATCTAATCTAAGATAGCTGACTAAAACGCAGGTTGCTATCATTGAATAACATAAATCATAAAGTGAAGGTAGTACCGGTGGAACCGTTGGAATAATCAAATCTGACAAATGCGGGTAGTCTTCGCCGCCAGGCCAAGGCCCAGAAATATAGGTTAAGAAAAACCTGAAGTCGGCCATCATTAAAAACAAATCAGTTATTCCTTACCAGACAAACTTGAATCAATCCACAATCCGAATGCAACTTCCGATAAAGTCACGAACCAAACTGTGACTTATGTCTAGAGTCTTTGAATATAAATTTAATCGGGAAAGTTTTTGTCATTTCCGACTTTTGTATTGTAATGCGTTTCACGGGGCAAGGCCAAGTGAGCAGGATGTGTATATATGATCGGGGGTGGGTAGGAGAGAGACGGAGCAGGTGGAATGCAAGGCTAAAGGGTCGTAGGTAGTACAGTGACCTGACCCAGTTTCCATTGCAGGGCTGTGAGTAAATATTGATTTAGTAACCTTCACCACTTGTTGCCGCTAGGTAAAGGTATATCCTCAGGTCTTGGAGGGCTTTAAGGGATTTGGAAGAGTTGTTTTGAGTTAGGGCCCTCTTGAAGGGGCTTAGGGTTGACGTGAGTTGAATTATTTTCAGTTTCCAGCTGATTTTCTTAACATCATAAGAGGGGTGACCCTAGCTGTATTATTTTTGAAACAGCTACAGTAGTAAACCTTAGTTCGCTTTTTACAATGTGTGATGATACCTAACAATGACCCAGATGTCTTGTTTGCCGTTAGGTTCCTAGGTAGACAGATAGATTAAATTTGTTCATTATGGACCTATATATAAGTTACATTTCTTTCTTGAAAAGGTAAAAGAATTGGCGTCCTTATCGTTTAAAGCTACCAAAGAAGACGAGTCGGACTTACGAGTCAGATATCTATTGATTAAGATTTCAACAATGGATTTATGTAAATTATTTGTAAAAATCCTTAACGAGATTATTCAAGGACTGTCAGAATTTTTACGATTACCTACTGTATGATTGTCTTTAAAATTGTGTATATTATGAAAATTGGCAAATTTTCTATTAGTCCCTTATTTTTCTTCAACTGGTTGATAAAACTTTAAGTGTATGTTTGTTTGTTGCAGCCTGGATGCTGGGCTGGCTGATGTGTAAGACGGTGCCCTACGTGCAGGGGGTCTCGGTGGCCGCCTCCGTCTACAGCCTGGTGGCGGTGTCGCTGGACCGGTAAGTCACAGACAGTAGAGTCAGCTGATGTGTAAGACGGTGCCCTACGTATAGGGGTCTCGGTGGCCGCCTCCGTCTACAGCCTGGTGGCGGTGTCGCTGGACCGGTAAGTCACAGACAGTAGAGTCAGCTGATGTGTAAGACGGTGCCCTACGTGCAGGGGTCTCGGTGGCCGCCTCCGTCTACAGCCTGGTGGCGGTGTCGCTGGACCGGTAAGTCACAGACAGTAGAGTCAGCTGATGTGTAAGACGGTGCCCTACGTATAGGGGTCTCGGTGGCCGCCTCCGTCTACAGCCTGGTGGCGGTGTCGCTGGACCGGTAAGTCACAGACAGTAGAGTCAGCTGATGTGTAAGACGGTGCCCTACGTGCAGGGGTCTCGGTGGCCGCCTCCGTCTACAGCCTGGTGGCGGTGTCGCTGGACCGGTAAGTCACAGACAGTAGAGTCAGCTGATGTGTAAGACGGTGCCCTACGTGCAGGGGGTCTCGGTGGCCGCCTCCGTCTACAGCCTGGTGGCGGTGTCGCTGGACCGGTAAGTCACAGACAGTAGAGTCAGCTGATGTGTAAGACGGTGCCCTACGTATAGGGGTCTCGGTGGCCGCCTCCGTCTACAGCCTGGTGGCGGTGTCGCTGGACCGGTAAGTCACAGACAGTAGAGTCAGCTGATGTGTAAGACGGTGCCCTACGTATAGGGGTCTCGGTGGCCGCCTCCGTCTACAGCCTGGTGGCGGTGTCGCTGGACCGGTAAGTCACAGACAGTAGAGTCAGCTGATGTGTAAGACGGTGCCCTACGTGCAGGGGTCTCGGTGGCCGCCTCCGTCTACAGCCTGGTGGCGGTGTCGCTGGACCGGTAAGTCACAGACAGTAGAGTCAGCTGATGTGTAAGACGGTGCCCTACGTATAGGGGTCTCGGTGGCCGCCTCCGTCTACAGCCTGGTGGCGGTGTCACTGGACCGGTAAGTCACAGACAGTAGAGTCAGCTGATGTGTAAGACGGTGCCCTACGTGCAGGGGTCTCGGTGGCCGCCTCCGTCTACAGCCTGGTGGCGGTGTCGCTGGACCGGTAAGTCACAGACAGTAGAGTCAGCTGATGTGTAAGACGGTGCCCTACGTATAGGGGTCTCGGTGGCCGCCTCCGTCTACAGCCTGGTGGCGGTGTCGCTGGACCGGTAAGTCACAGACAGTAGAGTCAGCTGATGTGTAAGACGGTGCCCTACGTGCAGGGGTCTCGGTGGCCGCCTCCGTCTACAGCCTGGTGGCGGTGTCGCTGGACCGGTAAGTCACAGACAGTAGAGTCAGCTGATGTGTAAGACGGTGCCCTACGTGCAGGGGGTCTCGGTGGCCGCCTCCGTCTACAGCCTGGTGGCGGTGTCGCTGGACCGGTAAGTCACAGACAGTAGAGTCAGCTGATGTGTAAGACGGTGCCCTACGTGCAGGGGTCTCGGTGGCCGCCTCCGTCTACAGCCTGGTGGCGGTGTCGCTGGACCGGTAAGTCACAGACAGTAGAGTCAGCTGATGTGTAAGACGGTGCCCTACGTGCAGGGGTCTCGGTGGCCGCCTCCGTCTACAGCCTGGTGGCGGTGTCGCTGGACCGGTAAGTCACAGACAGTAGAGTCAGCTGATGTGTAAGACGGTGCCCTACGTGCAGGGGGTCTCGGTGGCCGCCTCCGTCTACAGCCTGGTGGCGGTGTCGCTGGACCGGTAAGTCACAGACAGTAGAGTCAGCTGATGTGTAAGACGGTGCCCTACGTGCAGGGGTCTCGGTGGCCGCCTCCGTCTACAGCCTGGTGGCGGTGTCGCTGGACCGGTAAGTCACAGACAGTAGAGTCAGCTGATGTGTAAGACGGTGCCCTACGTGCAGGGGTCTCGGTGGCCGCCTCCGTCTACAGCCTGGTGGCGGTGTCGCTGGACCGGTAAGTCACAGACAGTAGAGTCAGGTTCATTTCAAGGTTCTTAAGGTTCCAAGTCCTACTGACAATTTTGAGAGGACTTTCGTCATTTTTGGACTTCGTATGTCTAGTAGATGAGTATCTTCAGATGTCGAAATATGTATAATCCAAATTAACATAAACATAATGTAGGATATCTACTATGCATACGTCCCATTATTTAAGATGGACCAAAAGTTATAAAAAATAACAACGGTGTTTCAGTCACACAGGAGTACTACCTAGGTATATATTTTATCTCAAAAATAAAAATAAACATACTAAGTCGGCGAATACAACGAGGATTTTCTTAGGGTTGAAGATATCCGGTATGGACTATACGGAAATTTAAGAGTGTCTTTAAAATATCCAGATCATGTTTTTGCAAAAATGTACTTATTTGCAAAAGGGTAGGGACATTATTTGTAAAAATGTACATTACTTGCACAGGTAATAATGTGTAGTCCTCCAAAATCCTGCACTCGACCTGTCCATTACTATGATGGAGTTGCAAACCAAGGACTCGCGTGACGGACATTCATCAAACTATGGAATTACCAGATTTATTGCCGGTTTTTAGGGTGGAGGTGTTTTGATACTCGAATTTTATGACATCCGATGGTAGAATTTCGTAGAGAGTTAAGAGATTCAATAGTTCGAGTTTAGAGGAATAAATGGAAAGATTTTTTTTCAAAGAACCTCTTCATAATCAAACTTGAAAGTTTTGAAGAATTTTCCAACTTACTAAGGTATGTATAAGGTTACGACTGAACCAATATTGCAGGCTTGGCCTAAAAAAATTTCGTTTTCTTGAAAGGAACCAACTTGACTGATTTGTATTTTAATTTTATTTCACTAGACCCCCGTAATTTGTAAATTCCCCTGATGTCGCGTGTACGAGATCATTCGTTCCTCGAACTCATCGAATTCATCGATGGAATTGATCAAGTAATCTAAACCTCTTGGACGTGATTTCCGATAATTCCTTTTTCTCAACAAATTGTGTTCAAATGTTTGAACACAATTTAATTACGTTTGCAAATGAATAAGGTCGATGAGCTATGTAAAGAAACTGAGCTATGGAAAGAACTTTGGAAAGATAAAATCCACATACTCATTGTACTCGCAGAATAACTTTGTTCGTCTGTCCGTTACTTTTACCACCTCATTAATATTGCAGAGGATTGACCATCCCAATTGAGATTTAGGACGTAGGTTACTTTTATAAAGACAAAGTGCGTGCAAAGCCAAGGCCAGTAGCTCTAGTCTATATTCTGAAGTGGTCATTGGCGAGAGACGAAAAGGTCTGTCTTCTCTTTTTTGATTTTTATGATTTTTAAATGTGATATGGGTCTTTTTAACTGAAATAAACAAATTTTATTTATTTATCCTCAAACATTTTTAAATTTGTAATTGCGTGAATTGATTTTTATTGAAATTATTTTACTAAAATTAATTTATTGATTCAGACATCACAAAGATCCCTTGATTAAAATGGCTGCTGTAAATACGAGTATTAATGTTACCAATCGATTATAATTTTGATTAGGTACGAACAACTAAGTTCACGACCGCTTAAAAGATAAAATACCGAATTGCTTGAGAGTATAATTTGTTAAACAAAGACGTTCCAAAATAATTTCTATCAACAAGTTCCAATCAATTGAATTAAAACTAATTGAGACGACATAAATGAATTAGAATTTAACGACTTCTTTGAGACAATACTACGAATTCATGTTGGAAGTTGATACAGTTGATAAGTGGTTAGGCTTGAGACACACTGAGTTTTCTTGTTTAAAGCAAAGCTAAGTGAGATCTTCTTTGCTGATGTGTTGTTATTAAATTAATTAAATACGCAACATAGTGTTATTTGTTTAGTTCCTTAATTAAATACGTTTGTATTTAGCCAGAAGAAAAGTCAGTTTTCGCACGGTTAAGACCTATTTAAATCTTTAAGAACGTCTAAATAAGATCCTTTTGTTTTATAACGATCTGTCCTCATCTTAACCGATTCGTAACAAGCCGTCACTCGCTTGCTCATATGGTACTGTCAAAAAAATACAAAAAAAAATATTTGTTTTTTTTTGTTTCGAGAGTTCATTCCTACTTATTGGACGACGACACATAGCAGTCGCGGCCAGTGAACGCGTGTAGGCTGATATGATAACTAAATAAATAATACCGGACAGTCCGCACAGCATCATCTAGCCCCAAGCAAAGCAGAGCTTGTGTTATGGGTACCAGATGGCTGATATACTTAATACTACTTGATGATCATGATGATTTGCTGTTTTCTCTCTGTGCACCACTACTCAGGTCTTACTATCTTTTACTATCTCTAACTACAAGGTCCTTGCTCGCGATCGTTTTACTACAAATGGCAACGTCGCCCCGATACTGCCAATACAAGTCCTTGCCAAAATAATTAACGTTTTGAATATTAACCATTTATTTCGAGTGGAATGATCTGCGTCTGATCACGTTCGACTTTTGACTATTTGACGTAAATTTAAAGCACGTATTTTGCTAGAAGAAGAAAATCAGCATCATCATCATTCAACACAAAATATTTTCGGCTGTACCACTAGCATTTGCTGTCTGTTTTAGGTATATTTTTTCAAACCATTTAGGCAATTTGGGTCTCTGGTATTGAAATATTAGTGAGGTTAAGAATTAATAGTCGAACTTTCTAGAAAATTTAGCAAGAATCTCTATTGGTCTTCTTCTTTTGGTTAGTACCTGCATTCCTGGATAATATTTAATTATTTTATTCAGTTTTGTATATAAACCTTGTTGGCTTTTATATATTCATATCAATAGGTACACAATTTATGATTCCACATTCATGAAACATTATTGATTTATTGATTAAAGTATTGACAGATTTATTTAAATTCGAATAACGAAGCCAATTCTCGTTTAAAATCAAGTTCTAAAATGACTTTAGCAGTTGAAAGCTCAAGCAGAGCCTGTCTATACTTTTATCATGTAACTTACTATAGCTTTAGACATGAAAAACTCAACTTCTATAACTTCTACTGGAGATATCAGACTGGTGGACACAGGCACTCCTTTCCCACAAATATCAAGTTGATTCCCTTTTCATCAACTCAACCTCCAGGTGGTTCTATTTCCACTGGAATGGATGTCAGGACATTTTATAGGTCCTGTGAACCACTTTATTTTGATTTGAGGTCAGAAATGTTTCGCGGAAGATATAGAATCTTTGCGTTCTTTAGCACATTCTTTACAAAATATTCAAGATTATACTTACGTACTTGCAACTTGTTATACAAAAGGAATTCCTTCCACCACATCGCTAGTAAAAGTCCAGACGTAAAGTTCCTAATCAAGATTACTTTAACGAGATCAAAGATTCAATATCCTTCTCACTCAGGACTAACTTTTACTTCCAGGGATTACCAGGGCACTCACCCAACCTCGTGAGAAAATAACAATGTATTGAATAGCCTTGTTTGGGTCAAGAGTTGGGATTCTAATTGATTTGAATGATACCAGTCTATATTGTTCTAGTCTAGAAATAAGGTTCACATTTGTGTCTGAGCTTATTGATTACTTTATCAGTTTTCATTCATTAATTAACCAAAATTATAACGAGGAACTTTAAAAAGTGTAAAGAAAAGACGGTCTGTGAATATGAGGAGGGAAAACTATCAATTCAGATTAAAATAACCCTCCCCTGTTTTAAAATGTGACCTGTCTGTTTAATGTAAAACTCACTTTTTGTATAAACTTTGTGTTATTTAAGTACTTTGTATCAATATTTAAGTACTCAAGAAATCAAAAACTCCCTTTGAAGTTTGCTCATAGTTTACGCCCAGGCGATTTCCTCGATCAAATAAAACCTCGTAATATGCCAATAACATTATATCCTCTTTCGTAATGGCATCAATGAAACAATTGAAGGCCACCCAATATTCAGCGTCATTGACCCTACCCTTGGGCTATAAGCTGATTATAAGCATTTTGTTTTAGTAATCTCTTTGCGATTTCTATGATGTGGGTATAGGGAAAAATAGATTTAGAGCGCTATTCTTACTACGTCTGGTTCAAAAAATACAGTTATAAGTTTCTGTTGATTCAAAGAAATATCTCCAATCTTTAATTTTTGTAGTTTCCTTCAAATATTTTTGAAACGGATTGTGTTTCTTTTAAAATTAGTCGGGTGACATGAAAACAATTTTTTTTAAATTAGAATTAATTACTTATTTAAATATTTATTTAGAAAACTTTTATCCTTCAAAAAACTATGATGGTTAGTTTTCAGACCTCCTTTAATTCATTCTTATCCTTTAACTTATTTAATGAAGGAGGTTATCCAACAATACATACATTGTAGATGAGCATTTAAAATTTTAAGAATTCAGATGGAGTTTTCTTTTAATTGTCCTCCTTTCATCTTTGTAGCCTCCAAGCTTTTTGTTCTCCCAAGGCCTCCAATAGTCCCTTTCCCATGGCCTTTCATCTTACAGTTTAAAATAGGCCCACATCCTGGCCAAGGTGAAATTCTCAAGATGCCGCATACCGTCTAATCCGGGAAGCCTACCCTCTCGATATGAATGCAAATATTTAAACCGCCCAAGTGGGTTGTGACCTTGGCCAAGTAAGGGAACCTTTTTCTGCAGAATTTAACGCAGCCTTGAACAGTTGGCCAGTTTCGGACATTTGAGCTGATGCGTGTGCGTGCGGAAGATAGCTTGCAATGCTAATGGAGTTTCAGAAGTTTTTAATGTAGCATTTTGTGTGATAATGTTATTGGATTCAGATTTGTTTTGAATTATTAAAATAAAACTTACTCAGATTTTGATGTTCAGTCTTGCTAGTGCTTTTCTATAGGTGAAAGCACTAGCAAGACTGTTGTTGTGCAGTTTTGATTTGGTGTTAGAAATATAGCTCTATATTTATGAAAACTTACCCAAGTTATTCATTATTATTATTCCCAATATATTTTACAATGGAAATAAATAAACAACACCGAAAATTACGTTTTCTTTGTTTGGGTACGGAATCCTAAATAGCTTCCAACTTTACCCTTGACTCGATAGACTGGTCCCTAACCCTTAAAGCTAAATACCTATTTCTTGATCTATTTCAGACTTCCTCCACCGTTTCCAAGACAGCTTACAAAATCAAAAGCAATTTGTCCGTTCATTAGCGCTGGATATAAGGAACCAACAAAAAGCGGATTAGCCCTCAATTATCCTTGAAGATACGTTTAATAAGGGCTTAAAGAGCTACAATGCATCTCTTTGAGGGCCGGGTAGTTCCAAGGGCCAGTCGGGGCTCAAGGTTCGAGGGAGGTCGTTGGCGTAACGTATGCTGATTTGCTTTGGGAACAGTATGTGGCCATGGAGAGTTTATGGGAACTTTGTTATTGCTACTTAGTGTGCAAAGGCTAAGTCATGGGGCGTTATTGTTTACGTTGTGGCGAGTTTAGGGGATTGACTGAGAGAGTTTTTTTTAGGCAGCAAAGCGGGTTTTGTTTTTCGAGTGTTTCAATATAGTTTTTCATGCGTATATGTATCAAATTAATTACGAAAGTTTCGTTTTAATTTTTTTTAATATTAAAAATAGAGCTTTTGATGCACCGAGATCTTAAAAATAAAACTTTGTTCTAACAATATGAGATATGGTTTGAAAGAAGAAACGCTTGGAGACATAAGACGCTCAATGCTCGGAACGAAATGGAAATTGCTTACCGAGCATCTTATACCGACCCAATCATCACAGATTTTGCACTCTTATTCAGAGCAGACTAGTAAACACGTCTTGAGCTGACAAAGCCAGAGGTTCTCTTTTCCAATTTCACGTTAGGAAGTAGATTGTGCATCTATTGACGGTAGTCAATACTGCGGTAGATATACCACTGCATTTATTTTTCAATTTATTTATAAATTTTATGTAAATGCAGGAGACTTTTTTGTCTGCTTATAGCGCAGGTTGAACCTTCGTCTTATTATTTACGAATTTATCGGATCGCTGACAATATGGTAATTCCTGTCGACGGCGCTGGATCGTATATCAAAAGATTTACGCGTGTGCCCTACACCTTGCTTGAACCCTTTCAGTGTTTACTAGTGTTGTGACTCAGAAGTCTTTTAAAATTTATTTAAGATATGAAAAAGAATTTAAGAAATATTTAATCTATCATGGTAGTAGCAATGGAGTCGTGGTTTTATAATAAGTATTGAAGCACAGTTATTTATAAAACTCAAAAAAAACCTCAAATCATCGCGAAAATAACACAAGGAATGGAATGCACTGCCTGTTTCTATTTTCCCGGCCAACTACAACCCGAGTCTCTTCAAGACGAGACTGAATATGTGTCTTCTAGACTTTCGTGATACATCTTCGGCCACGTCGTCACTTACCATGAGGTGAGATTGAGGTCAAACGAAGGTTTATTGTTGATAAAAAAAAAAACATCCTGCTATTTATGGTATGATATAGGATATTTAAAAAAAAATGTTTCTTTTTAAAAGTTTTTCAGTTCAAAAACAAGTTAAGGTATGGGAGGATTATAATATCCAAATTAATTCATATCCATCACATTGCCTTTGAAATTTATCTTCTCTTCGATAGTTTTTCTTAAATATTTCACTTCAAAATGAACTTATCTAGAACAAGCTTTACAGAAAGTCTCACACTTCACAGCACTTTAACAATACATTTTATGAACCAGCAAAGTTAGAAAATGCTGGTATTACAAATCCTAAGCACCATCGAAGATCATTGTTAGATATCCTTGCATCAAAAACCGATTTTCCAATGACTGGCACATCCCTACAAGTCGTTGACTTGTGTACGTTGCCCTGTCTATTGCAGGGGCGCGGGCGCGGCGCTTGTCACTTATCTCATACTCATTTCAATAAAGTACACAAATATTAATAGGTATTACTTAGTATTCTCTAAGCACTGTAACCGTTAGATGTTCAGTCAGTGATTTGACTCATAGTCTGAGCTAATGTTCTTTGGTTACCTCGGCACTGTAACTTTCACTTAGTTTTAGGTAGCGCCTTTGCACTTTTTCGGAAATAAAAACTAAGCTTATGAGGCCTAGATCTGTGCTGAATTTTAGGCAGATATGATCAAAAGATTTGACACTATCAATAGAAAAGCTTTAAAAATTTAAGCAGTGAATTAAAATAGGCTCATGATTATAATGATGATGAAGAATCTATAAAAATCTTCAAAACAGCTTGCTATTTTTATTTGTTGATTTCTATTCAGCTGTATTTATCTTAAAGTTACTTTAATCCAACGGCTCATTAAGGAAAGAAAGCAAAAAGCGATCGAATCCCTTTTATTCAAAGTTATGATAAAGCATCAAAGTTACCAAACTACTCGAGCTCGATTTGACTGATGCTTCCGGTTTTATTCAAATAAGTTTCTTTCACCTCATTAACCCCTCGATGTACTTTGGTCCGCAAAGTTTCCTTAATAATGGAAATAAAGGGCATACATTTAGAGAGGCTAGTATGGGTTTACAATACCAAAACAAAAAATGTAGGTATTCATCATTACATACAAATACATACAAAACAAAGTCGCTTTCTCTGTCCGTATGTCCCATTGATTGCTTAAATCTTTAAAACTACGCAACGGATTTTGTTGCTTTTTTTTAATAGATAGAGTGATTCAAGAGGAATGTTTATACGTATAATAAAACCGTGCGCAGCCGGGGCGGGTCGCTAGTTTACTATATAGCTGCCTGTCAAAATTGTACTGCTTAAAGGAAATTATATGTTCAACTTTTCTAAAACTACAATCGAGCTTCTATGAAGTATTGGAGCGCCGTCAAACTATGGAAAAAAGCTTCTCTGTGTAGGTAGGAGCGCTGCAACGCGTTTAAGGTATGGAAAGGAAACGAAAAGAAAAACAGCTACCGAAATGATACTAAGGATACAGATTCGAAGATTGTGAATGGAGAGGAAATCTGGCAAGTTTTACGGGAACTTTTCTCGTTAGGCTAAATTATAGCCAGTTGGTCCAAAGGTAGGGGAGAAAGGGCTTCGGGATGTGAATGAATTCGTGTGATGAAGGTGGAACTTCGTATAGGAAAAGGTCAAAGAAACGATTATTATACCTAGTATACGATTCAGTGTACTTTAGTAACCTACCTAATCACTACATAGTACCTCGTCGCTTTCTTTGTCCTTATGTATGCTTAAATCTTTAAAACTACGCAACGGATTTTGATGCGGTTTTTTTGATAGGTAGAGTGATTTAAGAGCAAGCTTCGTACGTATAATAAAACCGTGCAAAGCCGGGGCGAGTTGCTAGTCCTATTATAAATAAAGTTACCAGATGACACTCTGTGCGAATAAAATTTGACTTGTCGAAGTGCTTATTATGAGCCTTAAGAAATAAAGATATCGGGATTCCTGAACGTTCTTCAAAATACCTACTTACTTTTACGAAATCCATGATTTATCCGAAATTATAGCAGCCGAAAAAGAAAATTTTAGTATTGTTGAATCATATATTTACTCTACTAAATACAAATCATTCCAATCGATTGAACTGCGATGTTTACTCAATGATGGACCAAGAGCGGGGCATGTCTGACCACTGGCACCACCGGGGCGTGGTGGACGACGGGCACGATGGGCGCCGCGTGCACGATGGGCGCCGGGTGCACCACGGCGGAGTGGGTGACCACGGGGCGGTGCACGGCCACGGGGTGGTGCAGCGCCACGGGGTGGGCCACGGCCACGGGGTGCGCCACGAGAGGGGCGATCACCCCGGCGCGGGCCACGGCGATCAGCGCAAAGAGTGCGACCTGGAATGGATTTAAATTGTTTGTTATGTTCTATGGGATTCAAAAGCATGGGTTAAAAAAGACGAGAAATCTTGTCTGAAAAGGTTTGACTGCAGTGCGGACGTCAAAAGCTTCGTTGTTTTTTCTTCTTTTGGGAGACAGGATACACTTCGGTTTCTGACTGACCATTGCTATAAACTATAACGTATGCCAAGATTATCATAGTTATTTTAAAACTCAAACATATGGGTTTTTATAATCTTCAACTAAAAAAATAAAATATTTTAACAAGTCGCGATTGTCTAGTTTCGTTTCGTTTGTCGAAATGTTACCGAATCTCTTGACGACTTCATAATTCTCCTTTCTGAAGAAACCCAGTTATTAAACTGATATAAGAACTTGGTGGAATTATTATTCACTAAGCAAATAAACTTTCACAAACTTTATGAAAGTTATTTGACTGTTGAATTAAACTTTGTAAAATTTATTTTAAACAAACCTTAGGTAGGTGAACTCTTTGTGAATTTCTGTTCTAATTAGAATAGCTATTTTGAATTTTGAGAAAGTTATTGATTAGATTTACATGTATGTATGAGTTACAATGCATTATCAGTCAAACAGCGAAATAAATTTTAGTAACAACGCCTTAGCCAGCCTTACACTTGTCCAACATGATAATTAATGTAAAATTTCCCCATTTTTAGGTACAAGTTGGTTATGTTCACGCATGTTGTACTGTTATAATATTATGTAGTAAATATCTCAAACAAGAAACCATTTTCTAGAGCAAACACACGACATTGGCTAGGAACATAAGGTGATTGCAATGTCACCATCAGGTCAAGTACAATTAGCCATTACCTTACTAATCATACAATTAAGATTTATATGCGGCTGATTAGAAAATATTAATAATAACCTTTTTTATTATATATTTGAAATGTTTTTTTTATTTATCACTGTCAATTGTTTATTTTAAAACTAGGACACATCATAAGACAACTGAAAATTCGTTAGTAGTAAAGTATATCCTAATAAAATAAGTCTCGTTAAATTAAGAAGTCTTAATATAATTAAATTGTAATTTTTATATTTTCCAATTCATATTTAAAAAAATATTAAAATGCTCTATAAACTCACCAGCTTGAACATCTTGTTTAAATATAAATGCGTCTGGTATTTGTTGAATGCGTCTTGTGGAGTGTACCCACATCTCCTAGGGCTTGCCCTTTTATAGTGCTTGCTGGCCTAGGAGACTACTTGTAATAAATCTACTGTTTGCCAATATGCAACATGAGAAGCTCTCGGCTAGTGTGGTTACAGCGAATAGGCGGTAACTTAGACAAATTTCGAGACAGGAGTCGCATGTAAAAACTAAAATAGAAAACGTTTAAGTACCTACTATTTCATTTTCTTTTTGAAATGCGGCCTTTTAACGAAGCGTTAAAAAAAGGCTTTCTACCTTAATCTGTCCAGGCATTTTGGGCAGAAGAACAGAGGAGATCATTGGAATGTCATGTTAAACTATATTGTAAGGTAATACCTTAATAAACCTTACAATACCATGTTAAACCTTACAATATAGTTTAACACGACATTTCGATGATCACCTCTGTTTTTCAGCCCAAAATGCCTGGACAGATTAAGGTAGAAAGCTTTTTTTACAAACATACTATGTATGGGCCATTCCATTTGAATTATAAAGGGCCCTAACTCGAGCGCCGTCTATTCAGTCTGGTGGAACTATTATTTGACATTAAATTTAACGCCTCTTTGCTTTCTTATAACCTAAACCTACTAAAACACTGATGCACGCTTTGAAAATCTATAAGGGTGGTAAAGTTAAATTATATGTATGTGTTATCACTACATAGTATAAAACAAAGTCGCTCTGTCCCGATGTATGCTTATCTTTAAAACTACGCAATGGATATTGATGTGTTTTTTTAATAGATAGAGTGATTCAAGAGGAAGGTTTATACCTATAATAAAACCGTGCGAAGTCGGGGCCGGTTGCTAGTATAATTATAAAATGAAAGTATAAACCGAAGAGTCTGTATTACAAGTTACATTTCCCTTTTGAAATAGCTTACAGAAAAAGGTGTTTCAATTGAATAACCCCTAGACATTAGCGCCCTTGAAATACAACAGCTTTATATTCGCTGAACGAAGCCAGATGTCGTTGCGAGCGCTTTTTGCGTCGCGTTTCGTTGATTTATGACGTCTAGTTGCCGCCAATTTGTGTATCATTGTGCCGTGAGCGGAATTTGATGCGGGAATAACACAATATCCTGTGAAGGCATGTTTTGGGTTTTTGTAACTGAATCTTCTAAATCATTAAAAATTAAATTAGCAGTCATCTTTATCGTTGACACTATTTGCTGTTTTCAGGCCTCACACGGTGACTAAAATCAATGAAGAAAATATTGAAAAAAACATTTCAAATATTTTTTACTTCTCTTTTCTTTAAAAAGAAAATTTGTTTTAGGATATTCTCACTTAACATTAAAACGAAAAAGTCGTTTAAGATGACTGACTAGTTATTATCTCATCAAAACCCTAATTCTAGCCCTCAGAGCAAAAGGGCTTGAATAAACCTGGGGTCTAAAAATCCTACCCCTGAAATGGTTTTTAGGGCATGGACGCAATGCGAAGAGGAACATGCTGATTGCATGTTTCAGTTAAAAATGGTAGATAACTTATGTTATAATCACAAACTCATAGTAATAAAAAAACATATTTAAAAATATGCTACCAGCTGGGAATCGAGAACAAATGACAAAAGATAGTAAAATATTGCAAATCACGTAGATAAACTGCCACAGTACTTAACTTTCTTTCTAGTTGAGTCGAGTGAAAAGCTTCGATGCCTCTTTACAGTGCAACCGGATACATTATTACATCGTTTGATATTGAAACTCGTTCACTTATTTTAAGAATGAAATAAATTTTGACGTGATTTTTTTATAGAATCTGGTACTGTCTTCTTTTATGTTTTCTCGAAGATTTCTATTTATCAATAGGTATACGAGTATACAAATATTTTTAAAATTATCAGATTGCAAAAATATTAATAAATTTCTAGGCGATTATGTTTGAGATCTCCAAAATTATAACAAGAAACAAAAAAACCCACAAAAGCTAAAAACTACGTTTGCTACTCATTTACGTTTCTAGCACGTATAAAATAGCCCACTACAGGCCTAGTACAACGTATATTAAATTCAGCCATTCAGCCCCACCGACCCGTTCGTTTTTTGGCATAGGTAAAAACATCATTCCATACAAACTTTCGCTTTTTTATTATGAGTGTGATATGTACCGGTAGGTACTCAAACTTACAGATGAAAGTGTGTTATTTTATTTTTGTTTTTTATGTGTTTTGTCTGTGTACCTAATAATAATGTACAAAGGTCAATTCAATGTACCCGCAGTACAGTGCGAAACAAGTGGTGTGCGCTTGCGCCGATCGGATCGCGATGTTCGCATCGACTTATTGAAACAGATAACCATACTAAAAGGTCGGCTCATTAATAATATTACTGTTGAGTTAATAAACCTTTGACAGTAGAAAGATATAGCGCTTTAAGAGTCCCTTGTAATAGTCTTCTAACTCTATATCTGGAAGTCAATAGTGTGGTTAAAATAATTTAAACAAAAAATTGATGAAAACAATATGCCATGATTATAATTTGCGGTAATTGGAAGTATTTTCAGTATCATTACAGTATCTGAGTAGCTATTTTTGGTTCATCGTCATATTTTTAATGTGAACGCACGACTTAGGTAAGTAGTGTAGCTATAGTAAGAACTTTAAAACCTACAATGAATGAGAAGTCTCATATTTGCTAGTCGTAATTTTGATAACAATCACCCACAACTGAGTGATAACTTGCCAATTAAACAGTTTATTAAAATAAGTCTACATAAAATAACAACCGTTAAATATTATTTAAAAAGTCTTTATGCTAAATAGAAGATACACAAAGTTTCGATGCCAGCCAAGAAAAAATCATATACATAGTATTTTCTCGAATAATTCAACCATGAAGAAAACTACGAAAAACAACGGCATCATCGTTCTTTCTTTGAGGAATCCAAAGAAAGTGTATCAAAGAAAGTGATAGATGTCGAATTAAATACAGGGAAAAGTTTATTCCAAGCTCAATATACATACTTTGTAACCTCGAGAAAATATACGACTGGTCCTTATTTAGTAACAAGCGCGTGGGATTTGCTCTCTTTTCCTAAAATTTCCATAAATCCACGTTTGACGTTTTAACAGGTAGCGAAATAACACGAAAGTTCATTCAACCTAACCTCAAAGTCAAATCGGAATCTATTCAAATTTACATAAGCACTCGTGATTTCTATTCCTAAACAATGATATTTTATCTCTAGAGGCGTCAGCTACAAGGTCCAATTAAATCAAGGTTCTAGGGAACTTATCGGCTCCCTATCGTTAAGGTCCCTTTGTCTGAAGCAGATACTAAGGATCGTATTCAAGAGTTAAAGTGATCACTGCATTGAGACATCAAGAAATGGTTTGTTTTTGCTTTATCTTGCCCCGCAATGTTAGGTTTCTTATCAAGTTATCTTTTGCTTTTCGTCTGGGTGTCGGTGAAATTACTATTATTCTCAAATAAGTCGTATTATATTCACTTATTTACAGATGCCCATGTAAAATTCGTTGATTCTATCTATATCGTGTTGTCTAACAGAGATCGCTCTTGAACGATAAGACCAAATGTTGCTTTATTGTAATTGTGTCGTTATCGTTTCTTAGATTCTTTGATGTATTTTATTTTGATGGTATAATAGAGTAATTATCTATCTATCTTAGTTTCAATAAATGTTATTTATGCACGTGCAAGTAGGTAAGTTACGGTTATGTCATGGCCATGGCGTGATACTCTGTAGTCAACATTGACCTATTATACCTTTATATATCACAATAATAAATCTCCGTCGGATACATCCGGACACTCTATCGCGGCCATTTAAACTCAATTTTCTATAATTAGAGCTTTAATAGGGATCATCGACCCTGTTATCTCTCACTATAGACAAATTACTGAAACTCTAAAACTGCGAGGGAGTAGATACAGTTTGAAGTTGGTGAATTGATTGTTCTCGAATCTGATACTGAGTTGTTCATTAAGCTGTTAGATTAAAGTTCTTGTTTTGTTGGTGGTTACCCGCAGAGCATTGTTTTCACTTTTACCCTCAGGCTTAATCCCAATAGGGTAATTTAAGAGTTCAACGTAGCACCAGTTACTTCTTAACATAGCAAGAAGTTACACAGTTTCCAAATTTTAAACAAATTTTAAATATATAAAAACTGGATAGTAAGTAGGTACGGCAAATCAGCTAGTGTTCAAGTAATGAGAGTTAAGTGTTTTGGTTTAAGTACTAGATAGCTGAACTGTTATAATTACTTAATATGTTAGAAGTAGTATATACTTTTTAATATATTCTTAGGAACATGTCTGCACATCGTACTGACATTTGTCCCGAAGCGAGAATCAAAGCTTCCTGCGTCGCAAACTAATCTCCGGCGCCAATGAGGTCGTTGATGTGTTAGGATTCAATTACAACTTATAAATAAAACAACAAACAATCCTCAAGCCATTTATTTTCCGAACAGATGATAATGCTGCTTCACTTTATAACTAGTGACCACTGGATGCGCTTGCACGCTCTGTACAGTGTGCAGCACAGGAGTGTGATAGCTGTGTACCAGAGGCTCGGAGTGTATGTGATGCACTAGCGGGGCGGGGTGTACGTGCGCGGAGTAATGCAGCGCTTGGTACGGCGCGGTGTGGTAGCCGTAACCTCCTGTGTGGATATGCAGCCCTGGTATCGGGGAAGAGGACGCCACGGCTAAGGCTGCTAGAATCTGGAACAAAACATTGACTTGTGAGCAGGGGCTTTATTTCTTAGCCATCATCATCATCATCATCAGCCTACATTAGTCCACTGCTGGACATAGACCTCCCCTAATGAGCGCCATAGCCCCCTGTTACTTGTCGGATCCAGCATTTCTTAGCTATAGTTCTTATATATATTATTATATATAAGGAGTTTTATTAACAATTTTACTCAAAGTTTCAGTTAAAACGTATCATCGTCTAGTCTCAAGCTAAGCAGAGATTGTGTTTTGAGTACTACATGACTGATATACTTAATACAATATAATGCATTATAAAGATAGATTTTTTATTACGTATAGAAAACACCCAGAAACCGGAACAAATATCTGTAGATCGTACAAACTTTTCTCCTAAGACGGGAATCGAACCCGCAAACTCCGACGTTGCAGCCATTTCGGTCGTCATAACAAGGTTTAATTAATTTGCCATCTTTGAGGTAAAATTGGAAGTGTTGTTCCTCGATCATACATTAACTTGTAACTATACAATGTCGATTTAATCATTCTAGAATTAATCTTCATCAGGGACATTTTAGATCTTGTTTGGACCTTGCCTTTTTACTTAAAACTACAATGGATTAATAATAATCAACAGAAAACTATTCTCGAGTGTTTTTTGCGCCCTAAACAACAAGTAAAGGTACTTTAAAAGATAAATTGAAATTCAATTCAACAAAACAGCAATTTTCACTCTAAAAAAAAGCTTCTACAAATAAATCCGAGTAAAGCCCCCACATTTCTTATCCATTCATAAACAATTGGTTCAGAATGCGAAGGTGGATCGGGACTGGTTCGTTGTTCGCCCGCATCGTGTCAAGGCCCCGGCTCAAGGATTGCGTTCCTTGATGCACGCTGAACATGCCATTTCTGCCTCATTTACAGAATGCCTTTGATGGTTTAGGTAATATTTTTGCTTAGTTTTACATTTTGATTGAAAAGTTCACAATCAAGTTAGTTCAAGAGAGTTCAGGTTTCATTTTTAGGGTTCTTTACCCGGATGGGCCCAGAAAGACCCTCTAACTACGCCATAATGTAAGGCTATGTATCTTACCTATTACATTATGGGATTCACATTCCGTCACAAATACCTATCTATCACTGTAACGATTGAAAGATGATAAAGATTGAAGCGAACTGAAAATCAATTATCACTTTATTTCATATATTATTTGATAATTATGTACCTATAGTATTAAATTTGACTTGTCTTAGTGCTTATTTTGTAAGCCTAAATAAATAAAGATATTGATTTACTGATAACCTTTAGAAATCAGATATGATATTTCTTTAAAGCTTGCTAAAAGTCAAATTTTATTAAACTTTAACTGTATTGAAGTATGTTTTTGTCAAATGATGTTACTAAACACTTCTTAAAACTTTGCCTATTATGTCACCCACAGAGAGAAAGTTTTAAAGTCTTGAACTACTAATTTGTCGGTAAAAGTCATATCTCGCTCCGGATATTAGGGAGCCTCATAGCAAAAACTTTATCAAAAGCTTTACTGCAAGAAGCAAAATTTTAACTAAACCTCGCTAGATGGATGTTTTTTGCGGTTATTTAGTTTATTTTAATGATTATCTGTAACCTGTGTCTTCGTTGGTACAGTGGTAAAATGTTACTTTTGTAGTCGAACAATTTTTTTCTTCGGTGAGAATCAACATTTTGTTTCCATTCGTAATCACCATCATTTAGGTAGCAACTGGTAAATGGTACCAAGTCAATGCCTTACTCATTGCGGCCATTGGATGGGGAATAATTTTATGTTTTTTTACAAAACTACCGACTGATATGACGCATTTATTAAGGATAGCACTAAAAGGTCTTTGCGACCATCTCGGGATAATATAAAACAAAAAATATGCTTTATTGGGGAAAACTCAAAAAGTTTGAACTGACGCAGCTTTTAAATCAACACCAAGTCACCAGTCAAAAAAGTTATGACACAGTACATGCATTTTTTTATGAACATTAGACATGGAAAACTTAGGTACCTATGTAATTTAAAAAAATAACTCCTCTTTAAAGGTTAAAAAGTAATACCATGGACGAACTGTATATCGTTCGTCCATGGTAATACTTAACGAAAGGTTCAGAGGGTATTGTTACAAAAAAAAATTAAAAAACGTCCTCATTATGGTATTAAGTTTTCTTGAACTTTTTAGTCATTCAAAAGGAAAATAGACAGTTGGCTACAAAGTGTCCTTCCTCAGTCAACCCCTTCATAAATCTCTGAATAAGTTATTGTTCAAACTTAATATTCGAAGTTTGCCTTCAGATATATTTTATCTGAGAATGCTAGACTTATAAAAAGTACCTACATAAGTGATGTTCTACATTGGACAGAATTATTTAAAGAAACTTAGAAAATGCATGCCTTTGATTTATTTGATCTGATGCTTTATGAATATTGAACTATATGGTTTTAATTATTTTAGTCTATTAAAAGACTATAATAGTGTCATAATTTCCAGATGCAAGAGTTTTTAATAGTAAAAACTTTACAGGACTATCACTAAATAGTATTAAACAAAGTCGCTTTCTCTGTCCCTATGTACGCTTCAATCTTTAAAACTACACAACGGATTTTGATGCGGTTTTTTTAATAGATAGAGTGATTCAAAAGGAAGGTTTATAGTATAATATAAACGTGCGAATCTGGGGCGGGTCGCTAGTTATTTATAATTAATACGTTTTCTACTCATTTAAGTACATATTTACAAGCCAGTTTATTACAAACCCTTGCTCTCAATACCCCGCGTGACCTAGACATAGGCATTAAACTGATTCACATCCTTTCGACCCACTTTTTCTAAGGTACTCCTATATCTATGTACCTACATGCAGGTAGGAACGTACGTCCTAGCAATTACTATTAACAAATATAATAATATATATATTCAAATGTATGGTTCTTTTATAATATGAAAGATCAAGCTAAAAACACGAATGGGGAGGAACATCATAGAGTCACGCACGCTGTTTCATTTGTGTAGTGAAGTAAGAAATCAGAAATTTGTAGTAAAGTCTCAGTAAAAGTACATCCAATAAAACTCCCCTTAGATTAAAAAAACCCTAATGACCTTTACCTACTGACCGTAGTAGACCTAATCTACTGCTAATGGCCTCCTTTCTTTGCAACGTAGTGTACCACCTACACTTCTGGCAAGCTATTGTTCCAGTTTTCTGAGTGTGAAGTTAAAAGTGCTTTATGAAAGTTTCTTACGGTAACTTCACTTGAGGCTATTGCTAGTTTTTTTCTTATTCTGGTTTTAATCTTCGTCGTGATGTTAATCAACAAAAGCTCAAACCGACGATGCGTTTCGGGGACAGGAGCTAATAATGGCGAAATCAATTTTTTTTCAGTGTTTAAAAGACATTTCTGACAGACGTTCCATTGGAAACTTTTGGGTCAAAATTGCTTATCTTCATCTATATTCTCCATTATTAATGTTATCATTATGAGAAATGGGCCATCCACACTTCCATACGAATATTACATATTTGAAATGTATTCTGTAACTTTTTCACCACAAGAAGACAAAAAACCTAAGAACCCTATGTAAAATTAGTAATGTATTAAGGAAAAACATAATTCTATTTTTCCGGAAACCGCGATCATAATACTAGTTTGGCATTATAGGTACCTACTAAAAAGCTGACATCTTGGATCTTTATGAAACGAAATAAAATCAAATAATTTACAGATTTATACACTAAGAAAATAAATTGATATGCCCACAGTTAATTAATAACTACATGAATGTAAAACCCACTACTTACGGAATACAGACAGATATGTAAGTTATTGCACGCGAAGGGCCAAGAATTCCTTGCTGGTAATTTATTTCAAGTTCGTCGCCACTTCAAAGGTGGCGATTAAACACCAGCATGTTTAAACAGGATAATTGAGCTACAATTTTTAATTACTCGTGCCAATAATTATCATTAAAGTACCAGCTGTTACTTTTTGCAAGATATTCAAAAGCCAAAAGTGAAATGCTCATCAGAGAAAAGGATTCAATTTCTGAAGGCATTATCTCGGATGTCCAACTAAGATGTTTTCAATTGAGGAAAAACGCCAATGGGAAATAAAGCAGCCGGTGAAAAAATGAGCTTGACAAACCGCGTGCACGCATCTATTGACAAACTACGTTGATGGCTATTTTAAACGTATTTATGTACCTTTCAAGACAAGACTAATTTAATTTCATGAAAACTTCTTAAAAATTGAATTATAAATTAACTCACCAGAATAAAAGTCCGCGTCATGTTGTCTCGGGGTGTGTCAGTGAGTGACGCATTGAGAGCCGAGTGTACCTTATAAGCTACTTTTTTCCACATAGAGCTAAGATAACAATAGAGGTTACAACATAAATAATAAGTGAATAATTAGCCCTCTGAAGAATTTCCTTATTTCAGCAATAACACTGCCTATGATAATGTGATGGATTATATTTAAAAAAAATGTAGAGAAACAATGCCAAGTCGGTAAAACATTGTAAATGTGTTAAGTATGTGAATCAAGTTAAACATTAAAAAAAAAAATTATGCGTCCCTTAGTTCTTAATCAGAATTAAACAAATGTGACTGTCGTGTTCAAAGGTTTTTAATTCTACGCATATGCATCAAGGTTCAACAAGGGCTTTTACTTTTTCCAAAAAATTCCACCGTAAGGTGAATGGAGAATCTCAATTGGAAATAATGTCATAATGTCACGTTCGAAATGAATATTATGGATCGGTAATCTTGCCTTTATGTATCTACTTCTAGTATTATTGAACGAACAGATAAATCTCAAGTCTGACTGCTTCTGAGCCTTTACATCGCATAGTACAGTCGCCAGCAAAAAGACGATATTGCTTTATATTAATAATTAATGTATTAACTATTTCATGTCGTTATCAAATGTTTTATTAATGTTTGTCTATTCTGAAGTGGGTGAAAATAATAAGACTGTTGGGTCCGTATTATGAAAACTTGGTCAGTCGATGCTTGATTGAGTGACGATGTAACATAGAAAAGCGTAATAGCATCGATGTCTAGGAAAGCTTTATATGCATAAAAAAAAATCAGAGCTGGGCCAGGTTTTCTGAACATAGTACTTATACTTCAACTGCATTTGCTTCAAAATAATAGATTATAAATGCACTGTAACGAGAACACCTTTTTATATTTATTTTAAAAGGCGATAGTAAAGAATCTGCTCTATCACTTTACGTTAACATTAATGATGGTTAGATGTTTGTTACGTCTTCACTTCAAAAGTTCTGAATGCATCGGGCTTAAATTTTGTATAGACGTAGTTCTAAGCCAGTAATAAAACATAGACTACTTATCATTATTTTGCAAGAGGAAGCCGCGGGGCGCTGCCAGTTTTATTATGAGCATGAGATTTATTATGGGAAGAATTTCCTACGTCTCTTTTTCCACCAGAATAAAATCTCAGAGTCAGGAAATTAGAGAATAAGTTGCTTCTGGGAAATCATGTTCCATTTTAGGCCACTTTAGTGAGATGGTGGCCGAACGTTCGATCAATACTATTAAAAAATAAAACTCTCGGAGGTGTAGCAGCTTCTGAGAGCGACTGTACTCACGTGAAACATGTCACCGGCAGAATGTCCCATGCCTTGACACTGTTACTTAACGAGCCCCGTTTATGATAATCCTTTACTGACCTACTGAGCCTCTTCTACCAAATTTATCATTTGACGGTCAAACTTTGCTAAATTGTGACCTAATTACGCAAAAACAGGGTGTAGGTAAGAAGGGTTTAGGTTGAAGGGGTTGTTTTTTATTATTTAGTTTTGTGGAATTGTTTGTAATAAAAAAATGGTTGACTATGACTAAAATAGTGCTAGCTAATCCACAATAGAAGAAGAAACAGTGCTGTTTTTATAACTATATTCTATATTCACGTACTATATTTATATGAACAATAAAACATGAATGGAACAGAATATGTGAGAGAGATTGCACGTTCTCAGCATATGTATTTTGTAGAGTAGACTGAAGAAGCCTTTCAGGGGAAATGCAGCTTCTTCATTCTGCATAGCTTTGTTATTGTGGCAATACCCTCCTTGTCTAGCAGAATCAAGCACTGGGCGTATGTAATGCAGGTATAGATAATTTAAATTTTAAATAAACTGAAATGATGATTGTGTTTGATTATAGAAGCACATAGAATCATCAGGCACACTGCTAAGGCGTTGCGCCACGATTAATGTCCTATTAGGTTCGGCAAGGCTGCGCAGAATAGTTCAAAGCTCATAAGTGTAGAGATGGTGAAACCTATGTCTTGCTGTGTCTTTACCACAATTATAATATATGATTATAATTATAGTAAAGACATGGTAATAATAATAAACAAACTTTCATGGTGCATTATTTTGAAGACCGACTGGCGCGGTAGACGAAGGTCCCTGCGACGCAAGAGGGACCTGGTTCGATTCTGTTCTTGGGACAGATGTTTGTACGATCTACAAATGTTTGTTATAGTATATTGAAAATTGATTTAAAAAGTGTAAGCTATTTTAAACAAAAAAACCTAAACATTATTATAAACAAAATAACTACAACGGTATTCTATTCCGTTGTTTTTCTAATTTTCATAAGCTAGTTTTTTTAATTTCCCTATGTTATCATTACTAGTGTGTAATAGGACCTAGAACTGGTTAAAAGAATAGGTAGAGAAACAAAAGTCTTGTTTTTCCCAGCACTATTCCCATCGGGTATTTGTATCCGATAAAGTCAATGTCATATTGTTAATGAGGCAGTATCGAGGCCACGATATTATATAGTATGTATTGTATCATTTACTCGACCTAACGAAAGGCTTCAAAAAGGATGAATTAAAAAGAGATTCATTGTGATTCTGACGATTTATTTAAATAAATTATAAACAGCTCTTGTTGTACAAACTCATCCTAACTTACATTAGTAAAACTAGTTCATTGGCAAACAAATCAATCGTAAATTTTTACATTCGTCATCGGAATCCAATCATCTGGTGAAGATAGTGAAATAATAGCTGGATGAGAGGTGCAAAAGATCGCTTTTTGTGGCAACCTCTGGGGGTAAATAGCAGCAAACAATTTAGCTGAGCTGATGTATACATTAATATCCACAGCCTTTACTAGCCGGCTAGAGTTCAGGCTCCTCAAATTTGCGATAGGCAGCTACACGTACCAGGACAGGGTTCAGATTGTGTACATTAATATCTGCACCCATCACAATATAACTATAGTTTGTGAAATAAATGTAAGCTTGCCCTACCAGCAGTTTTGACGTGCAATATTTTTTTTACCCTGAACTTCATCATCCGTCTGCTATACCACTTCACCACCCTTATGAACAACATAACGAAGTTTACATCAACGACTAATTGCAATTTGCCTCTGAACTTCAACCATTAGCAGAACTAGTATATGAACGGGGAGTGTGCAACGTAAGGCGCGTGGTAGACCGGGGGTGGATGCAGCACGGAGCTGAGGGAGAGCGGGGCGTGGTGCACCAGGGGCGCGTGGTACACGGGGGGCAGCACGGGAGGGTACACCACGATGGGCTTCGGTGCTGGGGCAGAGAGAACCACCGCTACCAGAGCTAGAAAGAGTAGCTGGAAAAGGAAAGACAAGTTTTATTACTTTTTATAAAAAATGAAACTTTTATTTGACGAATTCATATCGGATAAACGCAAGAGAAAAAAAGCTATATTATATTTTAATAAAATAAAACTATCGTTTGACGAATTCATTTCGGATACGCTTGTTAACTACGAACTTTTTTGTGCTGGAAGAACATTTTATCGTTATTATTGGGTTGGATTTTCGATAGACAGCAAAAGCTATAATAGTTTTGTGCTCACAAAAATATTGGAAACGGAGGGGGCCATGGTTCTTCTTCTTATACCGGACCTTATCCCACGCTAAGTGGAGGGGGCCATGGTTAATTGAAAATATATAAATTAACAGTCATAAAATACGCTCTTGCTGGAAACCTGCGAAAGCTCACCATGTGGGTAGATTTAGTTTTATTACTATTTATTTTGCTTATACCCTTTTCAAGTCAAATAAATTTAATGTTTAAAAAAGTGGCTAAAATAAAAAAATGTAGTCCTATAACAATAACAATTTTGTGATGAACTAATAATTGAAATGTTATCAACCCAAGTTCTAGGAACAAAACTTCAAAGTTCAATGAGATAAATGCTAAACATTAATTTTGTTTCTTTGTTTTTTTCAATTCTGTTTCACAATATGATGGATATTAACTTCAAAAGAGCTACTATGAATTCTTTTGACAAAATTACTCAGAAGATTCCGAATTCAGATAAATTATTTCTAAGTAAGATATTTTATTTCAAAAGTATATATTATGTATGTTTTGGAGTAAAGAAAATTGTCTAAAAAGTGTTTCAATATATTTGATTCTTTATAAATTACTCCATAATTTTCACAGGTAAAAACTTTGTAGTCGGCTAAAACTGTTACCGAATCTAAGTCTGATCAATAAACCATTTATGCACATGCACCTATGAGGTTTGAAGTACTAAGCGCTATTTGTAATGATATTTATTAGGGTAAAGTGGGATAACTTACTAAGCACTTCATTTTCCCAGATATATCCTTGCTCGATTGATTGAGACTGACATATTGGACGGGCCTCCCAGATTATATAGCCGCGCGGCCAATTTTCGTCTATTTTCCACGGAGTTCAAACATGGGCAAGAATGCTTCTAATACGACTAGATTCCATACTTAGTGTGCCATTGGTACGATAGGGTAAGCGCTACTAAATGGACTGTCTCTAGAAAATATTAATTCCAAAATATGAGAATACGGATCAGTTTTTTCAAAAATACATGCATCAAAATTAAGATAGAAATAATAATTGTCATAAAATATGTTCTTAAAATAATTTAGGTAATATTGTTAAATAAAGCATTTTTTATATAGCTTAGGTGGTTTTATTGTGTTGATTGTTTTGGAGAAAATGATATTCACGACCCAAAAATAATAACCATTTCGTAAAATGCCACAGAACGGGTTCATTTTGCCCGCTTTACCCTAAACGTATGTGACTCTACAACTTAGAACCATAGGAGGGTAAGTTGTAGAGTCACACGAGTGAAGTATTTGAAATTTGCGGCTCCAACCGCAAAACTCGTAATCTTTAGCGTAAGTAGTGTAGTTTCAACTCAGAGTCAGCATTTACAATGTAATGTTTTTAAGACTTTTAAAAGACACTCATAATTTTGAGTTTGAATTTGAGTTGGCATTGACAGTAGCTTGTTGCATGGTTATCTTGTCATTAAATTGATGATCTAAACAGGTCTGAAATTTCTCATTATTTGATATATTTCCGTACTCGCACTAATCAGAAATTCAGAAGATAATATGAAATAAAGTTATCATGGTCTGTATAAACATTCAGCAATCATTAAATGTTAAATCAATCAAAATACTACTCTGTCTTTTCAATTTATCGCAGTACATTACATATTCTTGGTATGCTCAAGCAAGTCTTTATGCGCCATGTCCATACTAGACGAGCACCAATATGGCGTCCCAACAAGTCAACCGGTGTCTTCAAGCTTTGATTTAAACATTCTGTAATTGGTTGCTAATGGGGATCCTTGACTCACTAGCCGTAATATGTAGCCGAAGACTTTAATCAAATTTTATCAAAATAATATTCTGCTTGGCAAAATTCCATTCCATTCCTCTGAATTATAATTAATCTACGAAACTTCTGTGAATTAAAGTTTTCCGTTCTACATTCAAGTTGAACTAAACGTCATTAATTAACTAACGATCATTGGTTTGGCTTGACTTATTAATTTACTGCGCACGAGGAAATACTAGCTAGTAGGTAGTTGTGGGTTTTTGAATCAATTTTCCCTTTCGTATTAGTGCACTATTAGAATTTATTTAGAGCGTAGGTATTATCTTGGATCATAGAAGTGGGAATGCTTGGATCTTAGAAAAAATATTAAAACACCACTACTTGGTACGTTTAAATAGTCTCCTTTCACTTTTGTCTTCAAACTTCTTCTCTGTTGTGCTTCTCGCATCCAAGTAAAATAGCTCTTGTAACTCTGTCGATGTCGGGAACTCTACTTGCGACAGGATAACGAGGTTTTGGCGTATGGAAAATAGATTGAAACACAATCATCAGGTACACGTAATAATTTATTTAATCATACAAAATCAATGGTGGACAGCGATAACGGGCAGAGCCTTGACGACAGGGGTGTGGTGGACCACGGAGCTGCTGTGAGCCACGGCGGAGGGGGCGGTCTTGATGACCAGCGGGCTGTGGACGGCGTGGACCACAGGCACGGACTTGACCAGCAGGGGGGCGGCGTGCACTACCGGGGCCGCGTGCACGAGGGGCGCGGAGTGCACGAGGGGAGCGGAGTGCACGAGGGGCACGGAGTGCACCACGGGCGTGTGGACCGCGTGGACGACAGGGGCGGCGTGCACCGCGTGCACTACTGGGGAACCGTGGTTCACCACCTGGGGAAGAAGAATAAATTAAGATTGTTTTGTAGAAACGCATTGTCTCAGTTACGTTCTGCCAACTGTTGAACATATTCTTCTACATCATCATCAGCCTATTAATCCTATATTATTCTTCTATATGCTTATTTCAAAATCTACGGTTCTGCTCTAACCGCTGCCATTTGATTGTTAAGGGATTATTGTATTTGAAACACAAAATTTCAAGGCATAATCAAGCACGTTGTAAATCAGAATTACTTTTGTAAACTCCATCTTGGTCTATACGTGAGATATTAAAACATACAAGTTTACCGTTATGACTTGGTCTAAGCTTTGTCTAAATTCTAAACTTAACTTGTTTATAGACTGAATATGATTGGTAGTGGTCTTTGTCACTTGAAATGAACCCATTAATTTTGTAGATCGATCCTACACCCGAAAATACAGTAAGGAACTGGGCTCATAGGTACACGCTAAGCAG
This sequence comes from Eupithecia centaureata, assembly GCA_944547425.1. NCBI lineage: Eukaryota > Metazoa > Arthropoda > Insecta > Lepidoptera > Geometridae > Eupithecia > Eupithecia centaureata. The sequence goes on along the minus strand of OX155680.1, from coordinate 416,730 downwards.
CAGTTCGTACATTTTAGGGAGAAATTAATAAAAGGAAGGGAGTATATCAGGGAGCCGTAGCAGTTGCGGTGTTACAATCGTAACACAGCGCGTGTTTGTAGTAACAGTCACTATGAGGATCTACCATTTGAACGGAGGTAGCTTCCTTTTGAGTATTTAATATACTCTCCTGTTATCAAAAATTATCTGACATTAACTGAAACTGTGTAACATGAGCTACCTACCTATTATTATTTTTTATTCATAGTTGTTATAATTATTTTTAAGTAGGTTTGTATTCCTCCTTTTTAATTTATGGTCCCTATATATTTTGTTAGTGATTCTTAATTATTAATCTTCTTATTATAATCTAATATCAAATAAAAATGTTCAGAAGATAAGTTTATCTTACCTGGCTGCTCTTAGTGATGGTGGTCTTGGAGCCGAGCACCGCGGCGTGCACTACGGGCGTGTGTACTTCGTGCACTACCGGGGTCTGGTGCACTAGCACGCCCGGGGCGGCGGCGGCGCAGGCCAGGAAAGCGGCGAAGGCGATCTGGAGGAAAATGATGCGATTATAAGATGGTACTGGGTTTTGGGTCGAGATAGGAAAGCGGTAAAGCTGATTTAGAAGGAGTTGATTAGATGGTGAAACAAGCATTCTTCGGTCAAGAGATTTTATGAAACAGGTTATAATTTACTATTTACTGCAATAGCGCTAGTTTTGTTTCCAAAATGAAGTGCTACAATGCAAAGAAACACAAAAAAGTAGCTCAAGTTTCGTTCCGTTCTCGCAGACTTTAAAAGGCATAAGGAGTCCGATCTCAAGGAAAATGGATCCTACACGAAGTTTCTCAGTGATCAGAAGTGTAGTGATTGTTTAAAATAAAACATTTTTAGCACAGTTGCAGTGGTAAAATGTAATAAATATTTTAAGCCACTTGATTCATGGAATACAAATTCACCATAAAACTTTAATATCATTTCGTAAAAATTAAATACACTTACGAATTTCTGCATGTTTATTTTGGTTGGTTTGTTTGTGTGTTCGTGGCGGTAGGAGCGAGGTATCTAACAATTGCAGCTCCATAGGCGGGTATTTATACTGGCTGCCGAAATTCGACAATGAACCAATGCGTACTTGAGTTTTGTATAAATTATATGATGTGAGAAGTCGAGCTTTGGTGGATGTGGTATGTGGTATACACGATACGTTCAAAGTGTGAAAGAGGTTCAATAAGCTACCAATTATCTCGTAGGTTAGTTTGACAAAGTTTGAGTTTTTCATAACTACCCTATTGAAAAAATTCTTATGAGGTGGATGCTGAGATAACACGGGACATTTAGACTTCATTATAATTATTTAGTCTAAGCGAAAATTTTTACCCGTAGAGAAATAATAAGTTATTCGAACTAAGCACCAAGTTATGCGAACCAAGATTTGTGCTGTATATGTTTAATACTAAACTCTAGTACCTATTAATAGCAAAAAATGTTTAGATTGTCTACACCCTACCTACTTCACAACTGCCGCATCCATTCAAGCTTTCACTTCTCGGCTCCTTGAATCGATGAATAAATACTGACAAACAAGTAGTAAGTACTTGCTGGTACAAATAGGTACGTACGTACGCATATGAATTATTGAGGTTAAAGTCAAGTTCACTTACATAACTACTGTTCAAGTAATCCATAGGAAGGTTTACGCACCGATCGCGGTCCCTAGGCCTACAGGTGTATCTAGTAATAAACTGAAAAACCGAAAAGATAAGTTTTTCTGAATAGAAAGTCAGAAAAGGTTGATAAATAAATACAGGTAGTTTTTAACAAATGTACCTCTAGGTACTAATTATAGAAACTTTTAAATGTCCGAAATAAAATCTACTTGTTAACAAGTTCCTGGTTAATGAGGGCTGTATTAGTGTCAGCTTCCAATTCAGACTCAGTTTTAGAACGTGAATCAGTTTATAGCTGTAGGCACTGATTAGTAGTAACTGTGTAGTACAACAATTTTATTGGTATGGTTCACGAGACAATCATCGCCAGGTATGCACAAATTCACAAACCAACGGTAATCATACCACAAGTCCCGAAGCTCTTAATCAAAAAATGAAATAAGCTTGAAAAAGCTGCGGTATGCAATAAATTAACGGCACGGATCGATATGGCTCAACAGCCTCTCAAAAGGGCTTCATTAAGAAATATTGGCACCAGAATTCGCAGATAAATCAGAAGAAACAATGGTACAGTGCGATCGATCATCGATATCGATGATTGCACGACATTTAGTTTCGAGTATTGAATAAGCTCTTGTGATCCTCGAGACGCTATCATACGTGAAGGTTGTCAAATAGAAAATAACAAGTGATCAAGTAATCTACTGAAACTCTTTGTCGAGACTGTTCCGCAATTCAGTATCATTACGGAATCGAATGATTTCTTGTTTATCCTAAACTTTTCTTCTTTGGGTCCAAACGGAAGACCAGCGCTGGCTTGGTGTCTTACGAGGCCTAGGCCAGCATTGTGCTGATTTAGGGCCCTTTTATAACAAATTTGAATAGACCTATGTTCTAAGCTAAGTGTTTATATTTGCATCAATATTATAAATACATGTTTTTCTGTTATATTCTTTTATCGGAGCCCATGTCACACTTTGATTCACTGAGCCATAGGACTAACTTATATAGCTTAGCAAGGTTATAAAGTTTAAATTGAATAATATTATTAGTTGCTTTGTTAGTCCATCCCAAGTAGGTCGCGATCAAAGCTCTGTAAATCAACGTTGAACCGCGGCGGCTGCGCACGCGCCGCTTGCATAACGACCATTGTGCTGAATGTCAAGTTCATGTGCAGATGTGCAAGACGTTGTTGTTGTAAACGCATTGTTGTAGTTATCTCACGCAATCACAACCTACGGGTTTTGTTGAGGCTCTTGTGTTTGACGTCACAATAGACGACGTGCTATGGTTGTGGTGAAATATACGATGGAACATTTAGGAACTTTAATTTTAATTATGAAAAAGTTCTATATATATAAAATTAAATTTGGTATAATTATGATGAAGTAATAATAATATAATAAAGAGCTCCAGACGCAACTAACATTTATTGTTGTAAGAGATTCCGCTGAAGCTTAACAAACAGACGTTGAAATAATTAGAAGGTACTGTTATTTTAAGAAAGAATCGCTATACTGTTATATCATATTTTGTCTATTATAATAGTTCGTGTAAGATTAGTTTTTTAAATTTACTCTTATTAAATATTATATTGTCTAGGAAATTTTTGTCATGAGAGTCTTTTGAACTACATTATACCTTCATATTTAGCCTAAAAGTTTTCGTATTGTACAAGACCAAGCGGGGTACCTATATGGTAACAAAATTAAATTAGTTGTATAGATCGTAAACGATATTAAAATTTCCTAACAGAATCTTTGTATGTTCAGTACTTACCTATCTAATAGTCAGACAAAACAATCATGCAATTGCAAATGTTTCAAAATAATTATCTGATCATCAGGCTCAAGGTTAGCTCCACTATAATGGATGGATTTCGCAAAAGTCAACTTATAAGTGTTCTGTGTTTTATTGCGGTTGAAATAGACCCCCGTGGTGAAGTGAATGATAGTTTATACTTAAATAGGAATAAGGTAACTTCACTCACTTGTGGTCTATTGCCAAGTTGAATGCATTTAAACAAGTACGCATTAATTGAACCGCGGGTTTGTGTGTGTACGGTACTGATGACTCTACCAGATGTTTTATAAAACACGCGTTACGAAAATGTTATAAATTAAAATTGCCTATCGTGTCATAATATTTTACCATCATCTGAACTAGTTATAAGTCGCCTGAAATAAATTATTATCATTATTATTAGTCTTTCGGTAGTATCAATACTAATACTATCAAGATTTTCGTTGGATAATTTATTCCTTCATTATGTATCTGTTATGCTACAAATATTGTGTCAGAAATACATTTATTTCTTAGATTAGGTAAGATCTACTTAACTTAGGGTCAACCGTTTAAGCTTAAGGGCCTCTGCACTGTTGACTTCCTACGTATGCCTTCCAAAAGGTCTCATAAAGCGCCCTGACTACGGAAATAAGAAATTCTCATTAACATTTGTGTTATGAAAAACCAATACATACCTACCTAATTATACTACTTCACTAATAATCATGACGACCGATGTGGTGCGGCGGGCGAACACAAGTTCTGCTTAGCTTGGGGCTAGATGATGCTGTGGGATCCAGCTAATGTGGCTGTGCGATTACCCAAAAACCACCCATCTAAAATTGACACATGAAAGCCATTACAAAGGCCTTCGTAATTTGCGATTTTATGGTTGGAACGCGCGCGATGGCCATTGAAAAGGCGTATTAAATAATTACATTATATCGTAAGTAACAACCTAAAGAGGGTAAGAAATTATTTAGTAATTTGATGAAGCTAAATTCTTATAAGCAAAATTTCAAGACAATTATAATTAATTGTAGGGAACAGGGTCGTATTTTAAAAGCTATATTATTAATCAGGCTACAGATCCACCTTTAGATTTTCTAATTAATTTAGCTAAAAAATAATAAAACTGCTCCAAATACTTGACATCAATGGATGTCCTTCCCAGAAATTACCTGTAATATTCCTTCTAATGTCTAAGACGGCTCTCGTTTGGCTTTAATGTGAAAAGCGTCATTTAAATAACTTTTTTAACTTAAATTAAATAAGTAACCATTTTACCACAGTCCAAAACTGAAAAAGTACTATAAACGATAAAACCATCCAAGTGCGAGTCAGTTCACGGCGGGTTCATAAAAAAATCGTTTGTAACGTCTTAAAAAACTATTTTGCAAAAAAGAAAAACATAAGAAACATGAAAACACTGATTCTGTTGTTAGATCTGAAAACCCTTGATATCGCGTTATCCCATCTAATTATTGACCGTGCGACTTAGCTTCCGTGACGTACTACGTGGAATGGACGTTGGCTCCCTAAATTATTTATTTATTTTACTATGTGTTGTTATAGCGGCATAAAAACACTCAATAGTTACAACAAATAAAATTTAATCAACAAAACACAACAAATCAATGGAAGGAGTATAGCGGGTAATGGTTGACGACGGGCTCCGTCTCATGCACCGTCGAGCTGTGCTGAGACACGGCGGAGTCTCCGCTCCTTACTGCGGAGTACACTTGAGGAGCGTAAGCGAAGGTAGAGAGGACCTGGGGAGGATAGGACAAAGAGGAGAGTTGAGGGGTATAAGCCACGGCAGAATGGACGGGGTACACCTCAGCGACGTGGCTGGCGTGAGTGTACACTGGAGCGTGCACAACAGCAGATCCTCCATGGTTCACCACCTGGCTACTCTTGGTGAGAGTAGACTTAGCTGAAGAAACCACAGGAATGTGGCTGAGAGTCATGACTGGAGCGTGCAACACGGCGGTGCCACCATGGTTCACCACATGGCCGGATTTAGTGACGGTAGACTTGGCGGAAGACAGCTCGTGAACAACGGGGACCTCGTGGTAGACCGGGGCGTGTAGCACGGTAGTACCGCCATGGTTGACCACTTGGCTTGATTTGGTGACGGTAGACTTGGCGGAAGACAGTTCGTGAACAACTGGGACCTCGTGGTAGACCGGAGCGTGGACGAGTGTGGTGCCTCCATGGTTGACCACTTGACTGCTCTTGGTGAGAGTGGATTTGGAGACACCATGGACTGGGTATACTGGAGTGTGGATGTAGGTGTCATGGCCTTGGAAGGTGGACTTGGGGTAGTCTTCGATGTAGACAGCAGCGGTGGCGTAAGCCAAGATGGCACTGATGATGATCTGAAAGCAGATTAGATCGATATAAGCCAACCAGTTAAAAGTGTATTCTAAAAATTACCTAGTTTATACAATCTTTATTAACAACGAAAATTACAATCAAGGAATAGAAAAATTACAACTAGTATTTACAATTGAAACCATTGAGCTAACTGCAGACGGTTGCAAACAGTCTAAAGGTAGCTCAATTGATCCATGTCAATATTACCTAGATCATTTTCCGTTCTTAGAAAATCATAAAATTATTTGCTTCGCATAAAAAGCACAAATTATTTTCTCACCAAAGTGACAGATTAACGATAACAGCTTAGAAACATCTAGACCAAAGAGATGCCAATGCTATCATGTGACTATGTACAGCTAAGTTAAACATTTGAAATAAAATAACTTGCTGAGTGTTGCCAAATAATGTTCACAAAAACGCATGAACCTTCTTGACAGTTAAATTACCAGATTTATGAACTTACAGTTTTTTGCATTGTGAATGTAGGACTGCTCTCTCCCGACTGATGGCTGGAGGGTCTCGAGATAAGTTTTTATATGAAATAATGATCGCCCCAGATATTGCCAATTTCTTGTAAGTACTTGCTTTTGCATAGGCGCTTGGAGTTGCGCAATATGCGCAATGGTAGGTGACATCGAGCATGTCATGTCAGAATGTGAACGATTACAATCTTAATTTGATTTATTAATTTGTTAATCGACCTAGGATTGGATACTTTTGAAGAATCTTTTAGAGGCTTTAGATTTTGATAGGATTTGTTTAAATGTTTGCTAATTAAAGTGCCTAAGTACTTTGACCAACATTTTATTTACTTGCTCAACTCTGAAGTAGGTCTCAAACTCATCTGTTTATCGAGGGGCTGAACATTTTGACCTGTGCGATTCAATAGTTTTATTTGAGAGCAAATTAGACTGTGGAACTTAGCTTTTGTTGTTAAATATAAGTAATAGTAGAATATTGACATAATATTGACAGACGCATTTATTTGTGTCTATGTAATAAGGTTCATTATCGTACTTCAATAAAAGATTTGTCTAAATATTCGGTCCTTATGTACGATCAAAGGTAAATCTATACCTAATACAATATATTACACAATTTTTTTATACGATTGTTGTACATATACTAAGGAAAAAACCAGAACCAAGGAACAAAATATTTGCAGGTCATTTACACATTTGTCGGCGGGAATCAAACCGCAACCTCTTGCGTCGCAGACGGATTTTAGCGCGCGCGGCATCGGACTTAAAAATAATGATGATAATGATTCCTTTTTAAATTATGTAAAAGGTTTTAATACGTTGCTAAATACGCATTCTAGAGATGTTATCAGCCTCTCGCCAATTGATATCAGATCTTATTGGTCGGCGCCGGCGATGTATCGACCAGGCGAGCGCACGCGCTTGCAAAACGAAGATCATGCTAACGATAGTAAAATTAGCGAAACGAAATTCAATACAAAGATAAATTAGTATTGATTTTCCTGAATCGACAGACCTCTCTGGGACTTCTGGAGTCGCTCAGGGATCGAAGTAAGCAGGGCTAAAGGGGCAAAAAAGTTGTCGTTTTTTTTTTGTATTGGGCTAAACATGACTGGTATAAATCAATGCAATCATCATCATCTGTGTCTCAGACGCCATTACGCCTTCGAATTCGTCACCACATTCTTATTATTCCAGTTACAGATGGTGTTCATCATTGAAACCGAATCCGATGATTACGCTCATACATAACGTCAGTCGGCTGAATGTTGCTCAATCTCTCGTTATTTATGATATCAATAAATTATTTTTCACACATTCATAAGTCCCACTGTTTAACTTTCGATTTTATCCCAGCAATATGCCCTGTAATTTTATTGTTGATTTTTATTCTGCTTTTTGGCCACAATAATTAGCAACTGACGTGTTATGGGAAGGGTTCTACAACTTAAATAGAAAAAAAAACATTATAACAAAAATAGGAGGCTAGTTATAAGTACCCACAAATACAGCACAAATACAGCACAAATACAGGCTTTTAGGTTTTCGTGAGTTCATGACCGGATTAGGTAAGTTTTTCCAAGTTCCGTTTTCTTTTTGTTCAAAACTGATTTTAATACAAAGTAATTTTCTTACAGAATACTTTCTAACTTTAATATTTGTAGTACTTTTTCTCCATCTCCCATGGCTGTAGGGTCACCTTTTCTGAGGCATAACTAGATTGTAGGGCACAACAAATAATCAAACGAAAATATTATCTTAGAATCTCCGTAACCATATAAATAAAATAACCATAAAAGAACAGTATCCATAAAAACAATTGTATCAACAAAGTATCATATTTTTGAAAATAATATAACATACAAAAAACATTACCTACCGCAGAGCAGAAATAACGAATTTATGTTACCATTAACAATTCATTGCTCACCAACTTATGGTTCATACTGTACTGTTCTTAGTGCGATATCAATAAAGACTGTTTTGTCGATTGTTATTTTGTAACCGCTGTACAGATTTAATTCGAATCACATAAAGATTATGACAGTATAATTGAAACGACACATGTCCGTACAATTAAAAGCTCCAAAGATTTGTATCGCTACAAAAATTGAAAATGAGTGATAAATGGTCACCATCCAAAATGTCAAGTGATGTTAAGTGGCTTATGACGTGATATGTGATCAGAATGGGGTATTAAAATGGTGATTTAAATGCGTAAATTATTTTTGATGTGCAGTGTTTTTCACTCAGTGAATTAATGAGTGTTGAAAGGTAACATAATATTGGAATCAGTAATGTTATTTTTTTTTGCGTAATTTTTTGCATATTGATTGAGCTTAGCAACCTAAAAAGTATGAGTTTTTATCAAAAACTAACAAACAAACATAAAATCGAATGCTCCACCAGTCAGGACACAATTTGGGTTTAAAATTTATAACATAATTGTAAGTATAAAATATAATACATTTTTAGTTCGCTTCGTAATCAATATTTAATTTACATCAATAGTCTCAGAATGTAGATCTGACACGTAAAAATAAGAGAAAAATAATACTTTTTATTATAAAATTTAACAGTCATAAAATTCTACAACTGTAATTATATTTCTTTCATCATGTATATCAGAAAAATATCTTTGATTGTAAATGTCTTCATTTTCTGAGTAAAATATCTTGTTTCTCCAATTATATTGGCAGTAAAAAGAAATAGTTATAATTATCATTCAAGTCATCATGATGACCTTCCTGCCGTTTAGCCAAAATCTGGTCCCTTCAATATGATCAATAATGATATTGACAAGCCGATACAAACAAACGGTGGTTAGTATTTAAAAAATAAGCTAAATTGAACTCTATGTCGATGTCTTAAAAACACCACTTGTATCCGCAGCCCTGTTTGTACCGTTGTCAATGTCATAATTTTGATGAAACTGCCCCAATTCGATGTCAATGTCACCGACAGTTGGAAAGTAGCTGACAGATAATATGGCGCTAAAAACGTAATTTCGGCTCCCAATGGCACTTAATTATGGCAAGCATGTAATTATTTTTAATTTATATCAGGATATAAACTGTTTTTTGTGCATTATAGGTAAAACATGATTATTAAAAGTGCCTGATCGAGATACGTGATCGGTAATGTCCATAAAAGTAATCGAACGGAGAGTAAACGCGCGCGATAATCATAGTGCATGAGTATTACTTAATTTAGTTTATTGTATACTAGCGACCCGCCCCGGCTTCGCACGGTTTTATTATACTTATAAAACTTCCTCTTGAATCACTCTATCTATTAAAAAAAATACGTTGCGTAGTTTTAAAGATATAAGCATTCAAAGGAACATAAGGATATAGGGACATAGGGACAGAAAAAGCGACTTTGTTTTATACTATGTAGTGATGAAAGAAAGTAACGATTTTGAGTTGATAAGAATGATAAGGGCATATTTTTCAGTAAAAACCTTAGAATAGGGTCTGTGTGGATATAGTACTGTATGTACTTGTTTCATTAAAATAAGTGACAGGAAGAGTGTTAAGAAAAGTAGACTTGAGCCAATGTCGACCAATAAGGGTTAAAAATATCGTATTCGTAATACACACTAAGCACATAAAATAACGTATGTCGATCTGTGCAGACATACAGCATAGAAGCTAGTTTTGTAATTTTTATCAAAGTTACATTAGGATAAATGACTAGGAAAATAACCAAAATATCGCAGACAGCTGCAGCCAGCATTTGTTCGAGATAGTCCTTCAACAATTTTTCAGTCTTTAAACCTATGTAGAAGTACCTATGCTTAGCCATTTATATCGAAAAGCCCTACCATATCTATACTTATAATAAAACTGTAACAGGTCCAAATCTGTACATTGAAGATATTTTGAAATTTTTTTTTGGAGGTCACTCTAATATCGATACTCAAGCCAAAACTGTAATTTTTTTCATTCATGTCTGTCTGTCTGTCTGTCTGTCTGTCTGTCTGTCTGTATCGTAAACGCGCATCACGCCGAAACTACTTGATGGATTTAAATGAAACTCGGCATGATTATAAGTCATACTACGAGGAAGGACATAGGATACTTTTTATCCCGGAATTCAGTAAGGTTCCCATGGGAGAGGGTATGAAAGTAAAAATCCTTTACCGCGCATCACGCCGAAACTGCTGAATGACTTGGAATGAAACTTGGGACGATTTGAGTTCATACTACAAGGAAGGACATGGCATACTTTTTATCCCGGAATTCGGTAAGGTTCCCCTGGGAGAGAGGGTGAAAGAAAAATTCTTTAACCACGCATCACGAGGAAGTGAATGAATTCGAATGGAACTCGGGACGATTGGACATGGGATACATTTTATCCCGGAATTCGGTAAGGTTCCCCTGGAAGAGAGAGTGAAAGAAAAATTCTTTAACCACGCATCACGAGGGAAGTGAATGAATTCGAATGGAACTCGGGACGATTGGACATGGGATACATTTTATCCCGGAATTCAGTTTGGTTCCCCTGGGCTATACGGGTTTTCAAAATTTCTCACAGCATTTGAACGACGCGCGCGCGTCGTTCAGATGCTGTGAGAATTTTTTGAAAACCCGTATAGCCCAGGGGAACCAAACTGAATTGAACTGATAAACGCGTAAGTTTGTAAGGATGAATGGATAGATGGATGGATAGATTGATAGATGGATGGACGTTTGTTACTCTTTCACGCAAAAACTGCTGAACGGATCTGGATGAAATTTGGCACAGAGATAGATTATAAGCTGGAATAACATATAGGCTTTATTTTATCCCGAAAATCCCACGAGAAAGGAATTACGCAAGTAAAATAGCGAGTACTCGAAATACTAATCATGCGCAGACGAAGTCGCGGGCACCAGCTAGTACATAATAAAGTTAAACACACAATACACATAAGATAGGTAAGATGATGAAATGAATAATTATTTTACATCATTAGATAAATTCAAGGCCATGCTCTTGCTGGTAAATCACCATTATACAATTATCGTTACAAACTGAGGAGCAAAGTGTCTGCACTCGGAACGCATTATTTTAGGTACAGGAAAAGACCTAAAATAATGCGCAAACAGTCACCAGAAAACAGAAAGAAAAAAATGTACTTCGCTGCGTCTACTCGATATTTTACAAGATGAAAAAGTTTTATGTAGCCATTTCTCTTGCACTCAGTCAGTACTAAGCCAGTGAGGAACAACTGAGGGCTAAAGAGCCGTAACAAATATTTTGTTTCTGACACGACCATGCTGATTTATTTGTACAAATAATATTTCCGGGAATCCTGAACATCGCTGACCATTACGAAAATGGGTTTTGTGATATTGAGATTCGGTGATAATATCTATAGTGCTGTTGTCTGTCATAGTTTATGGAACCCTTAGTTTAGCACGGGCAAACTTAAGATTATCACTTTATAAAAGATGAGATCATTAGAACAAAAACCCCATTAAATTTCGATGATCATTGTTGAGATAATACAAGTAGGTACCAATTATTTTTTGCCATTTTGCCCGATTTTGCTAGGATTTTCTACCAATGCTTTTACTACTCAAATCTCAAGATCTTTGTGTCTGAATGAAATGAATTTAATTGAATTTAAATTACTTGTAAAAATATGAACAAATTATGAACAATTAATTTAAATTGCTCGTAAAAATTTATACGTGTATACCCTTGTAGGTACTCTTAAAAATTATTTATTTCAACCTCTTACAATGTCAGGTTCTTAGAGTTGAGGCACGATTTAAATTATAGGTTCGTTTATTTATAACTTCTTACCAAATGTGTGTTTCGCTGTGACCACTACTAAACAGGTACTAAACTAACCTCTTGGGTCAAAAATTTTTTGGTTGGTAAAAAATAAAAAATTACCTACCTACTCCATGTAATTGAATAATCAAATTAATCAATGGAGAATCTTCAAGGCACTCGTGTCCTCACATGTCTGAGTCTTGATGTGTTGCCGAAACAATTTTTAAATAATTCTGCGATATTTCTTCAAAAGGGCAGAATAATGAGGAATAACTTGAATTAAGGCTTTAAATGTCACTGAATCGAAATGAAGATGAGTTTATCACTTCTTTCGTTTTTTTGTACGCTGCGCTGGTGAAATAAAGACTCAGATCTTAGTATGGAAGCTTGCATTCGTTTTCAGAAGAAAGTCTCGTTTTCATGGGCAAATAATTCAAATGTGCAAGAAGGATGCTACATATTGCATCGTAGAGTCTGTTCGAAAAATTAAAATTCGATTAAGTTTCGATTAAGTTTCGATTAACAAAACAAAACAGCTTTTGCAAATGAAACTTGATTGATCTTCCAAGAATGATTATCCATACAAAACTATACTGATAGAATGTAGAGTACATTGACTCGTTTAATTTTTACATTAATTTCATTTATAAATATTTTTATATAGGACCCGATAATCTTGCCCTACAGCCTTATCTGGGGCGAAATTAGTAAAAATCAAATAAACTATGGTCGAAAGAAAAAAAACACGTAGCCTTGTCAGCTAACGAGCCGTGTAAATTATTATAATTATTAAATAGCCTCTCCGTAATGACCACCTATCAATGCACTAACGGATTGACACATCAAGGGCTCTATAAATATTCGGGCATAAATAAGAGCTTGTAAATGCTCAATTATTTGAAGCTAACCAAAATGTTTTTTTGTACATCATCTTTTCAGAACAGTTTTAGCTGATATTTGATTTTGGTTTATATTCCCTAAAACCTTAATAATAAAATATATGAGCTAATAAGCAATATTTCATTGGAAACAAGCATTAGCATTAGTACAATCTGGATCTGACAGAATCAATTAGAGTGCAGGCTATTAACGAAGAAGCATCTTGCACAGGGAACGGTTGTAAACAATGTCTGCGCTCATCAAGCGTCGATTTTATCCCGCAGAGATTAGCTCAGCAGACTGGATAACTTGTTCCCCTTGGTTGGGTTCTACTCCTTGATTTCTTGAACCCTAAGAGTTTTGCCGGAAATTTTAGCCATTAGTATAATTTCAGGAAACTTCTCTTATACTTTCTGACAATAATGAATGACAGACATTTTTATCTTATAATTTTATGGGACATTCACGAAACTTAATTGTAACAAAAGGCATACTATTCAGGCTGTGTCTAACTAAATAAACAATATTAGTGATGACTCGATCAACAAAATGACAAAGATTTATTGTAGTCAATAACAATATTTTTTATTGTTACAGATTCCTCGCCATCTGGTGGCCGCTGAAGTGCCAGATTACGAAGCGCCGCGCCCGCCTCATGATCTTCTTCATATGGATCTTCGCCATCGTCATCACCATGCCCTGGCTCTTCTCCTTTTGCCTCTTTGTTTACAAAGAAAGCGAGCCTCACATCCTTCTCTGTCTCGATATCTGGCCCAATCCTATCAGCGAAGTCCTTTTTTTCGTCATCGGTAATCTCATCTGCTGCTACATCTTACCCATGGTCCTTATCTCTATGTGCTACATTCTTATCTGGATCAAGGTCTCTCGTCGCTCCATCCCCACCGATACTCAAGATGCCCAAATGGAACGCATGCAACAGAAGTCCAAAGTCAAAGTTGTGAAAATGCTCGTCGCCGTCGTAATACTCTTCGTCGTATCCTGGCTGCCTCTGTACTCGATCTTTGCAAGGCTAAAGCTGGGAGGGCCGATCACGAAGTGGGAGCAAATGGTGTTACAGTATGTAACGCCACTCGCGCAGTGGCTCGGCTCATCCAACTCTTGTATCAACCCGATACTCTACGCATTCTTCAACAAGAAGTATAGAAAGGGTTTCGTGGCCATCATCAAGAGCCGGAAGTGCTGCGGCCGACTGCGGTACTACGAGACGATCGCGCTGCAGTCGTCGAGCACGTCGACGCGGAAGTCCTGGCATTACAACAACAACAACCACCAGTCGATCACGCGCCGCTCGCCGCCCGTCGACACCAGCGCCGTTTCCTTCATCTTCAACCACACCGGAGTGTAGGCGGCGCCAGGAACCCACCGGATCTACTTCTCGAGCCATGGAAGGCGGAGCGTCGGGCCTCCACGCTGTGAAACAGACCCGACGCGACTCAGCATATCGAGGCATACGAATTCTATTCGTTTTTCGTTTTACAGTTTGGTGTTGTCTTGTGTGAGTTTTTGAAACTTTAGATACTATACGAACATTATCAGTGTACGTTTTTACTATAGGCATTTAACTTTTATACGTAAGTTGGGTAACGTGTTGTAAAGATTTATTTTTACACTGATGTTTGAGCAGATGGTGAGGAACGCACACTAGAGCACAAGCGTTTTCTAATATATGATTATATAATAATTTAATAGATATTATTTGAGACATCGGTTATAAGAATTATTTATTTTTTGATTTTTGCTAAACATTATTAGAGTTTGAATGTTTCCATATCTATTTTTAAATTTTTATACTTTATCGTAGGTGATTTTATTGGTATTTTTACATAAAATTAAAAAAAAAAAAAAAACAGATTTACACAAATATTAAACAGTACAAATTACTTTGATACCGTTTAGCTTTTAGCATATAATACCTAAATATAATATAATAAAGTACCTTCATGTGCAATTTCACACAAAATTCACAAACAATCCATGATCCATGTTCCCTATTTACGTAATTTTGAAATTAATTAAAAAAATGTTAGTTAAATAAAAGATTCAATTTGTACTGTATTTTGCTTTTCATATTGCTTTGATATCCTAAAATATTTATTACTGTAATTTTTGTTTTACTTCATATTGAATATCCAACATTATATTATGCGAATTATTATAGTTGATAAATAGTAAAACGTACAATGTGGTAATATAAGTAAATTTAAAATTAATTAATGGGATCATTACAAATAATATGTCGCATAAGAAACTAGATGTTATTTTTAATGATCCACATAGTCCTTACAAGTTTTATGAACGAGTGAAGATGCCGCTGTGAAGCACAAAAACCTTAGCAGTAGAGAATTAGATGTAGTTAATTTAACAAGATCAAAGCTCTTGTAGTCTATAGGTGATAAACAAAAAAATATTTTTTGTTAATAAATAGTATTTTCTGAAATAAATCATTGCATTTACATTTATAAAATTGTGGTTGGAAAACCATCTTATAGAAATAAACTAGCCTCGTTCTATATGATTCTTAAAATAATTTTTTAATATTTATATTAAATAATTAAAAACTATTTGTTTGTTTACATGTGTGACAATTGCAATAACTGTCTCGTAGTTAATTCGCACAAATGGCTATAAATAAACGGAAACGATATTATAAGATTAAATTTAAATGATGAAAGGTATAGGTACGTTTTGTTTTTCAAATCCGTAAGTATGTGCATAGGTACCAAAATTTAACAACACGCATAACATACGTAGTTTAAAAGATATTTTTATAAAAAAACGGTATAAAATAGATAGATACCTAATTATAGTCAAAACTATAGCTGTTTTTATTTGCTTTCATGTTAATTTAATATTAAAGTTATATTTCTGTCTATATCATTGACGAAAATGAAGCTTCGCAAGACTGACAAAAATGCTGATTCTCCTTGTAAAGGATCATTTTTGTGATAGAAAATGGATTTCAAATTCGTCTATTTTTATATCTGGACAGAACCCTTAGCTCATATCACGCTTTATTAGCTATTTGAAACAATTGTTTCGGTTTTTATTTAATTTGCTATCATCATAATGTAGGAAATGAAATGGCAATATGGTGTATGTATAGGTAAGGCATGCAGAGCATGTTTTATAAAACAATATTGAAATAACTTTTAGACTTATCATGTTAGATCGATACACTATTTCATCTCATATGCGACATAAACATTTTAGGAGGTCTAATAGTTTGAGTTGTTTATTATCAAATACGCAATTTCTTTCTTGCATTACCTACCACAAAACTTAAAGTTGTTAGATCTCACAAATTAGATTATTTTGACACTTGTTAATCTGTGTAAATAAAAAAACAATGAAATCTAAGATTATGAGAAATATTTTTCATGTTACTAAAAAACGGTGGAAACTATTATAGAAAATCATGATATTAGAATTTTACGATAGTGTTCTTGTAATACATGTATATCTTGTAAATCGTTGTATATATTATAATAGTAGAGCTAACTTAAACATTTTTAGTTTTAAATAGTTTTTTTGTAGAAAATTAAAAACTATTCAAATTTATTTTGAAATATCAGCATACCTATCTGTATAAAAAAGCTACATTTATTTTGCTGTGTTTGGTGTTAGATATAAGAATTTAAACTAAAATTTATTGTATCGTGAGACCTGAATTTAGACATTAATATAAATTATTAAACATAACTATGACATTAACTTATTCATCAACATTGTAATTTAATAATAATATAACTTATATGAAACTTACGTTATAAACTGTTTGATGTAAAAGTTATTTATAGTTGTTTCTTGATATTGTTACATAAATACCTAAATACTTTACATTCCTACAATATCAAAGGCTTGTAGAATAGAGAAAAGTTGTAGGTGATTTGTATGAATTATCTATACACATAATAAATAATATAATATTGTTTACGTAGTTGGATGTTATAAGCAATGTTAAAAGATTTTAAGATAACTTAGTAGGCTTTTTAGAATCTGCTGATTTGACTATGACAATTTACGATTCAACATTTTTATAATTTAATTTTAAACTTTATATTGTTTTACCAAATAAATCTTATTTAAGGCATGTTTTACTTTAAATAAGGTTTATCATACTAAAATCGCCTAAGATTTGAATTTCAGTCAAATTAATATTAAAAACACTTAATAAATTTTATTTCAGTTTGTTGTTTAGAAGAGATATGCTTTTTAATATTGATATCATTGTCATAGTTAAAACAGTAACTTACCACCATTTTATTATATAAATCCAAAAGGAACTATCACAATTTATATGAAGCAATTTTATCTAAACAATTGTACAATTACAATTCGATTTCATTGTATCCCTTCAATTGTTCAACATATCAAAATACCTCCTTTTGAAGTTTTTCATTCGATAAAAATCTCATTTCCCTATGTAAAGTTCAATAATAACTTAATACAACCATGATTAGGAAATAAATTTTATATACCTCTTAAAATTCTGAATTGATTAATAATTATTATTAATATAATAATGTGTCTTGGGGACGCTTCCGGCTGGTATTGATATGGATCAATTGAGCTACCTTTAGACTGTTTGCAACCCTCTGCAGTTAGCTCAATGGTTTATACTAGTTGTAATTTTTTCTATTCCTTGATTGTAATTTTCGTTGTTATAAAGATGTTTTATAGGTGCAAAAAAAATAAATAGTATGGTTTTAGTAATCTGATTTATTTCATGTTTGTGATTACTTTTTATGATACTATAAGCATGTATTAAAATTAAATGTTTGTGCTTTTATTATAAACCATTTTTTTACATAAAACTCTCACTACTCCATCGTAGTATCTAGATGGATGAAATTTTTATTCAATCACACAGATTATTAAATGTAGACAAAGCTGGTTGTGTTTTGTTGTATTTAATTGTAGAATTTAGAGATTAGAAGAATGAATTAATACACAAAGCCATTTCACGTTTTCGTAAGGCATTTTGATCGTGGTTTAAATTAAGCTTTGTTTCACAAAGAGTCCCAATTTGTTTGTTTAAATTTTATAGTTTTTCGATAAAAGAACTATTTTCACGATTTTATAACAGTAAATGCCTAGCAATAAGCAATATGTGTGAAATAGAGTAAGCAATAGTTGTTTTTACAGTTGCGGCTTTAAACAAACATGCGATCGCTTAAATCGACCTGTCAACAATTAAATCACTTAATAATTTTGTGCATTCGAATATCTCGGTCGCAGACTTATGTGAGAAATAAAATAAATTGAAAAAATAATTATTGTTTTTATTATTACCTTTTTACCACCTTATCCTTGTAGTGATGATGTCCTCCTAGACATAATGTCTCAAGGCAGACTGGTCATGCACTATAGTGCACAAGTGTGTGCACTATACACTAACCTAACCTAACCTAACTTCTTAACTAATCACTACATGATGCCAGACAATCTACACAGCCTCATCTAGCCCCAAGCTAAGCAGAGCTTTCGTCGTGAGTACTAGATAACTGATAAATTAATACAATACATTACATAGATAGAATTTTTAATTTTACATAAAAACAACAAAAACCCTGGGACAAAGATTCGCAAACCTTAAAAAAAAATATTTGTCCTAAGGCGAGAATCGAACCCACGACCTCCTACGTCACAGGCGGACCTTCGTACCCCGCGCCACATCGGTCGTAATTCGTAAATTTTGAATAAATAAAATTAATAATTAATTAATTAATTTAATTTAATTAATAAATTTTTGTGTTCTTGAGTGGAGATGGCGACTTGGCAAACGTAGTGTAGGACGACCTCCTGCCAGGTGAAGATGACGATCTGCGAAAGACTGCTGGCAGATGCTGGATGCGTCAAGCTGAAGACAGGGTGCTATAGCGCTCTTTCGGGGAGCCCTATGTCCAGCAGTGGACTAATATGGGCTGATGATGATGATGATGAATAATATCCCAAAAAAATTCAAAAGGAAAAATCTGTAAAAAGTTAAGATTATAATTATCTTAAAAGCTAGAGAAACCTTTCCAATCCGCACGATGCCCCGCTCTAAATGCTAAGTTGATTGTTTTTTCAACCGATGCTATAAGTAGAGACGGGGTCCATTCGTCTGGCGGTTCGACAGTGACGGAAGCGCATCAATCAGCCTTCATCGCAGGATGGACCAGACAGCGGGGCATCGAACTGAGAATACTATCCTAGAATTCAAGGTTTTTGTAGAAAACACACAATATATTATGGTAGAAGTACCTACAAATAATGATTGAAAAGGGAATAAAGAATACTTTTGATAGAAGTAGGATGTTTGCTGTATCTGCAAGTAAAAGCCATTGTGTGCAAATGATTCGTAGTGCTTTAATTGCCTGAAAAACTGCGGGGCGCAGCTAGTAGTATAGCTGCGCCCCGCAGCTTTTCAGGTGTTTTGCGTCATCAGTTCTATCGCACAAGACTAATTTCCTAAATAACACAGGTTTTTTTGAGATGAAAGTATGAATAAAGTTTTTATTAATTATTTACTTAGGAACCCACTATAGTGTTCATTTTCACACCCCCTAAGGCAGGTGCTGTTAAAATTAGTTAATAATAATAATTTATTAGGAACATACTTTTTTGTTAATTTGTATCTTGCAGTTTTGATCGAATAAAATCAAGGAATAAAATCTTTCAGAGATTACCTTTACCACACTGTTTTCGAAAATTTGGAAAACCTATTTTAAATTCCAGTATACTTTAAGTATTATACTGAAGTTTTATTAAATCGGATAAGTAGTTATTATGGTGGTACCAAACTTTCATATACATAAACTTACTATTTCATAACGCATTATAGTGGATGTAATAAATATACTGATGATGATTTATTAAATCAATTATAGTTAAAACAATCAATAATATTGTTAATAATCATACCTTTATTTATGTGAATTCAAGTCAATTGTTTATGACATGGATTGACATTTATTGGTATTGACATGGATCAATTGAGCTACCTTTAGACTAGTTAGCTCAATGGTTTCAATTGTAAATACTAGTTGTAATTTTTCTATTCCTTGCTTGTAATTTTCGTTGTTAATAAAGATTTATTTATAGTCATTTGTTTGATTTGTAGACATATTTCGCTTTATGCTCTAAGATCGATGAAAAGTAGTCTTTCTTTGCTGCTGAAGTTATTTTAGCAAAACCACTGGTTTGTGCCTTACAATTTATCATAGCAGGACGTATCGTTTGCTCTTAGAAAGCTCTTGTTTTTGCACTGCCTCTCCTCAGAATCCGTTAAAATACGTTTTAAAATTTGTTACTTAAAGAACTATTTCAGTGGTAATTTATGCACTAAATCTAATTTACTCTCTGAATTGTAACATAAAGTCTTTCAGTAGCTCTTCAACTACCTGATTAAACGTTGGTAAAGAAAGCTCCATACCTAGCTACCTAATAACTTTTGTTCAATTTAAATCGGTGACATAAATCTACAGTCAAGTGATCGACTTATACTGTATGTAACATAAATTTGTTATACCTAAAGATAAGGTTAACCTAACTATCTTTTGAGAAAGATTCATCACATGTGGCAAACTACAGCCTTGCACTTATAGTATACCAATTCTGCTATGATTACACATTACGTACCTCATTCACAGTTCATAATAGTTCATAGTATACATATTCACCGTAGCGTTTCTAAAGTTTACTTTCTTCTTATTAATATGACGTACCTTTGTGTTAAAATATAAATAATAATAAAACTATTTAAGTGACTTCATAGTTTTATGTCCATCTTAACCGAATAACACATGTAAGCCTAAAGCTGGTAATTGGAAGAGCGGTAACCATGTTGCATAGTGCATCCTTCGTTCGTGAACTGGGGTCCTATTCTGCGAAACTAATCGCTTCACTATGACAATGATAACAAAGACAACTTAGAAAAAAAAAATAGAGATGAAGGACGCTCGTCAAAGTTTTAAGGCCGACCCATTCAATTAATATTTCCGTGCAAATTATGCGTGCGTTTAAGCACGCACTATCTTTAATTTCTTTTATTATTCTACTAGCGACCCGCCCCGGCTTCGCACGGTGTTACTATACGTATAAACCTTCCTCTTGAAGCACTCTATCTACTAAAAAACCGCATCAAAATCAATTGCGTAGTTTTAAAGATTTAAGCATACAAAGGGACATAGGGACAGAGAAAGCGACTTTGTTTTATCCTAAAAAATTGATTCTAATTATACCATTCTGTAAAAGACCTTCCTTTAAGATGTTGGGAAATAATAATGTGGTTAAAAATACAAAAATAATTTGTGAAATTTCAATAATAGGCAATTGGTTAGCGGAATTGTGTCCCAGGTATTGGGTCAGTGGTGCAAGGGCGCGGCGGCCCGCTAGCTCGCCGAGGATACTGGCTATCTGTCTCTGTACCTGACCTATCTCTGCTTACATTTACTTCCGACTAAATTGTGCTACAACTAGAACATTCTCGGCATAGCCACAAAAAATAGTTAAGACTTAGACACGTGTTTAACAGTTGTTTAACATGTTTTAAACAACTGTAAAACACGCGTCTAAGTCATAACTTTTTTTTGTGGTAAGGCCGTCTGTGTTTAACGAATAGGTAGATAATTAATAACTTACCAAACTAACAACAACTAACAACTAAATAAGTAAACTCTTACTAAAAGCAAGGCAGATTCTCGCCTTAAGGGTTGCCACAATTATACAGGGTGTCCCCCGAATAACTATTACCCCAAGAGTATTCCCATAAATTCAATAAGAGTAATAGAAGATAATATTTATTTAAGTATTCATAAAGAAAAAAATTTCAAGGATGTTGCACCTTTAAACCGATGATGCGACGTTGTTTTGTATTAGTGCTCACGTGGAATTCGTTTTCCGTTTTATTCATATATCCAATCCAACTTTTATGTCACATTTATAATTTTAATGTGATTTCTGCTCATATTTTCTTAACAAATTCAAAACGCATGTAAAGCAAGAGAAGACGACTCGTGTACCGTGAGCTCATTCTTAGAAAGGAGTATGATGGATATAAATACGGAAACCCACTAGCGCAAATTTTTAAGTGACTGCCTTTCAGTATGTAAGAAAAACTTATTGCCACTTTTTTAAGTCTTTGATGTGTTTTTACCTGTTTTAGGGATTGCATTTACTCGGGGGACCCTGTGTGAGACCGGAATGATTATGTTTTTGTAATGGACGCCTGCAGAAGATGCACTGAGGTTGAGCGGTGACCTCGACCTTTGGGTAGGCTTCTGACCAGCAGAGCTTTCGGCTGGAATGATGATGATGAGGCTGAGGCCCTGGGAGACCAACGTACAGTGAGGCGGATATTCATAAAAAAAATTAAAAGAAATTTTCGGTAGGTTGCTATTATGTTTGATAACTCAATGCAGAGATGTCCTTTTCGTTTATCCTTATTGATGCGCGATGTTTCACTCTATTTCAAAATACTTCTTTCTTTGTAAATTGCTCATTGGGTGATGTAGAGGTTACAATTGAAGGTAAGATTGCATGGCGAAGAATATGTTGTTTTTTTATGTTTGCTTACATATTATAGAGCCATCGATAGTATGTGAGGCATAAATTAAAATAAATGAAAAAATACCGTGGGATTTGTGGGTTTGTGGTATGTAGTTATACAATTCGACTAAGTTGTATGCTGTTTACGTAGATAGCAGCAGGACTATATTTTATAGCAACATATAGATGACGCATGCAGGTACCTAACTTCTTAAAAATTGTTGTGAAACTGATGACCTGTTTGTTGCCTGTCTCAATGTTTTAATTTTATTTTAATTTATTCGTCATCAATATGATTTACTAATGTATTACCTACCTAAACAAAATATTTTTAAAATTTACGGTCCACGTGACTACAAAAGTGGAAAAACTGGTATCTTGTCAGTATTCGTTTATTATTATTAGGTATGTTGTGGCTGGCCAGTGCGGATTATCAGAAGTGTTGTGAGCATTTTTGAAAATAGGTATTCATTTTACTAACTAAAAATAGGTAGCATTATTTACCCGCTATATCATAGCCTATCTTACAGTTTAATTCCGATCAAAAATTAACCCCTCTTTTTTCATTACCCCATTTAACCCCTCCGAGCCATGCCAAGTGGACATTTAAATAACCAATCAAAAGTTCTCAAATCTCAATTAGCTCACAACTAAAACTAACAGCTTAATTATATCAAATACAACTAGCACGCACACTCTCACAACAAACTTCACACGGTTACAAAACATTTGTTATGGGCTTGGCTCTTTTAGTTTTTAGTTAGGTTAGGTTAGTTTGGTTTATTTCAGGTCACGTTTTGCTAATTGTATTCACTATTTGGTTAATTTGTTTTCTATATTACAACCCGTAGTGTTCTCAATCCGTATACTCTGTTTTTCTAATAGAGTTTTATGTAATTTTACTACATAAAACCTTACTTTAAAGAAACCTGTAACCGTCAACTTTTATATTCAATCAGTCAAAATTGACACTCTCAGAAATCAAATCAATCATCAAGCAGCTCGTGACAAGTGAACAAAAACATGTTCCTCCACCAACCAGTACCAGAAATAGTACCCTTGAGCCAATGCTCAATAGGGTGTCCCGTCGATGTATGGGAATTTTTTTTTTTCAAGCTACAGCAACGTAAGAGGTATCGAAAGTTGCGTTATTTCACGTAGATTATGAAACTGGTAAAAAAACTAAAATTACTTTCTATCTTGAGGCCTCTACCACTCTTTGAAATTTTGTAAATTGCAAATTTTTTGTTTCTTACATCGTTGGTCTAAAATAAAACAAAAATAAAGTCTAGAGGGTGTTAAATGAATTTAAAAGATAAAACAAAGTATCATTATGAAAATATACAAAAAAATTAAAAGCAAATACTTAAAATTAAAAGTTATTTATGTGACCAAAATTTGGCATTTCAGCACGAGATTGCATCCGGGCTCTAATGAATCCATCTCTCGATTTATCGTCACTTACGCTTTTTGAGGCCTCCGTCACTAATTTCACACACCTCTCAACAGATTTAGTGTGGCAAGGAAAGACTTCAAGTCACAGTTTTTTATCTATTATCATTTTTTGAAAGTCCTCAAATGAAACGTGTCGAAGAACCGGCGGTGCGGTAACTTGACATTCTTGCTACATAATAATTTCGGTGTAGTCACTGGCATCGAAGTTTATTTTAGGCCTTAAATATTCTGCTATTTATGCTTCTCTAGCTTTAATTATTTTACGTAAGATTAGCTCCCTGATGTGGTTTCTTTCATCAAAAATCATGCTGACAAGTAAATTCTCTGGATGCGCAAAAAATGCGTTTCTTGCAATCACAGGATCGACTTCAGTATTGAGTTTTTCAGGTAAGCATCAAGAAAACATAATCAGTTGATATAAATGGTTGGCTCTGTCCTTGAAATTTACCCTGTGCTTGATTAAAAACCAAATCGGTGCGTAAACTCTAACAATGAAGTTTGTAAGCATTTGTAGGTTGTCAGATGGATTTGGATAAAGTCTGAGCAACCTATTAGCTGTAGTAAGCCATCTCGAGTGTTCCATTTTCCCAGGTTGACGGTTAGCTAGCTCAGGATTGCAGGACCCAGTCGAAAAAACAGCTTGAGACATCTCATAAAGAAATTTTTGATCCGTACTAAGCTCTTTAATCACATTCGTCGACAAATCAGGTAAATTACCTGTCATTGCACAAAAAGATACCGTGGGTCTATTTCCACACAGAGAGAATTCTTTTCCAATGTGCCATCTAAGGTTATGAATAAATGACGAAGGGGTAACTCATTGGCATGAAGCATCAAACACACCACACCATTGCAACGGTTTCTCCAAATAGGTACTCCTCTGAATATCGAATAACGCCACCCTTACTGTGTTAGTTGCAGATTATATTGCATTTTCAGGTTGTTCTTTACGTATAAAATAATTCTAATGACATCCTTTACAGTTGGTAGCTGCAGATGATCAAGTTATTTGTACCTAAGCTATGGTCCAAATACAGAAAATGTAGTTTCATATCACCTCGAACTCATTATTTAAAAGTCACTTATACCCACTTTTGACATTATTTTAATTGAAATTGTATCTATAAGGCATAAAATTTACTTTAAATACAAACAAAACACTTGCGAGTCAAACAAAAAAATCATTGAAAAAAGTTGAAAATTAAGAGTAGTTTGAGGTGGAATTCAGTGTAACCCTAACAAGTACGAAGCTGCTGGTAAAGTTTATAACCACGAAAATTAAAGATCTGTTCAGGTACTACACACAAGCATAGTAAAACAATAATTCTTTTATCAGGATTCAAAATTAAAAAAACTCAAAAATTGACGTTGAAATGTCATTTTTTGGAAACTTTTAAGGCCGGTAGAGACCTAAAGACCTTTAGTTAGATTTTTGTTTCAATTTTATTCGTAATCTACGTACAATTTCGCAACTTTCGAGTGGTCTTACGTTACTTAAATCCAAAAAAAGTTTTTACGGGACACCCTAATGCTCAAGCGGTCATAAATTCTATCGTATATCAAACATGCAACGAAAGATCTTTCAGGAATATAGACTTAGGAAACTAAAGCTGATTAAAAGTCCTTCATATGGCTGGGCCACTGACGCTTCGATTAAAAGCTGAATCACACTGCGGCCTCGATAGACCCAAGGTCTCAATGGTCGCCTGATTAAGATAAACTCTGCAGTTGACGCTACAAGACCTAATTTTATCAAGGATTCCCTGGTTGAGAGTTTTAATTTTGAATTCAGAAGCAAGGCAGACAAAGCAAATACATCATGTAGAGCTTCTATAGTCAATCTAAAATTCGAATCGCTATGCCAATCATATCTAAACGCTCACTGGAATAAGCGACAGATAACACTAATAGTAATATTAAACCGTTCGCAAATGCTAACTTTGAAACCTATTAATACCTACACAAAGATGGCTAACTTATAGAAAAAAATACGATCGAGGAATAGAAACAAATGAAAACTAGAATTTCCAGCAATGGTTGAGCTAACTGCAGATGGTTGAGACTTAAATACCAAAGATGGTTATGGCTTAAGTCCATGCAAAATAATAAGGATTATTGCATCAGAGGCATAAAGTAATCTGTAGCTAGTTTTACCTACACCAAAACTTTGAATAAATAAATATGTTAGTTAATCCACAAAGCATCGTCTAGGCGCCAAAGTAAGCAAAGCTTGTTATGGGTACTTAATTTATATACTTAATCCAGTAAATACCTAAGTAAGTACAGGGCATACTTAGGTACATCATCATCTATTATTAGTCCACTGCTAGACTAGGTCTCCCCTAATGAGCGCCATACCATTACATGAATTGATGTGGTATTTTATCTATTTTAAATATGCATTAGCTCGTTGTGAAATAGATTATGACGAAAGCTCACAGTTTTTCACATAACCTATCACTAAAACAAATACATAATCAAACGAGCAGACAAATATCAAATAGAAGTTTGTTGCCAATCAGAGTAAACGTTTATGTGAAGCCAGACTCAATTATATTGCAGCTTCAGGTTTCAATTCCCCGTCAAAGCAATCGCACCAAGTTCAAATTTAATTGCACAAATAAAGGCATTTGTAACAGCTGGGCCAACAAAATGCTTCAAAATCAATATCAATACATATGGAGTTAGAGTAGACCTTATAGTGATACGGTTAAGGTGCAACAAAGCTGCAAGGGCAGGTTGCATTCGGCCCGCGACCTTGAACTGACGATTTTAGGTCAGGATCGGGTCGCAGTCGCTCTCCCGGCCAGTATTAACTTGCCATTCGAGTTTGAACTCTATTTCCTAACTAGATTTTCAGATTAGAATTATTTAAGTTGTTTAATTTTGTTTGGATAACTGTATCATTACCAAATAAATAAAAATTAAATTAAATTTTACTAAGGAGCCTCAAAATTTTGTGAAATCAGGAGTTACTCAAATAAAAACCTAAAGAACAACAAAATTTTTAATAATAATCAAGGTCCCCGAAAAACATTCCAAATTTGAGCAAAGTTTTTTATCTTAACCAGTACCACCTACTTCTAATTTTTATAAAAGCTTTGGTTCTACTTTCTACTTAAAATTACCTACCAAATGCAGTTTTAAAATGAATATTGTTTATTCAAAAGAATTACTTTTATTGCAGGTGAATTTTCTTTGCTTTTTTATTTCAGGCTCTTTTATAACTCATCAGCAGCGTGGTAGAGCTCGTTGAGCTTTCTATTGCCAAGCATTTTCTAGCAAAATTACCAACAGAAAGTTATAAAAAATAGCTAAATAATGCTGGATAATCCACACACCATCATCTAGCACCAAGCTAACCAGAGATTGTGTTATGGGTACAAGGTGACTGAAATACTCAATACCACATTTCCTAGATACTTAGATATTTTTTTTAAAATAAATAACGCTGGACAATTCACAAAGGATCATCTTTTACCAATCTGCTTATGAAAAAAATTCTGCAGATTTCAATAATATTTCCCAGGAATCGAACCTTCCCTACGTCGTAGGTGACAGGTCGACGGGCGAGGCGGTGCACTCAAGAGCAAACATTTACATAGGTATAAGAAATTAAATAACATCATAAAAAATCTATTTAGGCGGGACTTGAACCCGCGACCCACCCTCAGTACGAGATGAGCTAACCAACTGCAGCATGAAACCAAGTGACCACCTCATCCAAAATCTCTGCGATCTTCTACGGACTCTACCGCCACCTCAATTGCGAGGGATTATGCACTATAATTTAATAATCTGTAGGTATAGTCTAACAGTAGGTCTGTGAGGCATTTTATCAGAGGTGATGGTTTAAAGTGGTAGTAGGGAAATCTCACGGTTCATGCGATTCCTTGGAGTCCAGTTGGGTTCCCGAAAAGGCCGTCAAAACATCGCAGTGAGCTTAACCCAGTTCGGACTAGTTCAAGGTCGCTGCGCGGAACCTCCCGAGTGGGTTCAAGGCTGCCTGCTGCCCGAATGTGACCTGGGATTGTGGTCTCCTCAATAGATGACCATTAACATCACTTATTTATTAAATATTTTAAATCAATATTTATTATACTTTCAAAGTTACCAGGCACAAACAATTAGATAAAACTTTTCAGGCAGGTAAATAAAAATATCAATTTGTAGTCATCATCAATGAAGCTGAAGGAATGTTATTAAAAATTCAATTCTACGAAATCAAGCCTCGCATAACCTTTGACGATCATCAAAAGTTTTAAAGAACACAAAGATGAGAGATTTTTTGTATAAGCATTTTTGGAGCACAACTTTTTAAAACTTCTAAAATAAACAAATTAAAACATAAATAATGGATCACATCATAGTAGGCCTTTTTTTTTGATTTTAAAGTGTTTTGCTATCAACTTTCGTTCCTAGTACCACCTCTAATCACTCTCATGGTCAAACTTCAAGCTTCCACCAAAAGGTTTCCAAATAGGTAATGGGGGTGCAAGCCTGGCTTATTGGGCCATCAGTCAAAATGATAAAGCATGCAGCATTCGATGCGGCCTGCACCCTTGAACTTAAGAAACTGGGTTAAACTTTATCGCATAATAATACTTAAACATTTACCTTACAGTAAAATGCTGGAATTTAAGAATTGTTCAAATTTTTTGGCGCTTTGTAAGGTAAAATGCTCGAATTTTTGAGTTTTATACTTCAAGGTCAGGAGTTTGAAGCCTGCACCATAGGATGTTGATGATTTGACGACCGCTGTGGTACCGCGCAAAGATCCGCCTGCAATACTTCATGTTGAGGATTCGATTCCCGCTACACGACGACGATTACGACCTGCAGAAAGTTGTTCTTTCTCAAATGGGCCGTCATCATGTTGAGCGAGTCATCACACGTCCTTTGTAGACACGTGAGACCACCTGCATGTGCTTTTCATGATGAAGCTAACTTTGACGATAGTTTAAAAAAAATTGGGTTCAAGCAATGGGAAGCTATTGCAATCTCAAGAGGCGAAGCAAATGTAAGATAAACAAGTATATAAAAGAAGTTAGGGAGTTTAACAACTTACAGGGAACTAAAATTAGACGCCGTCATCTTCAGAAAACTTTCCTTCATCTTCAATAACGATAAGAAATCTATATTTGTTTCTGAAGCATAGGTAAAGTTAAAGAAACTTAATAATAAGAAAGTATAATAGAAACCCGACTTCCAAAGACAATTTTCAAAGTTTCCCTGTTGTTTATCTTATCGGTTGACGACCCTGCCAGTGTTATGTTTACGCATTATCTCGAACTTTCTCAGGGGGAGACATGCCGAGTACATTGCCATTTGGCACCGTTGTCGAGACATCTGTTTTCAAATCCTTGGCTTTGAAAATCAAGTTATATTTAGTAAGCACTTTATTTGTCCTATTTTAGAACGCAATACTTTCTGTTGGTAATAATACCAATTCTGACAATCTGACTATCAGCCCCTCAAGTCCAGCCACTTCAGATTTATTTTATGAAACACCTTTAACCTTTTGATGGACTTTTTAGCGCATACTTATAGGATTTCCCTGAAAAATTGAAGATTGTTGCTTCCATTCCTGCCAAAAGACAAGGTTTTGAGTAATCTTTCACCTATTTTAAGAAACTCTATTATACCTCGACGGCACAGCAGCATCGAAGCTATAAGTAAAACCTACATAAGTTTAATCATTTTATAAGATCAGAATCATTTTATCATTCGATACACGTCCACAGCTGGACATTTAGCCTCCCCTATACGATACCAAAATTAGCATTCCTGAGATGCCTCTATCCATTGATTCTTGTGACCGGTACAATTACTTCGAGTGGATTCTTCATGGGTTATTTTCCAGTTGTGTAATGTAAAGTAAAACTTTTGGTAGCAAGGCACTGCAAAAAACCCAAACCGTGAAGCCTTGCTAGCTAGCTGGCAGGTAAGTTATGGAGCAAAAGATGCAAAATACTGGCATCAGTCAGACAGGCCGCTCTCTTGACCCGGATCGCGGGGCCGATTCTATCATTTCCATATTGCGGGGCTGGTACACTGGCGATTTGGTAACTGAACTAAAATCATTTATTAGGATCATATCAATGGTACTATTCCACCTGGCTGGAGGGCGTCCTACACTACGTTTGCCCAGTCGCGGTCTCCACTCAAGAATACCCTCCAGCCAGGTGGATGACGATCTGCGAAAGACTGCTAGCAGATACTGGATGCAGGAGCCCTATGGAGCTCGTTAGGGGAGGCCTGTGTCCAGCAGTGGACTAATATAGGCTCATGATGATGATGATGATGATGATGATGAATGGTACTATAACTTAACTATCGATAAAAATATGTCACAGGTAATTAGATTATGAGAAAAACACTGCCAAAGTATTGACTTAGGCAGTGTTTTTCTCATAACCTAACAATGTTGCCAATTATAAAGAAACTAAATCTGAATGATTTGACTCAGAAAATACGTCGTACATCTACGATTCAAAGCCATTTGTAGAGGTTTTTGGAAATGATTATATATTGTGGCCTAAAAAGCCGAGCCTCTGTATAGTTCTGCTCAATGCTGAGAAAGGGAAGTGTAATAGATGATGCCTTGCCTCCCTCATTCAGATGTAGATAATATAAATACACATCCCAGCGTCCTGAGTTTGGGTTCTCGAAAGTTAGAGTATCAAGACATTTTTTTTGTGGGTTTGTTACTTTTTTTTCACAAGATATTTTTTTTCAGTTTAGGTATTAATTACTACATTATGATAGGAAGGTCATTACAGAGAAGCATATACCTACACCAAGAAGGTTCCGCCTTAGTTAGGTTGTATGATAAATTCGGCACCAAGGAGGTAGAAGTGAATAGGTTTAATTGGGTGATTCTCCCGGGCTTCAAAAATACATGTCCGGCTCGAAAAATCATACAAAAAGTATCCCTAGCCCTTTAAATTTTTTTATGATAGTAGATTAGACAAAGATAATAGGGGAGGCCTTTTTTAGTTTTTTAATATTCTTATTTTAAATAAGTAAAAATAAATAAAATCCTTGGAAATTATGACTTCCGTGGTGCGTCCGGACCTCATGTTCCGGTGTTAATAAATTTTTATATCATTTCCTAAAAACTCTGGTTCTAATTTATATAGGTTCACAATAACCCAGATAGTTACTTGCTTATTTGACGCTATTACTACGCAAAACTAAGCTTTAGTTGACAAGTTACAACGAGATAACTTCGCGTCCGTCGTTTAGCTCTGATTTCCCTGGTGCGCACTAAATTATTCATAAATACTGTACTTTAACATCTGCGTAAATAGTTGTTAGATTGAGAGAAACTATCAGTCACGCCCCATCAGTGGTGTGTACAACAAAGGTGTATGTCTCCACGTCACTCTGTTATTTCGGTACGTAATCACTTTCCGTGGCTTGGTATCTAGAAATTCTGATTACCATGTTGACTATAAATTTGTTTATGCTAATCCTATTATTTTATTAATGATTATTCATGCCTTTTGTGTTCCTAATTTCAACTGCATATTTCAATGTAAAATAAACCAGCAAATTAAGAAAATTTCTAAGATTTTGTTATTATTTTTTATTTCCGTGGTACTGATTTCCGTGGATTTTGCGGGTTCATTAACATCTCAATAATATTTTTTTACAGTTTTTATGATGTTTTTTAGGATAAAAGTTTATAATAAATACAAAATGAATAATTATAATATTTTTAATACAAAGATAAACATTATTAGTGTGATTTTTGTAAAAAGTTACTTGTATTTACAGTAATGATTTAAAGGTGTTTTGGTAAAAATTGATTAAAACTACAAACGTCAAATAATTGGTCCTTAGTTTTAAGAAGCTAAATAATCTACTTACTACCGAAAACACATATTTTTATTGATAAACCAACCCATATTTGATTTTGGTGATATAAATTCTGATTTCCGTGGACACCATATTTTTAAAATTGAATAACTCCGTACCCATAAAGCCAATAAAGTTCCCTTCACTACCAAAAAATTCAAAATTAAATCTTCATTTAGAATATACCATCATTATGTGCAATTTCAACAAAAATAAATGTGCCACAGAAGTCAGACAAAAAACGAGTTTTCGTAGAATCACCCAATTATGTTTTCAATTCACAAACTTAGTACAAACGATGTTCTTAATTCAATTAACTTTATCCTCTAGCGTATAAAAATGGCTTTCGAAATCAGATATTGAAGAGCAAAAAATACTTTTGCCGAGATGGGTGATTGGATTGGACCTTTGGATTCATATCAAAAAATCATATCATTTATTTATTTCAAACAAGTACATTTTTCGTGCCCTAATTGCCACGCAAAGTTTGAATAAACTTTTTGGCTCTTAATTACTTAGTTACAAAATTGATTGAAAGAATACCAGGTTTTTAGCCCGGGGGTTTTCAATAAGGTTTTAAAAAAATGATATTCTTTTAGTCACTTGATAATCTGCTCTGGAAAGCAGGTTACTTATTCGGATTGCAGCTAACCTGAGGTTTCTAAATATATCATCAGTGTGTGTTCAGAAGTAGTCAAAACTAGATTAGACCGGATGCAAATGTCACTCGCTGACATTTTAGCGAGTACCCTAGTTTTCGAGGACCTTGATTGGAAAGTGGAAACCGATCTTTCTAATTAGCTCACCGTTGTTTTAATAATGATTCTTTTCTTAGTTTTGTATGGCGTTTATTTACTCATTTTCTATGGGATTTGGTATAAAGGCTCTAGCGTGCAAACATTGAACAACGTAAATTCCTTACAAAAATGAGAGAGCACGATGAAGTATCGTCTATCCGAAGTCAGCGCTCTAAACATCTATCAAAGTCAATTTTTCTCGTTGATTTGTTTATTTCTTTTTCATTTGATCCAGTAGGGTTATCCGTCGATTTTAAGTAATGTAGCGATGATGTGACAGCCCTGGCGGTCCCGGTGACCTGTTTCCGAGGCCCACTGACCCCGACCTTGGTCCTCGCGACCTGCCGGGAAATGCATTTATCGCCTCCGAGATGAACAGCTAAAGATATTTGAATTATTTGTTGACCTCTGTGGTGCAGTGAGTTGATTGTATCGTCTGCGTTAGGGCACGATAGAGACCATGGGTTAAATTTTGTGAAAAATATTTTGTACTAATTTGAACCACCCTCTAGAACACAAGAAACAATATTAAAAGGGAAATGATAAAAAAAATATTTTACCCTTTTTTTTGAAAAAGGGTAAAATTAAAATTAGGTAGATATAGATTAATTTACATTTAAAAAGTCCAATAAAACTGCAATGATATGCTGTGGCTAGTTAGGAAAAAGAAACTGGGGTATATTTTTCCTTCTTCTTGGTCTGGAGTTAGCTCAACTGCTATTTATTTCTTTTTTTTCTTCAATATTTTTCAAAAACTTTCGTTCCTCTTAAACGTGAAGTTTCAAATTAATTGGGTTATTGGGTCTTGTAAGACAATATCATTGGGTCACTTAAAGTCAAGACTTTTAAAGGGGCGGCAACATGCATGATAATGTTCCTGATGTTCAGACGTCCACAGCTGCAATAACCACTTTCCATCAGACAGGCCGCATATGCATGCCTGTAAACCACCTGGGTAGAATATAATAATATAAGTCATGGAATAACCATTCTGTTGGTTTGCCCTCCTCGGCCTAAATACCTTGGGGATATCGCACCGCTTCCGCCGCCGCTGCCAGCAATCGCACAATGCACACGAATTCTGACACGATGCCCTACTTGCAACCAGACACCTCATCATTATCATTTGGGAGGAAAGACGTCCACTGAAGACCAGCGCTGGCTAGGTCTCCTACGAGACCTCAGCCAGCATTATGCTGAGTTAGGACCCTTTTATAACAACTTATTTATGTTTCTTAAATGTGTGTCATGATCAATGTTTATTTTGTTGCTGTAAATAAATGTACTTATATTCTATTATATTCCACTGCTAGATGATATATTATGTGATCCTCAAAGATCAAAACAAACAATGGACCTTCACCAGGCCGTATCTGTACCAAGCGGGGGCTTGCCCATCCATGGCCACCGTCGATGATTCTCCACCATCCTCATTCGTGAAAGCTACGCGGGCATAAATTGAAAATCAAAGCTGTTCATTTTCGTCATTCCTAAAAAAGAATGTGAAACTCAGCATCTTATTTTTTAAACAAGTTCAAAGAGATAGGAGAGGAGGTTTATGTGTGGCTATTTATATAATATATTTTTTTATGTTCAAAGATTGCTTGATTGTTATGTAATTTAGAAGATTATTTTGCAAATCTCAAGTTTCAAAAAAATATACCACAGGGATTGTGGCATTTGTCAGGAAAAACTTAAAAATAAAACCTTTTCAATACCTATTAGGATTTTTTTAATTTATTTTGTAAGTTTTGAGTTTTTACAAAACTATTATAATTTAAGTTCAATGAGTTCAATCTTTTTGAGAACTAGGAAAGTTCAATTTGCAGTTAAAAATAACTACTAAAAAGTTTTTAAACTATGAGACAGAGAAGCTTTTAAATAAAAAAAAAAAAGCTTTTAAATATATCAAGTAAATTATATGTATTTTACTTTTACACATTAATACTTGGTACAAACTAGTCAAATAATCAAATAATCAAATAATCAATATCTTTATTTCTTTAGGTTTACAAAATAAGCACTTAGACAAGTCAAATTTAATTCGCCTCAATTTTTTGTCCACTAGTGGAAGAGGCGAAATAGAAACCACTAGCATGTGTAAAACTTATGTGTCTAATACATGTTTGCCTTATAAATAATTACATACTATTGTCGATGTGGAACTGAGCGACATCTGGCCAAGCACTAACGTCATTGATGTAATCATTTATGGAGTAATATGCCTTCTTGATAAGATTTAGTTTTATGTACTGTTTAAATCTACGAATAGAAAGTTCAGTTGCTTCAGATGGAAGCTTATTATAGAAGCGCACACAATTACCCATAAACGATTTCCCCAGTTTTCGTAATCTAAATGAAGGAATGTGTAATTTGTTCTTGTTTCGTGTATTTCTATTGTGAACATCACAATTTTTCAAAAAGTTACTCTTGTTTTTGTGTGTTTACATTAAATTTTCATAAATATATTGCGAAATTACAGTTAAAATATTTATTTCTTTAAATAGTTCCCTCAATGAGTCACGTGGCTTTAATTTATAAATTGCACGCACCGCCCTTTTTTGAAGAACAAAGATAGTCTGAATATCAGCTGCCTGTCCCCAAAGCAAAATACCATAGGACATAATACTATGGAAGTAACTATAATAAACTAACCTAGCTGTGTCCTGATCAGTGAGATGTCTAATTGTTCTCACTGCATAGGCTGCTGAACTAAGCCTACCCGCGAGAGCATCAATTTGCGGTTGCCATTGAAGAGTTGAATCAATATGCAACCCCAAGAACACAGTCTACGAAGTGAACAATCTCATTATTTAACATGATTTGAGTTGGGAGTTCTCTAACATTTGGTAACATGAATTTTATACATTTTGTTTTTTTAGCATTAAGTAAGAGGTTATTGGCGGTAAACCAATTTAGTATTTGTGAAAGCGAATTATTTACATCGTCATATTTATATTTATTTCTGTCTACTTTAAAAATTAGTGATGTATCATCAGCAAATAAGACTATATCACAAAGATCTTTTGCTAGAAAGGGGAGATCATTTACATATACTAAAAATAAAAAGGGACCCAATATTGAACCTTGGGGTACGCCTAATTCAATATTTGAGCCCGTAGATCTTTCTTTACCAACATCTACTTTTTGAACTCTATCAGATAAATATGATTTCATAAGATCCAGAGCCTTTTTCTTAATTTCATAATGTTTTAGTTTCTCAATTAATGTATCCACACAGTCAAAAGCCTTAGAAAGGTCACAGAATACACCAATAGCGTTTTTGGCTTTATCCCAGGCCTCCAATATATGCCTTAATAGAACTGTACCAGCATCGGTTGTTGATCTACCCTTGGTGAAGCCGAATTGGTTTTCATGGAATAACCTATTAAGGTTGAAGTGAGAAGTCAACTGGATGAGAATAATTTTTTCAAAAATTTTACTCATAGCGGGACGTATTGAAATGGGTCTGTAGTTGGCCGGATCAGTGTGACTACCAGATTTATAAAGAGGAACCAGCTTACTATATTTCATGAGATCAGGCAAAATTCCTGCGTCGACACAGGTATTGAAAATATAGGCCAAACAAGGAGCCATTTCCTTAATAATTGAACTTAATACTTTGGTGGATATACCCCAGAGATCCTCGGTGTTTTTAATGTTAATTGACTTAAAGGTTTTCACTACATAATCAGCATTTACATAACTAAAGTTAAAGCTCTCATTACATTTAGCAACTGAAGATTCTAAAAATTTAACAGCCATTGAAGCTGAGGAGTTTAGAGACTGGGTATTACCTGTTTCGTTATTTATTAGCCTCCATGTTGCTTTTATTATATTAGATGATTTTATATATAGTAGAACTAGTTGGAACAGTGATTAGTTTAGTTTTTATCTATGGAAGTTAAGTACCACAATGTTATAGAGGTGCAAAAACTGTTTGCAACATAAACAATATTATTAAACCCAAAGCCTTCGTAATAAGTGTTTATTTAATTTAATAATTAGCACTCTCGCCAACTGAAACACAGGTTTACCTTGTTTAGGCTGTTAAACTTAGCTTTATTTATTTCATTTATTTGGAACACAAACACAGTTTCCGCGTATGGGTAATCTATGTTCATTGTGTCCTTATAACTTAAAAAAGCTACAAAATATGTAAACTTAACTATACTATACTCAGTACACTTAAGCCATACATTATTTAATGAATTTTTTGTTTTGTCCATCTACGAGTTTCATTAAATACATTTTATTATTTATTTATGATAATGTAACCATTAAAACCTTTCTTAAAAAAATCTGAATATTATAAGAGCGCGCGGCTGGTCGAAGCGAACGTGTGATCCGAGAGCGGGTGGGTATCGAAGCGTATCAGCTGTTCGCCATACAGTGGGCCAATGCATCAGCGTCATGGGAAGCTTCCGATTCATGTGGATTGTGTGTGGATCAATCAGTTCAGCTACCTTTAGATTGTTACCTGATGTTCTCGTGATCTCAACTGTTTCAACTGTAAATGCTACTTAGTTCGATAATGTTTTTAATTTCTGTCGTTATTCTATAACTAATTGGAATTTATTTGTTAAACTAAAACATTTTAGTATGTAAAGGATCCTATAGCACCTATACCCATGCAGAATTTAATGAAAACCCTTTTGTAATACACAAACAGATCGCAAAGCTACCTCCACTCTCCCTCTTTCCTGATGAGGGCTCAATACCCACGCCAATAAAAGTAATGGATGATATCTGCCAGAAATACGGTGAAATATATGACAAGCAGCCGCCGCGAGGATGTACAAACAAGGGGAAATATGATTGTTTGTGCACTACTAATATTGTATGTGATAATGTTGTGGCCATGAAATCGACGATACACGCTTAACAAGATAAATTATCCTGTCATTTTATAGTTATAAAGTCATTAATAACGGACAGTGACTTAAATTATTAATTGCCGTGTTTATGGCGCTTGCAACTGTTCCGTAATATTGGAAAATTATAAACAAAATATGGTAATAAGGTAAAACTTTGGTATTAATACCTAACCATACTAGTTTTTAAATTTTAAATTTAGTAAGAATTCCATCAGGATACTACCTTAATAAGCTATTATTCATTGCCATAAATAATAGCTAATTACTACTTTTAGTTACAACTTCACTCTCTCACAACTTTGGTTTTTAACTTATATCTATCCCTGTTCGTTGTTTAAGTGTGAATATATAATACATCCATTCATTCTATCTTTCTCATATAGAATATTAAAATTTAAGAAACAAAATAAAATTTAAGACCTTTAAAACAATTTGTTGCTTCCGGTCCCTTTATCTTCTATTCTTCTATTTTAGTTTATTTTCATTGTTATGCTACAAATAAAGAATTATCTTATCTTATCTTATCTTCTCAAGACTCGAAACGGCAAAATATATGAAACCCCATCTTACCCACGCAAAACCATGATTTTTGATAATTTAAGCATTGGAAACAGAGGACATTAAATACTGCAGACTATTGAATGAGAGAAAATCAATTCAAACTTTATTCACTAGCAGGTAGATCATATTCTGAAGTTAAGATTTGGACTTATATTTAAGTGCTTTTTTGTAAGATTATATAAGTGGAGTTAATAATTTCTGGTTGTATTTTAATCCAACATTTCACCACGGAGCATTTTAGTCTATCTTCCCCGGAGAGAGGGTCAACCTACCCCATTCATGCCTGGAGGTCAATCAACTTGTAATAGTTGTCCTTTAGGAACTTATACTTCTACTCTTTTACGCTATTATTTTCATTAATCGAATTTGGGATTTCTGTAACTTAACCCTGTTTTACAAGAAAGTGTGATAACATTTTAAATTATTAGGTAACTAGCGACCCGCCTCGGCTTTGCACGGTTTTATTATACGTATAAACCTTCCTCTTGAATCACTCTATCTATTAAAAAAAACCGCATCAAAATCCGTTGCGTAGTTTTAAAGATTTAAGCA
The DNA here is from genome assembly GCA_944547425.1 of Eupithecia centaureata. Classification (NCBI taxonomy): domain Eukaryota; kingdom Metazoa; phylum Arthropoda; class Insecta; order Lepidoptera; family Geometridae; genus Eupithecia; species Eupithecia centaureata. The sequence goes on along the minus strand of OX155680.1, from coordinate 378,121 downwards.
GTCAAAGGAACATAGGGAAATAGGCACAGAAAAGCGGCTTTTTTTATACATGTAGGTATGAAGTCCTTTCGTTACTAATGCGTAGAAATACATACTTTAACCAAATAATACTAAAGAATTGCAACATGTAATAACTGCATCCTATTATGTGATCTACATAACGTGTTATACAACTTAGCTCTTGCACGAATGTATAGATTAAATATTAAATAATAATATAATTTTTCATTGTGAATGATAGCTTCTGACAGCGCCTGCGCACGTGTTTTCTGGAATAAAACCACAGAGCATAATGAATAAAACATTAATGTTCATCAACTCTTATCTAAAAGGTCTTGAACTAAATCTATCCAAAATCAGCCTGATCTGTTTAGTAGTTTGGTCATGAAGACGTAACAAACATCCGAAGTTCCGAATTAATTTGTAATAAATTAATTTATGCGTATTATTTAACTTTGTATCAGGAGATTTTTAACAAAGTCTGCTGCTGAATCTCATGCTGAAAAGACTACTTATCATATTCTATTTTATTTTTATTTTATTTTTATTATGTACAGGCACAACAAACAGCTATATTTTAAACTTAGTTATACAATTTAAATAATATTACACTTGCTAAAAATATAGCCCACTACGTTGTACTCATATATGGTAACAAGATTATCAATACTTATCGCTAGAGGTTGCTGACTCTACAAAAAACTTAATATACTTATATTACTTATACAAAATTATGTTATAATATGAAAAATCTTAGAAAGGGTCTGAGTACTACACAAAGAATATGTACGTACATACTAAATAAAGAATAATTACAGTTAGTATTTCTTATAAAACCTTCTAAACATTAAAGTAGAAAATAGTTCCAAATAGCAGTTCATCACCAAACCTTCTTTGATCCGTCTATGTGGTATTCAATAAGTATAATGCAGAAAAAATTCTAAAGCATACAAAGACAATTTTTATTTATCTTAAGGCGCAAACGGCACTTAAAATGGCGCCCCCACTTATTTTATGTTATAATTCCATTAAATAAAGGAATTTCCAAAGTTCACACGTACAGTTTGTTACACCTATCATAAGCTTTAGCAGATGCTGTTTGCTCCTTAATCAAGTGCGTGTTGGACTAGAGCGCACTAACGGTTCCGTACAAACTATAGTAGATACTTACGTTACTTGTTGGCAAGGAGATCCATGCATCCTGTGTTTTTTGTGATCTAGGTAAAGTAGGTTTATTCTGTTATGGTAGAAATATATTATCACTACATAGTATAAAACGAAGTCGCTTTTTCTGTCCCTATGTCCCTATATCCCTTGGAATGCTTAAATCTTTAAAAGTACGCAACGGATTTTGATGCGGTTTTTTTTAAAAGATTCAAGAGGAATGTTTATACGTATAATAAAACCGTGCGAAGCCGGAGCGGGTCGCTAGTAATTATATAATAACTAAAATACTTTATTAACAACGAAAATTACAAAGAAGAATTATTATAAGAACTAATTTCATGAGTCTTTACACTATAGGTTTTGTGTGCGTATGATTTTCTTGGAAATATATAAATTCGCGGTCCTTAACGTCTGATACTTTTTTTGCTTCTTCTTATAAATTAGATGTTTACAAGGCATCAAGATATTACGAATTCGAGTATTTGGCACGATGATTAAACTTAAGCGTTTCTGATAAAAAAGCTTATAAAGATGACTTCTCAATTCTTAGTTTTCTTGCTGATCTTGATGATGATGTTGAGATGGACTACAATTAAATTAAAAAAGACTAATTTTTTTATTGTCATGAACCCTAAGCATCCGAATAAAGAAATTTATTATCAACTAGCTGGTGCCCGCGACTTCGTCTGCGCATGATTAGTATTTCGTGTACTCGCTATTTTACTTGCGTAATTCCCTTTCTCGTGGGATTTTCGGGATAAAATAAAGCCTATGTGTGATTACAGCTTATAATCTATCTCTGTGCCAAATTTCATCCAGATCCGTTCAGCAGTTTTTGTGTGAAAGAGTAACAAACATCCATCCATCTATCAATCTATCCATCCATCTATCCATTCATACTTACAAACTTACGCGTTTATCAGTTCAATTCAGTTTGGTTCCCCTGGGCAATACGGGTTTTCAAAAATGTCTTACAGCATCTGAACGACGCGTACACACGCGTCGTTCAGATGCTGTGAGAAATTTTTGAAACCCCGTATAGCCCATGGGAACCAAACTGAATTCCGGGATAAAATGTATCCCATGTCCAATCGTCCCGAGTTCCATTCGAATTCGTTCACTTCCGTCGTAATGCGTGGTTAAAGAATTTTTCTTTCACCCTCTCTCCCAGGGGAACCTTACCGAATTCCGGGATAAAAAGTATCCCATATCTTTCCTTGTAGTATGAACTTAAATCGTCCCGAGTTTCATTCCAACTCATTCAGCAGTTTCGGCGTGATGCGCGGTAAAGGATTTTTGCTTTCATACCCTCTCCCATGGGAACCTTACTGAATTCCGGGATAAAAAGTATCCTATGTCCTTCCTCGTAGTATGACCTATAATCATGCCGAGTTTCATTTCAATCCATCAAGTAGTTTCGGCGTGATGCGCGTTTACGATACAGACAGACAGACAGACAGACAGACAGACAGACAGACATGAATGAAAAAAATTACAGTTTTGGCTTGAGTATCGATAATAGAGTGCCCTCCAAAAAAAATTTTCAAAATATCTTCAATGTACAGATTTGGACCTGCTACAGTTTTATTATAAGTATAGATAAACCTATTGCTGTTTCGGCAACAAGTTGTTTCGTTATCTTAAACATGTTATGTGTAAAACGTTTTATGTTTTTTTAATAGCTTATCCTTTTTCTCAAATTTTATATAATATTAAGGATCGATACAGACGAGAGATCGATCATGGGAAATCCACAGCAAATTGTATTTCTAATCTTTTTAAAAGACGCCATACCAGAAAAGTTACACAAAATAAGCTATACAAACTCGGGTTGACAGTGTGGTATTATTTAATCTGTGGTTCGGTGCTTCAAATTTTTCATCGGCTGTTTTATATCCCAATCTCATTTTTCTTCGATCGTGTTTTGTCACATGTGCTTTATGTAAGATGTGCATTTCCTTACTGCATGTCGACGTGCTAGTTTCATCTGTGATGAATTTGTTCAACATCATTGTTATCCTACAGAATATGTCCACCATAATAAAATCAATTGCACGCTCCAATTATTATTGACAACAAAGACAGAATAGGTAAGGCAACCTTCATTTGATCGTATAATTAGTGGTTTCTATAAGGTTGCCTCAAATGCATTTTTCATAGTAAATATATAAGGTAGAGAGATACCTAATATATTTTATTTTTAATCGTATTGATAAATTAGTTATATCTCACTATTGTTAAAGGAACGTTAAGTTGTTAAGTAACATGGCACATATTTTGATAAAAGTCCATGTTTTCAAAATAACTTATGTTAGTGGTAGAGCTTTTAAAAGACCAATATCGCCTGACTCGTCTGTGCTAGCCCTAAACGAATAAAATAAAACTAGTATTGTGATTCACAAAGCCAGTGTTTCCAATATGAACCAGTTTAAGTGTTGTCAGTGTATGTGTCCAATTTATAATCTTATGTGATATCACATTTTTGCATACGACTTTATTTTATTTTCTGATACATTGCAAACAAGACGTGTCCAATCAAAGGCCCGGTCACCTACATTCACATGATTAAATAATTTACAAATAAGATCTCAACTTAGTTTTAGATGAAATAAAGAACAATGGATTCTAGTGGTTATATAAAAGTTACAGATGATGAGTTAAAAAGGAATCAAAGTAAATGGATACCGTTTCTGAGACAGGTATGTAAATCTACAAATATATTTGAATATTTTTGTATGCTTAGATAAAAAAATAACTGATAATATTAAAAGCGCACACTTTGCTTTTGTTGTGTTCTTATAAATACTAAGTACCTATATCTATTATCTAGGAACTGAAGCTTTGCATGTTTAGGGCTAGTTGTTAGGGTTAGGTTGTGTGTTGTTCAGCATTATTTATTTTAAAATATATTTTATATACGATGAGGTTTCAAATTTAAATATTGTTCTTCAAAATGATTATTTTCACACGAATATCATACGGAAGTTTGATTGGAAAGCTGAAAGTTTGTTACTCTTAACGCTTAGTCGTTGTTCTAGGCCAATAAAAGCTAGCTTAAGCTAGTTAATTCGCTTTAGGAACAAAAAAGATATTATAAACGCGAAAGTTTTTAAGTATGGATGGATGGACGTTTGTAACTCTTTCACGCAAAAACTACTTTATAATAGATATGGATGAAGTTTGGCACAGAGATAAATTATAGTCAGGAATCGGTCGGGTAATAAAAAAGAAAATAGTCGGGAACGGGAATTACTGTGGGTGAAACCGCCAGGCGCTGCTAGTATAATGATAATAGAATACTATTCGAATACAAAAAGCAGCATTGCCATATAGCGTGGTAATGCAGCCAGTGTCTTGGGGACGCTTCCGACTGGTATTGACATGGATCAATTGAGCTACCTTTAGACTGTTTGCAACCGTCTGCAGTTAGCTCAATGGTTTCAATTGTAAATACTAGTTGTAATTTTTCTATTCCTTGCTTGTAATTTTCGTTGTTCATAAAGACTTAGTAAAAGCAGCATAATTTGAAATATTATGCTCGACTTACAAATAATTTTGTTATTCCGTTCGTATGGGCAATTCATCCGGAATTCATCGGAGATCCCTTATTTTATTTTATTCACCCTTATTCACCCTTAATAACACAGTGGGTTATTATGTCCCTTCCTATCGCAAATATTATTAAATTTCCGGATTTAAAATAAAAAATTTACCGAAATGAGTTGTTAATCTTCCCAAAATATTTTATGGTGCAATATTATGTAAATCAAACACATAAAAAACTACAAGTTAAACGTGTTATTAATAAGATTTATTGGCATTTATTTACGCGGAAGTCAAAAATATTTTATTTAAGTCGTATTATATTTCAATCTTCTTCTAATCTGGAAGATTCATGAAAAATGTTAAATTTATTCGATCCGACGAAGTCAGTATTAGGCGTTTATTTACACCCTCGATTAGAATAAATAGAGTTATTTAACATTCACATAACATTGTTTTATACAGCGTTTCTTAAATAAATACTAAAAATAAACTTATTGCTCGCATAAGGTAAGGTATCTTTCGAAATAAGGTTAATATATCTTTCAAAGGGCAATGTACACGATTCTATATAAAACTCCAAATGAACTGCAAAAAAATATGAGTACGTAAATTAACACAGATTTTAATAAAAGGTTTACCTTAAAATATCAGATAACTCAGAGTAAAAAAGTTTGAGCATGAGTTTTGCTCCAACTTGAAAACTAACAGCCTAACAAAGTAAAAGTTTATTGTTCGTTTCTCTTCTTTTACTAGTAGGTACCTCAAAAAAAAAAAGTTATGTGAACAAAAATCTAATTGATCTCTTTATTTCATAGTATATACTTGTAACGTGGCAGCCGATTGTGCCACTTTAGTTTTAATTAGTATTAAGATGCTCTGATGTTTATAACTTTGATGGTGCAATAAAGTTATTATCTATCTATCTAACGTGAATTTTATGACATGTCCAAAGGAGTCCTCAAAATTGATAAAGAAATAAAGCACTTTAAGTTTGAGTTAATTGCTGGAATCCACCGGATCGACATTTCATCATCAACATCTTCTTCTTCCAGCTCCTAGTTTGCAGCGGTGTGTGGGCGTCCTACTTTGTGTACGGCCTGTGTGTGGGAGCTCCGACAGTCTTCATCCCACAAATCAGACGGGAAAATAATTCTACTGCTGTGATAGGCGATGAAATGGCATCATGGCTCAGTATGTGTAACATTTAGTCTATATCCTACTAATATATAAATGCGAAAGATTGTAGGTATGGATGGATGGATAGATGTTTGTTACTCTTTCACGCAAAAACTACTGAAGGGATCTGGATGAAATTTGATATATAGATAGATTATAGTCTGGAATAACACATAGGCTATATTATATTAAGGAGTTCCCACGGGCACGGAAATTACGTGGGTGAAACCGTGAGCTGCTGCCAGTGTTATATAAAGTAGATAAGAAATTAATGTCTATGTTAAAGAATTGAGTGAAACTCAATTAGGTTGTAACAATAAAGAATTCTTGCTTCAGTACGCTATTCCTCAACTATTTTTTTCTTTTTTTCCAGCATCCATCATCAATTTTAGTGGGTTGCCCTGTGTGCTGCTGCTGAGCATCTTAAGCAGACTCATTGGAAGGAAGATGAGCTTTATCATCACCATAGTGGATAGCTTTATAGCCTTCATCGTCTTCTACTTCAGCAGCAGTGTTCTTCAAATCCTGTTCAGTGAGATCATGCAAGGCCTCCTTGCCGCCGCGCAGATCGTCGTGTCTGTCACAGTGTTGGCTGAGTATGCTTCTCCAAAAAACCGAGGGTTGTTCTTGACTATAAAGTCAGCCACTTTCTACTGGGGAATTTGGGTGTCCAACGCCATCGGGACATTCTTCCACTGGAAAAATATTGGATTGCTTGGTATCGTGAGTGCTTTGTACTCACTGACAACATCGTTTGTTTGGCCTGAGTCTCCTTACTGGCTGGCGACTAAAGGGCGCTATGAGGAGTGCGCAGCCAGTCATCGATGGCTGAAGGGGTGTGATGAGGAATCAGAGAAGGAACTGGAGATTTTAGTACGAACCCAGCAAGAATATGCAAGAAGTTGCAGCGGAAACAGTTCGTTCAGTGAAACTGTTAAAGAGCTGTTTAAGACGTTGAAACATCAAGGATTTTATAAACCAGTACTGATATCGAATTTGACTGGGTTGCTGAGTATTTTCTGTGGAAAGCTAGTTTTTACTGTTTACGCTATTGACATCGTGAAAGGTATCACAAAAAGTGAATCAACGGCTTACAGTGCGATGCTGATACTGGACGGAATCACCATAGTGAGTATGTACATCGGCTGTGCCTTGGCCAGAGTCCTCAAAAGACGAACTCTTTTCTTCACGTCAGCGGTGTTTGGAGTGTTAGTCTTATATTCTTTCTCTTTATATTTGTATTTAATAAAACTAGCTGTAATTGTTGAAAATAAGTACGTGACTATAAGTTTACTGATGTTATTTTCAATCGCTGTGAGTTGTGGACCGTTGATAATGTCTACTTCTGTGTTTGCGGAGCTAATACCAATCCGATCGAGAAATTTAGCCATTTGTATAATTGCTATATCCGGCAAGTTTGTAATAGGGGTTACTTTAAAAACGACACCGTTCTTATTTAAAACGTTTAATTCTCATGGAACGTTTCTGTGTTTCGCTATTTCAAGTTCCATTGCTATTTTGTTATTGTTTAAATATTTACCGGAAACTAAGGATAAGACGCTACAAGAAATAGCAGACATTATGAACGGTATTAGCACCCGGCCGATTCACGGCGAGGATGGGACGTTGTTGAGAAAAGAGAAGAGTTAGCCATAAATTATGTAGAACATTAACATTAACGCATCCAAAGAAATATTTCAATAATTATGTTGTGTTTTATTAACAAATGAATAATTTTTCATCATTTATTGTACTAAACTTCAATAACTTGAATTTAATCCTTTGATATAAATGTAGGTAACTAGTTTTACCCAAGTATTAATAATCTTATTAATACTTGGGTAAAACTAGTTACCTACTACTTTACAAATAACTTAGCTTGATTTTATGATTGTATTGTCCAATGAATATCATTACTAAGAAATTAAATAGCCTCTAATTTTTTCGACTTTAACGTGACTTGAATTCGCAACCTCCCCTCAGTAGGTTGGTACGGGAACGCTGAATGAATATAACTTCGCCGACGAAACGAAAAGACAGAATTTTTTACCGTAAATAAATCATAAAATCCTATTATAAACGTGAAAGTTTGTATGTATGATATGTTTGTTACTCTTTCACGCAATACTACTGAAAGGATCGGGATGAAATTAAATATATGTAAGTTTAGCCTTACAACATAACAAAGGCTACTTATAATCTCAGACTATAGAACTACGAGTATCTAGACGGAGCCCCAACGAAACCCGCACTGAGGCAGGTAAAATTACGCCTTGGCGTGTACAAACTCACTTACACACACACACACACATTATATGACGAAATTACGCCTTGCCTTGTCAGTCCAGCTAAGCCGTCGCGCGGAGTGTCACGCAAAATTGTTACGTGATTTATAGGGACAAAATGGCGAATTGTGTTGTGAAAGGGTGTTAAAACCAATCTTCGAGACATAAAAAGTAGGATGGAATCACATTTCATACGAAAGTAGGTACACATTATTTTTAGTAAATCAATTTTAATAATTATTATGAGAGCTTGAAACACAAAACCTCCACAACATCCACAAGTGTTGCCACGTGTAGGCGTCACAATAGTTCCCGTTTATTGAGCAAGTTATTAATGTGACGCGAAATATAACGTTCAATTACCTATTTCTATGATTACCCGACTGCCAACGGATTATTAGAATGACACGCTATGTATGTGTGTTTGTATGTAACCGATTTCATGTTCCCACGTAAGTACGTAGCGCTAAAACTACTAGTCCGATTTCAATGAGTGAGGTGTCTAGTGATTCGTCTCAACATCTCGGTAGTTATAGGCTATATGTCGGCAAAATTGGAGGTATACCGAGAAGAGGGTCTAAATAATAATAATATTGGGGTAACATATTTTTACTGCACGGCAACACTCACTACGAGCACACATGTTTTCGAAACCAGCTTCGAATCATTGTTGACAGCGCTCCGTCTAGTCTAGATAGTCTGAGCTTATAATACTTAAAAATCAGTTCCCATGTAATAGAAATAGTCTTGAAACTTTTCTATAGAAACAACGAGTGTGAAGCCGCGGGCAGATACTAGTTAGTAATGCTGGGAGTAGACGCCTATTTACTAATATCTAAATACTGCAAGCGGTTGAAACATTTGATGAGCCTAGGCCTTGTGGATCATAAATACCTAGAGAGTTTTCTTAGGGGGAGTGGATGTACCACCATTGTATTTATATTTATGAAAAACCAACTAGTTTTTGAACACAACGTGATAGAGCTAAGACTACCACAAATTGTTTCTTTACTTATCACTCTTAAACATTACTAATGTTGTTAATGTTTGCCAAATTATAAGGTAATAAAAACCTAGAATCCATAATATGGGTTGAAAAAGTACAAAAGGACATTAGCTATGCACGTGTTTCGATCGTAAAAAAAAATGAATAACGATATTAATTAGACTCTGAAACCGGTCGTTTACTCTCAAACGTGTATATTTTCCAAAAAGCAACTTAATTTTTTTATGGACTAGGTTTAAGGTAGAACAAACCCATTTATTTATGTTTCTTCTGTTTCATTACTTTTATATAAATCTCAAGGTTAAATGACATGTCGTGTGTTTTAAAAAATGACAACTTAACTTCGTTTCTATTTACTTTAGCTTTTCTAATTTTGTACTTTTTTATTATTTTAGCAACCAAAACTTTCCTTTTCCGTAAAGTTAAATCCATTACCATTTAAATCCCATCTAATCATAACCCGAAAAAGTAGATCACTGGATATAATTAAAGGGCACTTTACAACTTCACTGAAGCGGTTTCATTCAAGTCGAGAGGTCAGTCAACTTTCAATACAAACGGTAATAGATGGAAAACTCCAGAAAAGTCAAAGACTGAAAATTAAATAGCAGATTTTAATGTTGCTTCTAAAATTGTATGTTCATTTTTTTCATGGTTTCGTACCCAAGAGACTTCCGTCGCATCCGTCTATTTTGCCATCTTCTTGAACCGTATATTCCGCGTAGTATAGATATTGATACTGCAATGTCATCTTATTTACTCTACAGTTTCTGTCACAAAAGAATAAGACTTAGAGTTTCGTATCTATCACCCACGTATCGGAAAATGGCGAAGTTTTTAAAGCTTATAAAATGATTAAGTTTATTTTCTAATTAATCAGGAAATTTACAAGATTTCTTCACCAGTTAGAATTTAATGCACCCTTTTTTTCCATGTTTTAGTAAACTATAAAACAAGTTTAAATCCCGAATACTAAAAAACTAACGCACGTTTAGCTTTGGATTCAACTCTCCGCTAATGAACGTGTGTGTAACTCTGTCGATATCAATTCAGTAAGGTACTTTACACTCCTCTGAAATTGATTAGGAATAGTAGTTGTAAATGGAAATTGACAGCAGAGTGCAAAGTTATCAAAAACACCCGCTAACCTTTGACCCGCGAGTCGTTCGCCCTAACCCCGTATCTCCGTAATTAAACCTACATTAATATTCCGCCCCGTGTCTTTGAACGATAGAGGATCCTTAGGAGCATTGTTTATCGACTAAAGCTGCGGCTATACCACTTTTAATTTGGCAATTTAAAATCCTTAGATTTCCCTAAACCAATAGCACCAAAACAAAAAACCACTTTGGAACATTTCATACGGTTACTAAAGTTAACAAATCATAAATTCTGTTGTCAAATGGTTCGATGCCAAAGGAATTCATCAGTTATTAGTTATTTATAAAAACATAATTATAAATTCTATTTTGAATGTACCTCTAATATCTGTTTTTGAAAGGATGAATATCTCAATTTTTAATTCAATAATGTGCGTGGTGTTTTGAGTGCAAAAAAATAATAGGTAAGAATATTCCCTAAGAAATAATACTAAATATTACAGTATTGTCATGATTTATTTTAAAGGTACCAAACCTTTTTAAAAAGTATATTATTTCAGCTTGAAATGTAGATAAAACATTTTCTTCATAGGTTTCATTTTAATAGTACTTTCCGACACAAACGTGAAACTTCACATGTGCGAGTAAATTTACAGATTATTTACTCTTTTTGGGTAAACGGTATAGGTAAACTATCTGCGGCTAGATTAAAATAAAACTAACTGACGATTGACCAAAGGCTTCATCTTTGTACCCAAGAAATACTTTATAATCTATAAAGAGAAAGAACCTACGAACATTCTAAAATCATGCAACCCAGGTCAATGTATTCACAAACCTCCACCCAGAGTTTTTTACTCCTATCATAACGTAGTAAGATTCAAAATGTGGTAATTTCCGGAAGTCAGTTGTGTTGAGTGGTTTTGACTGGGAGGCATTAAGTTGGACGTAAATAGGGACTATAAAGAAGCGGGTGGTAAATATAATGGGGCGAAACTCCTGGCCGTTAATTTATAGCCAGTTTTTGGGTTTATGACGTCTTTGAGGGAAATACTTTAAGGGTCTCTTCTCGGGGGGCTTCGATAAAGGGTCTTTGACATATCTCTCAGAACTTTTGAGGAAATCAATGTTAAGTTTTTGTTTAGCTGATTGTACCATATGGCTATTTAATCTGTAGTATTTGGTAAAAAGGATATCAGAATCAGAATCAATCGTTTATTTGCAGATTACAATATATTACATCTCAAGATTTTAACATTTGCACAGATGCTTGCGGGTCGTATTCGATTATATGTCATTATTTTTTTTTTTTTACATTAATTAATTTTCCTAATTTTTTTTTATTTCTTTGCACCTTAAAATATATCACCTTATAGCCCGTGGATCCAACTGTTGGACAAAGGCTTCCGTACCCTTCTTTTACAGTTTCCAATCCAGGAAATGAGAGCCAGGTGCGAGACAGTTCGTGATGGCTGTCTTAGTCCATATATTATATGACATACGCACATATTCTTTACTTATTTACTAGATGCGCCCCGCGGCTTCTACTTATAACAAACATTCCCACAGACTTTCCCATTAATTATAATAGTAAGATAAGTAAGATCATCTCTCTACATCTACTGAAACTTCATGGGTCAAGACACTTTTCCTTGCACTAAAAAAAGATTTAAAATAATAAAAAAACCAGTGTCTCTCAGTTTTATCATAAATTGTTTTGTACTTCCCTCGCCATTAGCATAATTTCCACCTGGTGGAAGATTAATTATAATCGAATAGAGTACGTTAGTCTGAGCCGTGGGCGGGCGGGCGGGCTTTATGAGACGTCGAACGAGTAGGTGGCAGGTCGTTTTTATATTTCTTCTAGTTTAAAACCAATTTACAGCTTGAGATTCCCGGATAAAAGTTATTACCTTAAACTAACCAAATCAGTACTTCTAAACCAAATATCAATCTGTCAAGCTGGCGAAATTGCAGGTTTTTGTCAAAGTATGGAGACAAAAATGTTAAGCTGTAGTAAGATCCAATCTTTATGTTCATAATGAAATGAACGGGCATAGAAAACCCTCTAAATCCCTAAAAGCTGCCGGAAGATGCCTCTAAAGTCAAGCTCTAAAGTTCGTTGACCCCTGCAGAATCAAAACAAAGTTGAAATTCGCAGTTTTTGCCGACGCACCGGAAATCCCGGAAAATTTGATTTCCTGGAATGTTCCGGACACTAATAAACTCTCTATAAATTTGTGTTTGTTGTGTCTGGAGCAAAGTTTGTTTGAGAGGTATAAGGAAAGTTACACCACATCTAAAATTATTAAAGTACCTAAGGTTTTGATATTAGATTGATTTAGATTTTCAATAATAAAATTGTTAGTATCACTTTTACTTTTCAACAATTTTATTATTGAAAATCTAAATCCTATTTGTATCGAGTATTTGTTATTATTTCTATCTAGGTTTAGTTATTTGTGCTTGGGTAATAAATAAATAGTTATAAAATAAAGCTAACTTAATATCACTATCACTATCACCGTTAATTTAGAGGAGTATTACCAGAACAGAAAATATTTTTATTTGACAATTTGTCTGAAATATACACGAGAAAATAGTGACTATTTACAAAACTTTTAGCGACATTGCGTAGGAGGCAGTTTCGTGCATTTTCTTTTAAGTCTCTAGCGATTACCTGTCTCAAAATAAGTGAACGCGTCAAAGTAAAAAGCAAAAGTGACGTATAAGGATAAAATTGAATTGACATTTTTAAAATAAAAAGTATTTTCAACTCTCACCCTTAGGTTTTCATGAATAAGGGAGTTTTGGGTTCCCTGGCTACACATTTATCAGTGTCGCATCTCAGCCTTGGCTGGATAGGTATTCTGTTCCCTATTTATAGTTTGAGAGTCGAATGTCCTCTAAGAGATAAGAAACTTCTTAAAATAGAAAAGTACTTGGAACTACTAAATCATTCTGTAAGTACTACAGAAATTCAAATTAGAAATACTTACCAAGAATATTTAGTTCAAGAGAAGAGTAGTTAGAAAGATTGTTCGTTACAATCGTACCCTTAAAGTCAGTCTGTGGTTGTGGTAAGTAACTACTATGGGAGGTTCCCGCCAGAAGAAAAGAAGCCGCTGTTTTGTGTGTCCCTATCACACCTACTGCAATCACCAGACCTTCTGTCAAGCTTGGTAATATTGATAGATCCCCTTTGTTTAAGAGAGGCATGTGATTTTGTATACATTCATACAAAAACTAAACTTATTTTTCAAGGAGTAGGACAGTGTTTAATAATGTAGAAAATATCGAGGTAATATTATAATCAGTGTTTTTTCTATTATTATTTTCTGTGTATAATAAAATAAAAGTTTCTTTATAGGTTAAATAGAAATAAAGAAAGTTTATTATCTGTATGTGTTTTTTCTTTTATTGTTCAAGTCATATGGAAAAATCCTATGTATTTATGAAATAATTTAAAATGCCGTGTTGCTGATAAGCAAAGGTCCTAACTGCAGAGTTCTCAAAACGTGAAAACTGGTTTTTCCCGGGTAATCGAAAATTCCCGGTTTTGAAAAACCAGTGGGGGTTAGTTGAAACGTCAGGAAAAATAGGTAAACAAAAGCGATAAATGCCAGTAAATACTTATAATAATTAGACCTCGCTACACGAGAACCGAAGTATTATTTTACATAGATTTATATGAAGTACAACTTCGCCCAAGCATGATTTCAACCCTTGATCCTTCTCAGTAATACCTTTCCCATTGTTTTATCTGCGACGTTAACCTCTTCCGACTCTCCGCTTGTTTCCAACTAAATTGTTTTTAACTCCCTTTCACATACCTACAGCTCACGTCCTACACAAATCTACCCACAACCTTATTGGACCATAAATTATATCTAAGGGCAAAACACCCGTGTCTGTGAACTATATCCCTACTTTAGACATGGTAATATTAAGGCCTTGAAAATACATTCTCTACCTACAGGATTTATTTCAGTGGAATATTCATTTTATAACATTTTTTTCGTAGAAAATTCACTCTACCCTGTCTATTCTGTGCCGCTACCTACCAAAAAAGCATCCGAAATTAAGTATTTTATGCAAGTATCATACAAAAACTGTATCTCCTTGTCTTACAAAATAAGGATACAGACAAGTCAAATTTATGATTACTTACCTACATTATTTACCCACCCCGGCTTAGCACCGGTATACTTAAAAACCTCTCTGAATCATTAAAAAAACCGCATCAAAATAGGAAGCGTAGTTTTAAAGATCTAAGCACACATAGGGACGACATGCAGATAGATAGTTGGAAACGACTTTGTTCTACTATGTGTAATGATACTGGATACTGGTGATGAGTATTCAACGAAGTGTACCACAAGTGGAACAAGTGTCACATATGAGAATAAGTTATTTTTTTAGCTTCATAGATCTCGCGTTACACCAACCCTTGGAATCCTATACATCAAGTTCGTCACATCGCGGTAAGAATAAATACAATAATCGCGAAGGATCTTCAAAGGTAGGCTTGGAAAGGAAACGTTTCAACAAAATTCCCGGAATAATTTTCTGCTGCACGCGTTCTTATACTTTCTTGTTATGAGGATTTTTTTCAAAAAAATACAATTTCGTTGAAATTTTAATCATTATTAAATCAGCAGTTCTACCCACTCACATATTATATCAGGCGTTTATACACATTATTTTTTTTATATTTCTAGAACCGTAACTTTATGACTAATAATTTATTTACAAATACTGTTTAATGTAACTTCATTAAATATGTACAGAATGGCCATACGATGTTAGCAATAGCGGGTTCTTACCAGACTCCTAATTTTTTTCAGCAGCAACTGGGAAACAATTTACATAGACGAATAAGGTTATAAATGTGACTTATCAGAAGAAACAACTCCATCGGCGTTGAAAAAAAACATTTCAAAAACCCTGCCACAAGAAAGGCCTCTAAGTTTTGTCCGTTTAATCCTACATCCTCAAGCATGGTAAAACGTCTCTAGGCACGGAAGTGGGTCTACCAGCTCTTTGAGCAACTCGGCCAGGAGAAACCTGAGGGTAGTCAGTGTAGTCACCTTACTCTGGTGGTTTCTGGTGGTACCGAGTCAGTCCGGAATCTTTTACAGTTTAAGTGAAACAATCATGTGCATGAAATGTATTTTTTTTAATTAAATGGTATTTGAAACATTTGCCGCCATTCTTTTTTGTTTTGAGTTTCGTTTCGTTATCGTCATTGCTGTAGTAAAAATATACAAATTGGTCTTATAACCCTCTGGTGCTATAAAATAAATGAGCAAAGATATGGGGATTGCGAAAAATTTATATAATAAATAATTTTGGTATTAATTATGAGGATCCAGGACAAAAACCGAACATAGATATTTCAGCGATTTTCCTCAAATTGTGTTCTTAGGAACAGTTGTAAGGCCCCATTCTTGATTTATTGGCTCTGTGTCCACGGAGCCATTCTAGGGTCTAGCGTCTCAAATTGGAGTTGACAGTGACAGCTCCAAAGTGACGTCTGTCTATTCTACTGTCGGGTCGCGTTGTCATATAGGTGTCGAGTCATATCGTTCTTTCTTTTGTCCCGGACATCGAGGCTGGTCAGATTCCTACATAATCCTTGAAACCTCGTGATACCTCTTCAGCTGGTACGTATTCTGGCCATCAGCCTGTGCGTGGTTTCGCCAGCGGTCTGCCTAACCGTCCGTTGTTTCTGTAAAACTCCAGGATCCTGCATTCAGTGTCCCAGTGTGACCTCGTGGCAGCCGTGGTACCGTGGTTGCAGTTGCCTGCCGCCCGCGTGGAATACGCAAGAGGCCGTGTCGTCTTCCTCCTACGGTTTGGAGCGTTCGATCTCGATCAGGTATATTTCTATATAAATTTGCCACGTGTCGCTAGAGATAGTACGCGTTCTGCCTATAATATATCTATTTTGTCCTACAGCTATCTGGCTGCAGGATCTAGCTGAGGGGGTGAAATCTTTGTATGTGCTGTCCCTGGAGTGGTCGGAGAGAGACCGCTCGGAGGCTGTTCGGTGCGGTTCAGTGCAAGCCCCTTCTTTTGTGCCTGCCTGACCTTTGGACCGACAGCGCTAGCTTACTGGTAACACGGCTGGACCCTGGTCCCCGTGTCTCATTTACTTAATTGTGCTGTGACCCAAAACTAACCTCACTCTGGAACCATCCGGAACCCTCTGTTACTTACTCCACTCGCTGAACATCATCCGTGCTATACATTTAATAACTGTAGATCTCTTAATTATCTGGTTGCTAAGAAGTTGAATGTAGGCTACCACACCCTGTTATTTCACTCTAGGCTCTACCGCTGAACATAATTTTACTTTACCCTAAGGCGCCCAACATTACCATACTTTGCTCTTGTAAAATTTAATAAAACTATGTTTATATTGTAACTCAAACTAAACTTATATTCGTATACCTACCTCTCCACAACTATAGGTCCTTCCTCCCTCCTTCCTCCATCCTTCCTCCTCATCCTCTTACCGCTCATTTTAAAGCGTTACACAGTTAAGACTCTGTGCATTACAAATTGAAATCGCGCTAACTTGTGAGACAATCGCCTAATCGTAGTCTGAAGGCAACGCCAAAGGCTTTTCAATAATTGCTCCTAGAAAGTTCCATGCAATTAACCGTCGAGTGGAGCGATCCACATAAATCGGAATCCACAATGAGGCTCAAGTTTTAACTGAGGTTAATGGACGGCTTTACACTTGCCCATGGAAGGGACAGACTGAGGATGGAAAGCCAGGGGAAGACAACATCGACGTAAGGTCTTACGGATAGTACCGTGGCGGGCTGCAAGTGGCTTTTGCAGAGACTTTTATGCTGAACGACTAATGACAATATGGAGAAGGTAGAATGTGAGGTGGGATGGGAGATCAGTATAAGAACACCAATACATCACCAGATAGTGATGAATACAGCACTCTCTCTCTCTCTCTCTTCGACTTCTTGTTATAATAATACGCCTATGTCATGGTCAATACGTACAAAGTACCTATTTACTATTTTTCTTTCAAATTTTAGTACTTTGTTCCGCTTCACGGTCTGAAGTAGTGAGCTTATTTTTTTTAGCTTGTCACGCCAACTAGAAAAAGAGTACTGCATTTATTGTTCGTTTTTTATATTGGTATTGAAATTATCATACACACAGGCTTGATGATGTTCTGAGTTAGCTCAATGTCACTCTACGATCCCTAGTTTGAGTTTAGCCCTAGATCTGGCTCTGGGGTTAATCTGCAAATAGAAGTGGAAGGGCGACAACCCGCGGGCTGTTCATAGGTTTGATGGATGGACTTTTCCTTTCGTACTTTTGGCTGTTTAACTAATGCTCTCTGAGTTTTATGCAAATTCGTATTTTTAGTTCTGCTTTCTTTTTTTATAGCCAAAACTCTATCAATAGTTTCTGCTACTTTGATTACAAACTATTGGAAATAATTGCACTTTTTAACAATGGAATATTATTCTTATTACCTTTATTTCTGTGAATTAGCTTTACTTTGGTAGTTATTTTTTGATCATAGTGCATGTTATGACAATTGCACATTATGAAATCACGGGCGAGTAAAAAAATAAAAGCCAGTTTTTATATCATACTTTTAGTTCATGGTCCTATTTAATGTACCTTATTTAACCTTACTAGGCTGTTTTTATTATTTTTTCCCCGTCTCTATGTCACACATTATTTTATTTCTTGTATCAAAGAGTAGGTCACATATCAAAGTTTTATATTCCCACTATTAAAGAATTTGTAAAAAGGCCCCTACGCTTGTGAGTATTAGAATACATCAGAACAGGGTAATGTTTACTACTTTATTCTGAAATTGTTGCACTATGTAATTCTATAGCAGTAACTAGTGAATAAAAATACCAACGGGATTCATTAAATGTTTCTCAAACTGCATTTTGGTAGCGACCCTTACCAATTTATTGTTCTAAATAGGTAAAACTACACAAATAGCTACAGTTTATATTATGTTCGTTAGGGAGTAAAGACTCAAGTCACCTTTAGATCTGATTTCATAAAATTCACTGGAGGCTTCATCATTAACAAGAGGACACTAATTTTAAACTCTTCTTTTAAAAGAGTTTATATTTCGATGTCATATTTAAATGTCAGGGGTTAAAGTTCCAACCCCTGACACCATAAAGGTGTATAATTTTAGTGTTACGGCCGTAAACATTTCCTGTCAGTATTGTTTGCTACAAACTTCCTGAGAAGTTGAATTTAATTGGTTGCGTTTCTGTAAAATTAAGAATCGCAAAGTCAGGTTGTGGACTCAATCATTTGTTAATATTTGTCAAATATTTGTACGATTCGCATATATTTTTTCAGGGTGTCCTCGTTGTTATTTATATCACTACATAGTATAAAACAAAGTCGCTTACTCTGTCCCTATATCCCTATGTCCCTTTGTATACTTAAATTAAAAACTACGCTACGGATTTTGATGCGTTTTTTTTAATAGATGGAGTGATTCAAGAGGATGTACTGTGTATGAAATGTGTATGATACATATAATATATATGTACTGTGTATGATACGTATAAAAAACCAAACATACCGCTAGTGTAATATACATTTTTCGAAATTCAGTTAGGTATCTAGTGCCATATATAAATAACAGAAACTCTGCATAGCTTGGGGCCAGATAATGTCGTGTAAGTTGTCTAGAATTATTTTATTAAATATTCATTTTATATTACGAGACGCATCGACATTCGACCGCCACATCGTCACTTTCATGAGATTGTTCAAACGAAGTTTCATCGATTATAAAGGAGTTTTATTTTTATAAATCCAGGAAATGTCAAACCACTAAGCACCCCAACCAGTTTTAATCTGGTTTACTTGTTTTATTGATAAGTTACTTTCATGTTCATAAGTTTTACTGGTTTATTGACCCTACCTACAAGCAGATGATTTCATAGTTTATTATCATTGAGTAGGTACGTGGTAAGGTAACTCTGAAAAGTATTGTCTCGTCTCTTTTGTTTTATTTAACATGTTGCTCTAAAGACGTGGGTGAGCCGATAAGGTTGATGCCTTACCGTGCTTATTCGCCGCAAACAGTAGGTATATCCGAAAATTAGACTATAACTATATTCTTCTACTAACTATCTTCAGAATCTCCACTTAGCACTATCAAACTGCAACTATTTGAAAAAATACATAAATAGGGAAATAATAAAATTATTTGAGAATAGAAGAGATAGCATGTATAAAAGCACATTAAAACTAGCGTCAAGTAAATAAAACTGAATCGTTGGGTTTTTCCGGTAGCGAATAGGTAAGACATTGAACTCTAAATTGAATTAGTTAAGTCATCGATCACCTTGAACCTTTGTTTTCTTTCAGCGAAGGCTCAGTAATTATACAAATTAAGCTGAGTGTGGTCTCATCATTATCATCCATTGGTAGAAGTCCCAACGATATTACCAAGAATGTTTGGAAAACGACGACGTCCACGTTTTTATAAAATAAATAAATAAAAAAATAAAGCTGGACAATCCACACAGGATCCTCTAGCCTCAAGCTAAGTACAGCTTGTGTGATGGGTGGGACTGATATACTGAATACAATACATTACATAGATTTTTTATTTATTTAGAAAACACCCGGAACACTTGAAAAAATATTTGAAGAACGTACACACATAATAATGTGGTGTGAATCGAATGCGCTACCTTCTGCGTCTAAGGCGGACTATTTGACCGCCGCGCCAAAATTCATGATATAATATCTGCTCCCGGTTTTGCACATGCTGTTTCTATATGAGCATTTAAACGTTATTTCTATCCCATGGAAACTGATACATAGGATTTCAGGTAGGTTGAAATATGCCATATTTGAGCTCCGTCAGTTTAGTAGTTCTAGCGCGAAGTAACCAACATCCAATGTATCCAAACTTTCGTATATAATACTTATCATGTATGATAGTGTGATTCATACAATACAATAATTAATACAATTTTTCGTCTCTTAAATTACCTTACCTTACTTAGATTTAGGGTAGACAGCTTACAAAAAACTGTGATTTAAGTGCGCAAAACATACGTATGAATTATTTTAGGTTTCATTCCAAAACAACTTTCAGTCGACACGGAACACCAAGCAAACCTAAAATATTTATTACCTTATTGTTCAATTCACCTTAAAATTACAAATTATCCGTTGCAAGTTCGTTATTTGTCAATTAATTGTTATTGTAAACGGAATAACTTCATTTCAATATTGATCGTCCACGAGATAACAAGTACGTTTTAAAATGGAAACCTGTGTCTATGAAAATGTGGAGTGCAATGTCAGTTCAAAAGAAGATGGTGCTTCGTGGAAGTATTTCCTTAGACAGGTAAATGTGAAAAAGCATTACATATTAGCCCTTATATTTTGAACAAGGTGGAAAAATAGAAGAAGCCAAAACGATAAACTATGTTTTCGAGAGTTTTCGAGAAAACTCTAACAGTGGTACACCATTGCAATTTATGGTGGCACTTTAAATTGCTAATCTTGTTCGCGTGTTCATTTTATTCCAAATACGAATGATTTGAAGTGACTCTTTTATGCCTTCGATCAAATATACCCCATAATTTATACGTATATAAAGTGCAGAATTCGCAAATACACGAACATTCGTATCCGCTGGATATCAGTTTTTGGTCACACATTAAACGATTTGGATCAATATAATTCACGTGTTTGGAGAAACAACAAACCGTTTGTGTTCTCAAAAAAACGTGTGCTTAAACGGCGTGTTCATATTCGGAATTAAACACAAATCAAGTGAATAAATAGCTAAATACAAAGATAATAACAAAAAGCGAAATGAAGTGCCACCATTAGAACAGTGATACGAGTATGTAGCTTATATTAGCGTGGCGCAGAATTTCACCTCGCGATTTTACCGGCGTAATTCCCGAAAAATATAGCTTATGTACTATGTATGTATGTATTCCAGACTACAATCTATTTCTATGTCAAATCCCAGCCAGATCCGTTCAGTAGTATTTGCGTAGCAGCGCCTCACGGTTTCACTCGCGTTAGTCCATGTACTATTCCATACTACAATCTATCGCTGTGCCAAATTCCAGCCAGATCTGTTCAGTAGTTTTTGCGTGAAAGAGTACATCCATCCATCTATCCACCCATACAAACTTTCGCGTTTATACCTCTAATATGAGTTGTATAAATAATGCTATACATTCCACACAGGATCATCTAGCCCCAAGCTAAGCAGAGCTTGCGTTATGGGTGATTAGATGATTTGCAATACATTATATTACTTAAATTTTAATTCATATATAACAGGTACCTACATTACTTTATTTATAAGATTATTTGAAAAACTCTACATCTTGTCGTTAAATCGTGATATCTCGTTTATTTTGGAAATGACACATAATTACATGTGTACTTTATTTTGCAATATTTAGTGCCTTTATTAACAACGAAAATTACAAGCAAGGAATAGAAAAACTACAGCTAGTATTTACAATTGAAACCATTGAGCTAACTGCAGACGGTTGCGCAACAGTCTAAAGGTAGCTCAATTGATCCATGCCAATACAAGTCGAAAGCGTGCCTAATCTTTAAAAAAAATGATGTATGTGCTCTGTATTGTATTAAGTTCATAAGTTTAGGTATAACTTCTTATGAAATAGGTACCTATGGTATGGGTCGGAGTTCGTGTCTTGGGGTTCAGGACGCTTCCGACTGGTATTAAGGATCAGTTGAGCTACCTCTAGACTGTTCTATTGATACTCTACTAATGTTCATTCATCGTGACGAATTAAGCATTTTGTTATGTGTTTTTTGTTTGGTAATGTAGAGCTAGAGGTACATTGATTCATGTACTAATTATATTAAAAAAACTCGTGTAGGTAAACCTTCTTCCAAGGATCATAAATAGTCTTATCAAAAATGGTTCATGTTTATTTATAGATTATTGCAGTAATTAAGGTAATCATTTTCGTTTTAAAGAAACACATTTACACAAACCTTAGTACCGATAATCGCGTGCCGTTTGCTATAGATGATGGCACTGACTTACATATAATTATATATAATTATTATTATAATTATTTCAGTCATGAGTTAGTTGGGTGGTATGATTAGGATGTTTTTGCACCAAACTAATATACTTACAGTGTGTACGAAATAAAAAAATCTAAAAAATCCGCTTCATGTGACCATCCATACCATCATTATTATCATCATCAACCTATATATCAACGATATACCAACTCATGCTGAGGCAGAGCCATTTTGTTATTGATTTACACTTCCCATTTTAGTCTAACTTTATTAGGTATATAAAGTATACCTAATAGGTATTCTGTAATTCTATCAACAGTTAAATTATATTCCATTCTATTCTATACTAGTCCACTGCTGGACATAGGCCTCCCATAATGAACGCTATAGTGTCCGTCTTCAGCTTGCCGCATCCAGCATCAAATAATATAAAAAATTAGCCTTTCAAAAGTAATTTCTAAAGTAATCTCACTGAAGTATTATTACTAGTAACCTTGATGATTATTTGTGTGACATCTATGTAAAAAACATTTGCCCCTTAACCAAAAAAAATATTTAAAAAGTACGTTAAAAAGAAAAAAGTTATTCGACCGGAACAAATGTATCACCAAAGATGATAATTACCGTATTATTTTTTCATTCATATCTTCCATCGCTCCAAATACTAAATATTTTGATGTCAATCAACCAAAGAATGCTGGACAAAGGCTTATGTTTGTGGAAGTCACCTTCGTAGTTGTTTATTAAGTGGTTCAGAGATTTACTTATTGTCTCAGTAATTAAATTTGTTTCAGCTTGTGATCTGCAGTGTTTTATGGGTGGCGTTCTTTATGTATGGAATGTGCATCGGTGCTCCCACCGTGTATATACCACAGATCAGACGAGAAGGCAACTCTACGGAGGTCATCACCGACTCGATGGCTGCTTGGCTGAGTTAGTACTTTTAAATTTAAATAAATATTACTGGGCAGTGTCACACATCGTCCCAACGTAGGTCAGCAGAGCTTGCGGTTTGTTTAGCAGACTGAAATCTTCAGCTCTTTCTTCGAAGGCGGGAATCGAACTCGCAGTCTCTTGTGACCTTTGAATATTGCGTATCTAAGGTGTCGCAATAGCCACGTGTCAAATTAACTTGATACCGTCATTACTACTATTAACTTAGAATGCATTTTACAATGTATTAAATATATTTTTCGTCAATAGTTTCTGCTATCTAAATGTCTTTAATGTTTTGTTTCTCCCTTTTCAGTCGCAATCTACGGGTACAGCGGTATCCCCTGGGTCTTCATCTTACCAGCCGCAGCTGCTTTCTTCGGGAGAAAGAGACCTTTCGTCTTTGTGTTCATAGGCGTAGTGTTTGCGGTCATTACCTTCTACACAAGCACGACTTACATGCAACTCCTCATAAGCCACGCAATGGAAGGCGTCTTAGGCGCAGCAACCATCACAGTGTCATCCATGGTCATCACAGAGTACACGTCGCCAAAGTACAGAGGCTTCTTTCTAACATTCAAGTCTGCTACGTTTACTTGGGGAATATGGACGTCTAATGCAATAGGGACGTTCTTCCACTGGAAGACCATAGGACTGATGAAAGTAATCTTATCAATATACCCTCTGTTACTAGTTTTCTTTTGGCCCGAGTCCCCACTGTGGCTTGCAAGCAAAGGAAGATTTCAAGAGTGTATTAAAACACATCGCTGGTTGCACGGAAGTAACGACAATACTGAGCAGGATCTTAAAAGACTGCTGAGCCAAACTAGAACACCAGAATCAAGATTAAAAGAACCATTTTCATTGAAAATGCTTCGGCTAAAAGATTTTTACAAGGCTACATTACTCTGCATGTGTATTTTATGCATGCACTCTTTGAGTGGTAAAATTGCTGTTGGGTATTATTCAATCGATATTATCATAAAAATGACTTCTAGCGAGTCAACTGCGTACACTGGAATGCTCATATTAGATGGAGTTACTGTTATGGGGATGTACGCAGGAACTGTAGTGTCAAGATTTGTCAAGAGAAGAACTCTGTTTCTAGGATCGTCTTATGTAGGGATAGGAGCGCTCTATATGTTGACGCTGTATGTTTATTTAGTTAGTTTGACTATCTTACCGGAAAACAAATTCGTTTCTATAACTTTACTCTCTGTTTACTCAATAGGTATAGGAACAGGTCCGATGATTTTATGTTCGTCTTTGTGCGCTGAACTTTTACCGCTGAAGTGTAGAAGTCTGGCAATCTGCATGGTAGCTTTGTCCGATAGGCTAGCTTTTGCAATGGTTACACATTTAACTCCAACTTTTATAAAATCCTTTGGATTATACTCCGCTTTTCTGTTTTTTGGACTTGCGTCAACGTTTTGTATTGTTATTTTGAATCACTTTTTACCAGAAACCAAAGATAAATCTTTGCATGAAATAGCAGATGCTATAGCCGGTGAAAGTGTAAACTTTACTTTAGATGAAAATTCAAAAGAAAAACTGACGTTAGTGAAACCCAAAATGTAGAAACACCTTATAACGTTGCGATCGCTTCATAAAAAGTACTTATTATATAGGTACCTAACTAAAAGTCCCAAAATAAAAAATATGATAAAGAACCAAGTCATTTTTATACAGTATTTACAAAAGTATAAATCTTACAGGTGGTTAAACATGAAACTACTGGTAAAAGCCTTTGCTAAAGGCGCAAACCGAATGGCACTTATCTTAATAGATTTTTGGACATAACCAAATAAAGCTGAAAAGCGTACTTTTATATAATTTAAGATTTCCAAGGCTTAGTCCAATATAACACTAACTTAACAAAATAAAATATCATTTGTAATAAAGTGAAAGTCACCAGAACATAAATAAAAATATCTACTTAGTAGAATAAGGCAGTTTAAGTAAACAATTAAAATCTCCAAATTCAATTTCTAGTGAGGCTTATCAGTACATCCACTGCCCATAAGTTAAGTAACTTAAAAGTGAGTATTTTATTTGGTACTAACAAAAATATTTCTAGTTAATATCCTAACAATATTTACAAATCGTTATATTTTCAAGAGTTAAGTTAAAATTAAGTTCACAACCGTATAAATAAACACAATATACATCTATCATACACAGTTTTTCACTTTCAGATATTCTTTACCCTTAAGTTTATTTATTTAAAGATTATAATGGCCTAGCAAACATCAATCTATCACTGCCTTGCCTCCTCATCATATCCACAGCTGCGGGGGTAGCCATAAACACGGCAGTCTGTCCTATATCCAAAAACTTGCCTCTTTTATGTTTCCCACTCGCCCTCCTTTCTAACCTTGTATCAAATACATCTTCACCTTCACTATTATCATAGTCTACGACCGGCTCGTTGACAATTTCTTTTCTTTTATCTTTTCTTTTGTTGTTCATGAAGTAGGATTGCGTGATGTTGGACACGTTAGGTGTAGAAATCTGTCTGGTGAGTCGGTTGGATCGTTCTATCGGGTAGTGCCTGTGCACGTTCTCGGAGAAAGACTGGCGGCGGACGAACTGCCTGGTGTCGACGGGCTGGTGGGTGAAGGAGGCGCGGCGGAAACGAGGCTCGTTCTGTTGGTACGACTTACGTAGCTCGGGGTTGTGGTTGGACTTCAGAGAGTCTTCGTAGCTGCAGCTGCGGAAAATAAAGAGTTTGGAATTAGAATAACACTATAACCAAAAATTTAAAATAAGTGGGACTAGAAAAGCTTAATTTAACCCAGTGATTTTGATTATTTTCTTATTTCACTTGCTGGGCTTCAAAACAATTTGAATACCGACCTCCTTAGTTAGTCCCATTGATTATAAAATGCGATTGATATTCCTGAATGTTTGCTATGTTAAATTACTAAATGGATGATGTGGACAATGAGTGAGAATTGACCTAAGGTCTAAGGGGATTTGGCATAAGTAAATTCTTCCCACTATTATAATGAACAACCTGACTTTACCCCGGGCTGTAAGACCTCCAGACCTATATGATGCCACTAACTAGAGTCTGAAGAGGTTGAGCTCACCCGCTGCTCTCCTCCGAGGTGTGGACACTGGACTGTCCACAGGGACAGCGCACCGCATCCGCGATTCCGGAGTCCTGTCCACTGGAGTTCACGGACGTTATGGACGTGTCTTGTCCCTTCCTAAATGTGGGCAGTGTTGATGCTATCAGTTTGTCCATAGCTCTTTGTGTAGGAGGTGATATTTGAAAGGTAGGAAGTGTTGTTAGAAGTGATGTTATAGGGTCATGGTTGTGACATTTGTTACGATGTCGGGTTTGGAAACAAATTGGGTGATTTTATAGCTTGGTAAGTGAGATGTAGTGGTATTGGATTGTGAAAAAGCAATTTTGAAGTTGTTATGTGCAATTTGTTGAAATTTGAGTAAAGAAATTAAAAAAGGCTGGTTAGTGGAATCCGCTAGATAAGAATAGCAAATTAAATTGAAAATGCGGCGGTTTCTGGATGAACATTTCTGGTTAATTCATTTTCCAATTTAATTTTTGTAGAACATGAATGTTCTATATTGTTTATATATTAATTTGACTGTACCTTGGTAAACGTTTAATAACTGAGATAGGCACAACATTTCCCGCCATATAAATAAGTATTGGCTTTGACTTTCTGTAAAAAAGTACTAGCCAATCAGTAACCTCGTCCAATGAGCAGTTAGCCAATCCGGTGTCTTCCCGCCACCGGCCGCTACGTCAAATGTGCGCTGTAGCGCCGACATCTTGTTTCTTCATTGGCGTTTAGTTTCCCGCCGAGTACAGACGTGCTACCAAATACGTAGCACGCTTTTGAAGAAATGTTCCAGAAAATATTTCAAAGTGCATACATTTCGCAAAGAATTATTGCAAAGTACATATAATATTCTAAAGGTTTGGTGTTAAATTGCATTACTGCGTAAGTACATTTTTCTTTGTCTACACCACTAGATACCCACATTTTTTCAATAAAATGATAATTTGCGAAATAAGTTTCGTAATTTGTTTTTGGACTAATGAGTCCATTTTATTTATATTTTGTTGGAGAATCACGGGTCGCACACATATCGCATGGTTAGTACGAAAGCATACGCCTTTTACTACCTTGCACTAAGACCGTGACATTTTTCTTAATATATGTGCTCGCAAGCACGTGGTTATATTTGTTTTAATGACAAAAGCTGAGGCTTTTTACAACTACCTGGCATCCCATGTGCCAGTGACGCTAATAACAGCGGTAATTTTTCTTCTATTACTCCTAAGTAAGATTTTAACGGTATTTCCGTTCGATTTTTCCGTTCGATTCGTATGAATTTATTTTGAGGTTATATGTTGCTATGTGCTAAAATAATTATTTTTCTAGCAAGGATGTTAACACGATATAATATGCAAAATTCTGACCGATATCGTGAAAACGAGACTTGAAAGACAACTGGAGAAGGAGGTCAATATTGAAGGGTAATGGAAATAACATCGTGAGTACTTTAAAATGTCGTTGTTTTGTGTATTGTGGGCCACGCAGCCACGTGGGCAACGCGTACGATGGCCGTTTGGTTTTCACCTGCCCGTAATTTATACGCGAATATACAAAATATGAAATGTTGAGTTTATTTGCACTGTGCAAATAACACGTGGCCTACACCCAACGTCGGGTGGATTAATCTAATAGGTTGTCTAACTAACCTATTCACTGCCTAACCATTGCACAGAGCAGGTGGTTTTGCAAGGGTACTGAGTGTTAATCTAGGTTGGCAAGAAAGTAACATTTTTTTTCAGGAGCGGGTAGATACATATTTCATTGCCTATTGTTTTTGTACCAAACAGAAGTGTTGAAAATGCAAATATAAACATGTGTCTGAAGTCCACGATTGACAAGATACATTTCAAGGATAAATACTGATAGGTTTTATGTTCCTATTTTCGAAATGAGCTAAGTTCCTTGATTTTTAAGCAAAACACCTCGTGCATTCTTGCAAGAATAAAACCCCCCGCAGGGTTGTTTTAACGCCCTCGCAGGGTTACAATGGCTGGCGCATTGTCATCTCCTTGCAAGTATATAATAAAACCCTCGCAGGGTTCATAACGCACCCTCGCAGGGCTGCGATAACATAAATAAAATTCGGGCGCACCGAATATTTTTCAGCTTTAGATTATCTTGGACAAGGAATAAAAACCCTCGCAGGGTTGTTTTAACGCCCTCGCAGGGCTACAATGGCTGGCGCATTGTCATCTCCTTGCAAGTATATAATAAAACCCTCGCAGGGTTCATAACGCACCCTCGCAGGGCTGCGATGACATAAATAAAAATTCGGGTGCACCGAATATTTTTCAGCTTTAGATTATCTTGGACAAGGAATAAAACCCTCGCAGGGTTGTTTTAACGCCCTCGCAGGGCTACAATGGCTGGCGCATTGTCACCTCCTTGCAAGTAAGTATATAATAAAACCCTCGCAGGGTTCATAACGCACCCTCGCAGGGCTGCGATGACATAAATAAAAATTCGGGCGCACCGAATATTTTCAGCTTTAGATTATTTTGGACACGGAAAAAAAAAAAAAAACCTCGCAGGGTTGTTTTAACGCCCTCGCAGGGCTACAATGGCTGCCGCATTGTCAACTCCTTGCAAATATATAATAAAACCCTCGCAGGGTTCATGACGCACCCTCGCAGGGCTGCGATGACAGATAAAATTCGGGCGAACCGAATATTTTTCAGCTTTAAATTGTCTTGAACGTGATATGCATTATTCTCGAATATTCAACGTAAGTATGTGTTCACATAAGCTTCAGAAAGGGTTGCTTGTTTGGATAAAGGAATTCATCGTGGTGGTGTACCTTCACCAGCGATGAATTTCAAGGTATCGCGTACCTACTCACAACAACTTCCAGGAAGGCTAACTATAAAAGCATCGTGGTGCACCTCCAACAGTGATGAAAATAAAAAGTCCAGGGTATCGCGTACCTATTGACAAGAACTTCCGGGAAGGTTTAACTATTATTAAATAGAAGCATCAATCGTGGTGCACCTCCAACAGGGATCAAAATAAAAAGTGCAGGGTATCGGGTACCTATTGACAAATGTCTTACCAATATATATGATTCGTGTATTGCATACCTATCAACAAAAGATCTGGAAGGTTCGATACCTATATAGACTTATTGTTAGATATTAACATTCAGAAGGAGCCGTTTAGCTGAAGGAATAATAAAATCTTCTGATAAACCGTACTTGTGACAAAAGTCATATAAAGATATCGTAAGAAACTCTTTTTAGCCAACTCGGGCTGATAAGCAGGTTGATAAATTTATCGATGGGCTGATATTTTAATAGGCAAATTATAAATTGCGTATAGCAGCTGGTTTGAGGTGCCATTGTGGATGAAGTGCAAGCCTAAGCCTTCGAGCTGATTTACATTCAACATAGTCTAACCCAGAGTTACTATTTTTCACACTGTATGATATGTGAACGGTAGCAGATTTAATAACCCTTTTGGATTCATGAGATCGCAGGAAAGACTCTAAGGTTAACATATAAGTTATTCAGTCTACCTACAAAACTTCTAATTGACGAGACAAGTTCTTTAAAATGATTAACAATTGTAGGGAACCACAAATAATTATGGAAATGAATTATAATATAAATGCTGCCCACCCGCATTAAAAATTTAGTGCCTATTATTAGAACTCCTCCATTACGAATTTGAATGTTGCGTGCGTGAGATAGTTGTTAGTATAAATAAGGAACTTCTACCAAAAACACAATATCTTGCACAAAGTTGCCTTCAGTATCAAGATACTGTCTGTCAGTGGATATGTCCACGCATATGTATGGGTCTAGCTCACTCACTGGCCTGACCGTTTTAAGAGTACATTGTATAAAAGATTTTACTTGTCAGACAAAAAGAAGGAGATTTGGTGAAAGTACTGGCGTTGCGTGCGGCACTAACTTAGAGATTTTACTATCTATAAGTGTCTAGCGTATGTCATATAGCTACCTGTATAGGCTCTGAATTGTACTCAATCCATGTCCGGATTTATGATTGTGGGAACGATAAGGGTGTGAACGATAAGAAACATTCCCGTGTTTATTTACAACTACCCTCTTCATACTTTTTATAACCGGTGGCATTTCTTGGTTATCTGTCCAAAGGTGTGTACGGTAATAAATGTTCACGCGTTTATTTACAACTACCCTCATCATACTTTTTATCATAAGTGGCATTTCTGTTATCTGCTTTGTATGATAAATTGTTGAATGTATTCTCAACTGTATTAGACATCGCAAATACCAATACATTTTTAAAATTAAAATTTGAAACTGATGGAAACCTTGGAAAATCGTCATAGTCTTTTTTTGAACGTCAGTAAAGGACAGGACATAAAGAACTGTTTATATTTTATAAAGTGTTACACTATTCTTTACAAGCAAGCGATCATTGTCAGCTTCTAAACTCTAGCAGTCTGTGATCCTTAATGAGAGAATAAAGGTGCATCCATATTATCGCTTCGTAAGCGATGACGTCAGAATTATCAGTAATTTGTCGTGAGATGTTTCAACATAACTACTAGTTAAGCGGAAAATGGTTCTTGTTTATTGTTATATAAGCATTGTAGTACAACAGCCACTACTGCATCTCGAATGAAGAGCTTGTTTTCGAGGTACATTGACAATGGGTGACAATGGGTGACAATGTGGTATTCATGCACAATTCTAATACCTACAGTGTTACAAATAACGTTGGTTCTCGAATTAAACTTGGTTTCACTGTCACAAGCTGCTTAGTAATCTAGGGTTTACTAGTTGCCATTATTGGTCTTAATTTTATTGATGTCTCAATAGACCTCTCTATGTTAAGAACCTATATGCTCTCGGGTGAGAATTTGTAAATCTATTCGGTATGATTTTCGAATAACATTAGAAGGATATCCAGTGCGTATTTAAGAGCAAAACAAGTATAAGAAAAAAGAAATAGATATACCTGTATTTTTAGCTATGTGTATCGGATCTAAGATTTCTTACGCTTCTACAGTGGAAATGTACACAAGTCTTATCGCAAAACTTGTAATCTAGTCCAAACATTGTGGGGAGGAAAAACCAGTTATTCAAATGTATTATAAGAACTTCCCATAACTGGACATTTTAGATGGACATACAAAGCTTCACCATAAAGGTTCATAAAGTACCTACTCAGGTATTACAGCGCACTGCAATAAATTGAAATGTTAATGTAACTGTTTTCTCACATGCTTTAAATTGTTTAAAACGAGTACTATGTCCATAAAGCGGAGTTAAATACCTAGTACCTACTCATATTTTGGAGCAGATATTTTAGTTTTCAGTTGTGCAATGATTTATTGTCACCGAAGGTCGTACACAATGCAAAAGTTGCAAAAACTGTTTCTAAAAGAAGTTAAACTGCTGAAGTCTTATTATACAGTTAGGTATACTGATACAAAACGAACATATTTAGCAATTTATTGTTATAAGTTTATCAGTCATCAGTATCCTATCACTCAGAATATAATTCATGCTGAGCTGGGCGGCCCTATTGCATGATACTGTGTGGGGTTTTGTTCAGAATTATTTACTTATTATACTAGGATCGATGGCACATTCTATCATCATCGTGATAGAGTGCGATAAATCTGTTTAAAAATGGTATCTCTATGATATTGATTTCAGAACCAGTCGAAACAAGACATAAATGTCTTTTAATTATTTAAGCCATCTGTTTATATGAGGTTATTTTAATTGTGTTTTGGACCATACGTATTGCAGTTTTGAATGTCACAATGACTAATTTGCATTCAAAGCGATGTGGCTTACGATTATAACATTATTTAAAAAATAGTAAGTTCACATTGGCGTTGAGTGTCTTCACCACCACCAGGCGATAACAAACACGTCTCAGTTATTAAACGTTTACCAAGGTACAGTCAAATTAATAGAAGCGTTTTACATAAAATAAAACGCATATTAATTTACTTACCTTGGTAAACGTTTACATTTTAAATTCTGCCTGGTGATATTCGACGCAATGAAGAAACAAGATGTCGGCGCTACAGCGCACATTTGACGTAGCGGCCGGTGGCGGGAAGACACCGGATTGGCTAACTGCTCATTGGACGAGGTTACTGATTGGCTAGTACTTTTTTACAGAAAGTCAAAGCCAATACTTATTTATATGGCGGGAAATGTTGTGCCTATCTCAGTTATTAAACGTTTACCAAGGTAAGTAAATTAATATGCGTTTTATTTTATGTAAAACGCTTCTATTAAAACCTTTTTAGGTTAAAATTCAATATAAAAAATCTCTCTAATTGTGCAAGGACTAAAGCAATCAATAACAAAGTTTTGGTAGACAGCTCAGTTTCAAACCTTAATTAATAGGGCTCTCAGGATTTAGGCCATCGGGTAAACAAATAGCTGGACTTGATACATTTCGCCCTACTTCGGGAACTGATTAATTTGCCGTCGTTAATTTTAATTAGCCTATATAATAATGTATTTTCTTATCTTATAGAAAGAATAACATTAAGCATCAAAACCAAATTGAGATAAATTAAGACGAGGGGTATGGCGTCAGCCACGTTTGGTACGTAAGTGTAGAGAACTAATTTACTCTGAGAACATTCAAAATTATCATAAATTATAGAAAATAATGGTGTTTGATTACATACCTTTTCTGGAGAGGTCTCTGATTAAACTTGATACACATTCTCTCATGTTTCTGTCCGATACTTTCAGCCTCTCCAAAAGTATTCTTCACACATTTTTGATGCGCTTTTCCAAACTCTTCCACTGTATTTCCATGAGGACATATTTTCTTATTCCCGTGGTTTATGACGTCAATATAGGAATCAGCTTCGCTGTACGACTGATTCAACTCCTGGCACTGATTCCCGCCAGACGGAAAGAGACCACCGTATTTTGTTAGGTGCTCGGTTGAAAAAGCGTTAAGACGTTGCTGCGAATATGGTCTATGCCGTTTTCTGTTAAAGCAAGAAGGAAGAAGGTCAGTGGGAGGTTGAGGTTATTTGCGTGTACGTTTATACAATGTCCTGAAGCCTCGACGCTTATTCGATTTTCATTGATATTAACAATAACCTATGTTTCAATTTTTGACATTCAAAATAAATCAAGTTTTATCTTTGTTTAAGTAAATGTAGTGTATTTAAAAAACGAAGAGTGAAAAAAGAAATGAAAACCAAATAAAGCATCACAGTCACAGTTGAATGAATATATTTATATGAAAGCTAGATAGATTCTAGTATATGTATAAGATATTGAAACCTACATCTAAGAACTTTATCATAGAAGAAGCTACGAGGATTCAAATAATAGCGCTCTATAATAACAACTAAATTTAATTGTCTAAAAATATTAACAGTCTTGAGATAAATAATCTGTATGTGCAAGTCAAAAGGTGCAAAAGGTATTCACGCGAAGTGGTGAATGTGTTTGTCTTGACGGCGTGGCCTGAAAATGGAATCGACAAAACACTTTTACGGTAAATAAACACTTTTACTAATATTTATCTATGTAATGTTTTATTAAGTATATCAGTCTTCAAGTATCCATAAAACAATCTCTGCTAAGCTTTGAACTAGATGATGCTACGTGCTAGTCGCACGCAGCATCATCTTGCATTTATTTATTTAATAAAAATTACAAAAATAAATCTTCAAAACGAGTCTGTTTGAAATACAACTGACTAATTAGGAAAGTAAGACTCAGAAAATATTCACATTCATCTGAACAGTTTAGTCTTAAACAAACATTTATAATTAAAAGAAATGTATAATTGATATTATCTTACCTTCTACTCTTCTTGACGCACAGTATACAGATAGCAGTAGTGCAAGCTCCGACAAACACGATGCATCCCAGTGCCACCACGCTGATCTCCATCGTACTGAGTAGTCTGCCACTTCTGGCTTGAACCATGGTGGTGTCACCCACTTCAAGCACCTTGAACCCTGCTATGTTGTGTCTGAGTTCTAAGTCTCGCTTCATGAGAGATCTGAAATAATAAAAGAATAAGAGTCAATCGTGTCAATCATATCAAACTAATACTGGTAAAATGAAAAGGAAAAAAGCAATTAAATCCCGTATGAATAGTTCTTTATCACTGGTTATGTATGTACTAGCTTATTAGATAGTTGCAGATAATGAAAAAACATACCTATGCAATACATCCATGTCAATTATAGCGTTTGATAAAGGATCCACTCCGTATATGTAAACATCAGTTCTGAAACCAAGAAAAAAATAAGAAAAATTAAAACTAACTAATGAAAACTAGATGTGTGAAGGTATAAAACTCTTACGCCTGTCCATCCATGTAAGCCTTCGTGTTAGCTTCTAATCTCCTCACTCTGATGTCCAAACCAGTAAGGGCAGAAAGGGATCTTGTGACATTTTCCAATTCTTTCTCAATTTCCATGGGTTTTGCTCCCATCACCAATACCAGTTGTTTGTTCTCATCGAGAACATACACCTAAAACATTTTTTATAAGATAACATTCTACTTATTGTGTTGATTTTTAAAATATCAGGTGTGTGAACTTACAAAAACATTAGCAATAGCTGATTTTCCATCATCTGCTCCTTTTTTATCTGTAGCTTTAACGTCGAATCCGAAAACTCTACCGGCATCTCTTGTGAGAGAAGCAACAACCCGCACAGTGCCAGTAACTGGGTCTACCGAGAACCTTGGCGCGTGTTCATTCAGAATTTGATAGCGAATGTCAGAATTTATTCCAGTGTCTGCATCCGTCGCCTGAATGAAAAATAAAGATTAGGATTCACATAAACCCAAACCAAAGCCAACTATCATACCTCTAATAACTTGTATACAATAGTACTATTTAGTTATTCTGTGAAAGGGGGTGATTTTTATGCATTTACCTTTAATTGTATAACTTGATATCCAAATGGAGCAGTTGTAGGGATTGCTGTTACAAGTGGTCTACCTCCATTTGTAAACTTCGGAGCATTATCGTTTACATCGTTTATCCGTACTATTACTTTTACGTCGTACTTGCTCATTCCTTCCAAAACGTCGTCAGCTACCGGATAAATCATGTGTGGCAGTTCTCTACTTATTTTTTGTCTTTCAGCTCTAACTATGATTTCATAAATGTCTTTTGTTTCTCGATCTGGACTCCGCACGAGGTACAAAGTTCCATTTCTTGGGTCTATGACAAAAGTTCGTTTCACATCGGTATCGTTATCATTCAAAATATAGTATCTCATTTTGAAATTCTCGTAATATTCGGTCAGATTGAGAGTGACTAGTTCAACTGGAGTATGTACATTTTCTTCTATTTCTAGTTCGTAGTATCGAGATATGAATACTGGCTTCTCAGACATTTCTACTTCATCGGGAACATCGTTAACTGTTAGCATTATTATTGCTGTTGAACTTAAACTTGGTGAGCCTAAGTCTGAAGCTACGACAGTAATGTTGTGAACTGATTGATTTTCATAGTCCAACTTCGATGTTGTTGTAACTGTGCCTTCTTTGGAGTCAATAGCAAATAAGTTGACTTGGTTTTTCTTTTGAGGTAAACTGTAGAGAATTAAGCCATTTCCATTTCCAATAAAATCAGAATCATTGGCGTAAACTTTAGCAACAACAGTTCCAATGGGTGCATTTTCGTCTAACGTAGCTTTGTACACTGGTAGCACCATTACTGATTCAAAGTTGTGATTGGAAAGCTCATCCGCTTCTGGGTGTTTCCATTCAAGTAATTCGTCATACGCAAAAAATTTTGGTGTATTGTCGTTAATATCTAAAATTTGAACTTCAACGCTAACAGACGATGACAGTTTTTTATCATATCCATTATCTCTTGCAACTACCGTCACTATGTATTTATCTTCTTTTTCTCTGTCTAGCTCTCCATTTACGCTAAATACTCCAGTATGTGGTGATACTTCAAAAGGCCAGTTTCTTCCAGTTCCTTCAATATGGTAGGTAATATTTGCGTTTTGACCAAAATCTGAATCAGTAGCATCAACTTTACCTAGGACTCTTCTTGTGTATTGAGCTTCTTCAACGTTAAAATTATACCAAGACTTTTTGAACATCGGGAAGTGGTCATTGATATCTTTGACAAATATTCTAATTGAAATATGATCACTCAATTCTCCACCATCAATAGCCGAGACATTTAGCCTAAACTCTGATTCTGGTGGCAATGTTCTTGCTACAATGATATGGCCGTGCCGTTCATTTATCACAAAATATCTCTTTGGCTGCAATGTGTTTGTCAATGAAGAAAAAGGCGGAATAAAAACTTCCGAAATGAATTCGTATCTAACTTGACCATTTACATTACTATCTTTATCTACAGCATGCAATTTGAGGACTACTGAACCTATAGCAATATTTTCGGGCACTTCAAATAGTGGTCCCAGTTCTTCCACTTTCAAGGCAAAGTTATTCTTTGGTTTCGCAGCAATATTAATTATACCTGAACTTAGGTTATTTTTTTTCTCTTGGTAAATTTTAACGGAAGATTTTTCATCATACTCTAATAATTCAATACTTTCTCCAATTGGCATAACAATTTGATTGAATTTCGGGATACTATCGTTTTCGTCTCCAACCATTATAGTCAACTTTGCATCAGAAGTCAAGCCACCCCGGTCTCTTGCTACAATTTTTAGAACGTACACGCTTTTCTCTTCTCTATCAAGTTTATTTCCTATAAATGTCACCGCACCGGTAACGTCATCTATTACAAACAGCTCCCTCCCTTCTCCAAAAAAAGTATACATAAATACAGCGTTCTGTCCAATATCTGCATCTTTAGCTTTTATTTTTGTTGTCATTTTGACTACTGTGCCTTTTTTCGAGTTTTCTGTTATAAAGCCTTCGTATGCTGGGTATTCGAATATTGGTGGGTTATCGTTTTCATCATCTACATAAATGGTTACTTGGTAGATGCCTGCTCCAGAAATCAATCCTTTGTTGTACTCTGCTATTACTGTCATTCTGTAAGTGTCCCTTCTTTCTCTATCAAGTGGCTTTTGCGCGTAGATTGTTCCATCTTGCCCTGAAAAGAAATACGTTTTTTTTATGGTTTATTCAAAATGCTATGTATTTAATTTGATTAATTAAAATCATTTTTTTAATCAAAGACAAACTTACCGATCGCTATGTCATCAGTAACATCCTGTTGATTCGCGATCAAAAACTGAATGTTTCCGGTGTTATTGGCATAGTTGCTCATGTTAACTCTTACAATTTGACCAATGGTAGCTCCAGCTACATTTTCCTTGACGTGAAACACGAGCGGTGCGTGTGCTCCTCTGGAAAAAGGAAAATAAGAATTTCTGTGTGTCACACCGACATTGATACAATTATTGTTAAACCAAGACACAAGAATGTTATTTACTTCAATAATACTCCTCTCTCATCATTCACATCTACAACATGTACAGTTGCGTTTGTTAATATTGTAATGTTTGCATTCTCTTGTAAAGCGACTGCTTCAAAGTCGTAAAACGGTCTGTTGAATTTCGATAGTTCTTCTATAACTGTAATTACGCCAGATCTTTCTTCTACTGCAAAAGGCACTGAAAATAAGACAAGAAAAAATATTTAAATTACCTTGAAATAAATGGTTGCTTAAAAATTTAATTTCAATGTTTAGACCTAAGCTGTTCATGTACATACATTTGTGAGCAATTAAATGACTTGAAATTTTTACTAAGAATATGTCTTTTTATTTTTATTTTTACTAAAAAACATTATTTGTGAATATTTAATTGTGGTGTTATCAATATGTACCTCCTTCTTCATATCCATGTAAGAGATCGTAAGTAACTTCTTCCTTATTCAGCACATCATTAACTCTTATTTGACCAACACTCGTACCGATGTCGACATTAGAACCAACCCAGAACTCGTATGGTGACCCAAGAAAATCTGGTTTTTCAATCTTTCCTGAAAACAAATGAGTTATTTACTTAATTTAAATCTTCTGATAACTATAATAAAATAAAATGTCTGTTTTTATGGTCTTAACCTTTGTTTGTTCTTATAACATCAATAGTTACGACTGCCAGCGAATACCTCCGTTCACTAGGATTAGTCGGTTGGTCTGAAGCTTCCACAAACAATGCATGCCTTCCTTCAACAATAGGAGATTCAGCCACAGTAACAACTCCAGTCTTAGCATCTACTAGAAAAGGCGAAGTAATAGTCAGGTTACTAGTTCTCTGTAAATCGTAGAAGACCATTCCGTTCCTTCCTAGATCTGGGTCAACTGCTTTCAGTTTACCAATGTAGGCGCCTATTTTTGCGTTCGACTTAACAGTAAACTCGTACAAGTTGCTCGGTACAAAACTTGGATTGTTATCATTTGCATCGAGTAGAGTTACTTCAACATTCA
This sequence comes from Eupithecia centaureata, assembly GCA_944547425.1. NCBI lineage: Eukaryota > Metazoa > Arthropoda > Insecta > Lepidoptera > Geometridae > Eupithecia > Eupithecia centaureata. Next base: position 339,374 of record OX155680.1, on the reverse strand, counting down.
CAAACGACATGAGTTGATCTTCAAAGTATTCTATATTATCACTCCTTGGTCCCAGTTTATCCGGAAATATATACGTCGTTTTGTCTTTCAGTAAAGTTCTGGGGGTGGTTGGTGTTCGTTTCCATTTAGGCATTCGTTGTTTTTCAAAGAATGTGCCGACGACACTTGGGTTCTTTTCTCGAGCATATACTTTCATTCGTAGAGATGAATGAGCTTCTCTATCTAAGATCGTCTGGAAAAGAAAAAAAACATGATTCGTTTTATTGGTCTATCTAAGATAAAACTATTATTTTGAATTTGGTATTCACTTGTAGTAATATCAAAGGAACATATTCGATAGTTTGAATAGGATTCTAATTGATTAGTCCTGAGAATTAAAGAATGATTTCCTGTACCGGAGGCAAAACTTTGGGTCGCTGAGCCACAACAGTACCTAATTACAAAAGATCAAGTTAATGCAATTTGTGACCTGATTGCAAAGCACACATGGAAATCTGGTGAATTTTCACTTTCTGCTATGAAAACAAAGAAAAAATCCAGGGAAGCAGCTTCGCGATATTGGTGGTTTTTTCAACTTTTGAACAGAGCTGTTAACTTGAATTTCCTAGAAGTCGCTCATTCTTCCCTCGGTAATGATGAATATTATATATTATTACTCCCACGGTTATAATACAGATATATGATAATACGGTTATAACAGTACCTACTTCCAAGGGAATAATATACATTACTTCGAAAAGAGAATTCTGAAAAATCGTCATCTTCGAAATCATGTGATTGAATTTGGAACCGTAAAATTAGTATTTTTTACTAGTATAGTGATAAGTTATATCTCTTTTAATTTGTTTGAATTTGGAAAACCTCCACCTTTTCAGCCAATAGGGCTATAATACTTGCTTTTAGTTAGACGTATAAAACAACTATTTCTAGCATGTCTAAAGTAAATTGCATTTGTGACCTGATTGCGCACGGTGAGCCAGCCGGTGCGAGGGTCGATGGAGAAGGCTCCCTCGGGGTCTTTGAGCTGGAAGGTGAACTCGCCGTTGTCTTCCTGGTCTTTGTCTGATGCCATCACTTGGAGGACACTGAAACCTGGACAATCATTGTTTTATAATTACTTCTTTTATGGTGAATTACCTAAACTTAGTTAAGTAATGCTTCCTATTCCAAAAATTAAATAGTTCCATAAACACATTCATAGTTTGAAAAAATAGGTTTCGGGTACATATTTATATGAAAATTTTTATTTTCTATTTTCATTCTAGGGAATAACAAACTCTGTTAATATTTGGTGGGTTAGTTTGTACCACGAAAGGTTTGTCCATTTCTTTTTTGAAGGAAAACTTGATATCACATTTGATATGACTAAAAGTCTCAAGTTTACTCAAAGAGAGTTTACTTCTTATCAAAAGAGAGCTTAATTTTAAGCTCTTTTTCAGCATTTGGAAAAACCTACAATGTACCCACTGCAGAAGGTAGAGATAAGACACCAACTCACCATTAGGCAAGTTTTCCACGATGCTAATGTTGTAGAAGTCCACTTCAAACTCCGGCAGGTTATCGTTCAGGTCCAGTACTTCCACCTCCACGCGCGCCAGCGCTGTCTTCAGGGGATTGTCGACTTGGGACGCCTGCACTTGCAGTATAAAGGTGTTTGCTGGAAAAGAAAGGACTTTCATCAGCCACCGTTATTCTGGTCATCACTACATCTGGGCCGGGTCCTGCACTAGGTTGGTCAAACGCAATGAAACCCCCAGTTTTATGGATGTGTCACTTCAGCCTGGTGACCAGATTGAACTGGTGGTGTGGCTGAGGTGACACATCGTTGTGATGGTCCTGGTTTCTGTTCTGCCTTTATTATTTAATTCCTACATTCGATAACACAAGCAGGAGTGAAAAAAGTTGAAAGACCAGTAAAATACTGCAGCAATGAGTTGAAATTATAAAACAAACAGTTTTAAAAGAAGATCTAGAAAAAGAAAGAAAGAAAATTTATATTTCAAACTTATAGACTAGGTAAACTTACACAAAAAAACTCATCAATAAAATAAGAGAAATAGTAATAAATGTTCAAAGTCGAGGTATGAAGAGTAAAAAGGGTCCCTGCCTCAGCATTGTGTAGCATTCGGCTAGGCCTAAGGCCTAAGGCTGCTACGCTGAATTTCAGGTAGTAAAAATAAGTCAAAACTGTAGTGGAACAAACGTACCCGACAGTCCCGCCTCAGCATCCAGATCGATCTCCTTCTCCAGGAAGAGCGTCCCGTTGTAGGGGTCGAGCGCGAACAGCCTGCGCTCGTTCCCGGAGACCAGCTCGTAGCGCAGCAGCGCGCGCACGCCGCTGTCCTGGTCCACCGCCTTGATGGCTGACGGGAACAACAGCTCCCTGTGGATGTGCTTGCCCTGGAATATGTTGGGTTCAATTATAATTACGATACAAATTGATTATTATATAGAGGCTGGTTTACAGGCATACATAATAAAGTCTAATAAAATTACGTGTTATGATGAGTATATTAATAATAAATACTGATGTTATTTACATACGTATATTTTTATTCCATAGATACATAAGATTCCCAGCTAGCTGCTAGGTTGAATGTCTCTGTAAGATTTTATTTTGTCATTGATTTAATACACCAAAATTCTTATCCCATTACTACTCATTTCATCGCTTTTGTAATGCCATATTTTAAATACTGTAGGTATCATACAATCCAAATGAAATTGCTAAAAAGTTTTTTTTTCGTTTGTTTTTATTAACTAATTCGTTCGTTGTGTTTTTATTAACTAATTAAAATATTTCTCTTTTTTTCTCGTTTTTCCTGTCTTGTTTGTAACTTCTGTACCTATTCTTGTCTCTTTACAAGAATATTTTATAATAACAAGGATAAGAAAACTTTATTATAAGTACTTACAAGAATAGGATAGAACTCAGGTATCTGCGTGCGGTAGACGTCCAGCGTGAACTTGGGCGGCAGGTCGTCGTTGTCTTGCACGATGATGTGCACGCTCGCGTTGGCGCTGCGCGGGGGGGAGCCGCGGTCCTGGAAGGAGACGGCTTTGAGGAGATCTGCACCTTGCTGGACCAGACATAGCTCTTCAAGTTGCAAAGCATATGCCAGTGGCACACTAGCAAAACTGATGGTTTTAGGAACCAGAAGGCTCTTGAGGGAGACCAAATATTTCTAACAGCCGATGGTTATCTAGCTGGATGTACCTTTTCCAGCCCAAAGCTGAAGGAGATAATATAATGGATGTTTCTTTGAGCTTGTGAAACACAATGTACTAATTCATTGCACACAACTATCTGAATCTGAAGATACAACGAAACCAACTCTCCCAAGCTACAAGCAGGAAATTGACCTTGCTTCGGTGATTGCGGGATAAATACTTACGGAGGCAGCAATGGTAAGTAAGAACTCCTTGTCCCCAGCGTCGTAGTCCAGTGGCTTGGCCAGCACGAGCGCCGGCTTGTGCGAGCTCTCGAGCGCGAAGAGGCCGCGCGGGTCTCCGGAGGCGATGCTGTACTGGACGTCCGAGTTGGGCGTGTTGGGCTTGTCGCGGTCGAAGGCCTGGATGCTTCGGAAGATTGTTAGACCTGGAAAATTACAGCAGATCATTTATTAGTACCAGAGAGCCTGGTTTACTTTGAGGAGACTAAGCCGCTGTTTTTAACTTTTGTGGTCTCCTTGTTCAACATAATGTAATCTACCATATCTTTGTACTTGTCTAAGTAAAATATTTTGATTATTTTTGTCTACTTGGCATTAAAATCAGGAAAGCCCGAATACCTAAGTAATCATGACATAGTTACCTTTGAAATGTGGTCATTCTTAACATCTTATATGAGACGTTGCATATTCCTAGAGGCAATGAAACTGTATGTTTCAAGTAGGTAATTTACTTAAGTATTTTCAACCATAACCGAAAAAATATAATTATTAGACACATTACTACAACAATTTGCTCAAAAAATATCAGTTTTTAAAAGAAATTTTTAGAAAGTGACATTGTATACTAATTTTGTATTATTCTTATATGTTGATTTGATATCAAGAGACAAAAATATATAATGAATACCTGTCGGTGTAAGTTCATCGACGGTGACTTCGTAGGGGGTGTCGATGAAAGTCGGCACGTTGTCGTTGACATCTTCAATATACACCGTCACCGATAAGTACGCTGATATCTGGAAATATCGACATTACATTACCTCTCAAAATAACCAAAATAACACTTGATAATGTATATTCATGTAGATAGGACGTAGGTTTGTGAAAGTAAAAAGCTGGAATTAGATAAATTAGTATTTATCAGCAAACACTTATGCAGTCTACTTTCCATATCTAAATGCAGTGGAAAGCCGCACTCCCTATTGGAATGGAACTTGGAGATGACCTCGTGTTTATGGTATTGAAAGTGACAGTGGAATAACTAGACATGTTTCACTTCGAAGAGCAGGAAACGCACGAAAGTGTTCGGTGAACTGGGAAATTGTAATGGAAAACCCAGTAACTTTATAATATTGCAAAAAAAGCTCTGAAAGGAAAAAAAAACTTGGTCCTTGGTTTTTAATTAATTAATATCAAGTTTACTTTAATCAAGTATTTTATCTCCCACAGGTAGATTTTGGAGTGTTTAGAGTATGATCCCTTCGCTATATATAATCCCTCTTTGAAATTTGGGTGCTTCAACCTGGTTTTGTTTTCGGGTATCGAACGTTCTAACTCAAGTTTGAGTGCAATAAACAAAGAAAAATGACATAGACTCAAGGAAATAACTTTCAAATGAATTTTCCAAACCGCATACAAATAAAGGTCGTTTAGTTCTTGGCACAATGGCTGGGGTGTTACTGTTTAAGTTATCGAAACAACCCTGAAAATTCTTCCGTTCTTTCGTTCATCTGTGTTTCGATGCTTTGATTATATGAATGAACACTAAAACTCTAAGGCCATCTTCATTCATCCCGCCCTCATTTCTATTTCAGCGTTTCATTTTCTATCTATACGGCCAAAGTGTAAATAGTAGGGTAAGTAATAAAAAAATAATTAATTAATAAGGGAAGCCGGTGTAGTTTTCGAACAAGACTCAAATTGCACGGATTCAGGTTGAAAGTTGATGAACTGTGTCCGGGAGCGCACAAAACTCAATGGTAATTTCCAAATACTTAACATAAATTAAACAAAGAAGGCTACCGCTGAGTTGCCCTTTTTTCAACAGTATTATGCACAAACATATCATGCTAGGCGATAAGTACTTCATTATTTGTCGAGGAGCTTCTAAATAACATTAATTGTTGCCATTTATCAGCAATGCTGGAATTTGAGGACCTTTATGAATATTAAACTAATGATTTCTTGGAAGACATGCCTTTGGTTCAACGATCTCTAGCTTTAAGTAATATTAATGCAAATTTTTTGGAAAATATTATTTCAAGAAATTATTAAGGACGCATAGCGGGAATGTTTTTAGACATGTCAACCAACCTACTCTACAGGTTATGATGTCTACATCAGAAAAAAATTAATGTGAAGAGATAATCTGCGAAAGACTGTAGGAAGATGCAAGACGTAAGCGGACGACAGGACCCTATGGAGCTCATTAGCGGAGGCCTATCTCCAGCGTAGACTAAAATAGGTTGTTAATGATGGTAGAGTCCGGCTCAGGGGTCAAAGACTCACGAGATCGTCTCCGACGTCGAAGTCGCAGCCGAGGCGGAACTTGACGACGTTCTGCGGCGCGTCGCTGTCCACCAGCTGGTCCACGCTCTGCGCCAGCACCACGGACACGTGCGTGCGGTTCAAGTCGCGGTACGTGAACAGGTGCGCGTCGCCTTCCTTGTCCACCGGCTGCAGGCTTAGGTTCTTTCTGGAAAATAAAACAAATATTAAATTATAGTGCGTGTAATGAAACAAAGCTTGCTGAATGAACACTGTTTTATTAATCCAATGTGGGTAGGTATGTAGGTACATTACATGGGTCTACCCACAACTTGTTAACTATACTACATCTTTCCCCTTATTATATAAGCATTTTACAAAGTATAAATGATCCTTGTTACCAATATAATCTAACTAAACAATAAAACAAAAGTGAAACAAAGTAGGTAAAAAGTTACGTTATTAGCACATACTGGTGTCAATTCTCTTGTTTTAGACCTAGCTAAAATTAACTAATTTTAAGATTTAGAAACGTCAAATCCACGAATGCTATTCTGTGTTTTAAAAATTAGACTGACAGATTTAAAATTAGGATGACAGATGTTAAACAACTCAACTTAGCTAAAATTGCTAAAACCGTATTCTGTGCATCACATTTTTAGCTAAGATTAGACGTTTTACTTAATTTTAGGAGGCACCTAATTTGGTCATGATTACAATTTACAAGCAGAATGCTCAAAGCTTATACTACGAAAACCTAGAATTTAATGTAATTTGTGAATAAAAACATTCAGGGCAGGTACAGAAAAGTTACATGCAACATTATAGAAAACATATTTATTATGTTGACGACCGATGTGGCGCGGTGGGCGAAGGTCCGCCTGCGACGCAGGAGGTTGCGGGTTCGATTCCCGCCTCGGAACAAATTTGTGTACGATCTGCAGAAATTTGTTCCGTGGTCTGGGTGTTTCCTATGTATAATAAAAAAAAAAAATATCTATCTATGTAATGTATTGTATTAAGTATATCAGTCATCTAGTACCCATAACACAAGCTCTGCTTAGCTTGGGGCTAGATGATGCTGTGTGGATTGTCTGGAATTATTTATTTATTTATTTATTTATTATGCTTACAGCAACACCAACTACTAAACTTAGAGAGATTTTACGATTGTCACACACGTTTTAAATTAGGTATTTTTTAAAACAATAGAAATGTACATATTTAGATCCCACATCTTTTCATAACAAACAAAGTAAAAGTTTAATTAAAAATAGAATAGCCTAAAGAAGACCCTTAAAATTAAACATATATTATACGTTAATCTATATTTAGATTCCACAAAATGTTAAAACAATAGAAATGTACATATTTAGATCCCACATCTTTTCATAACAAACAAAGTAAAAGTTTAATTAAAAATAGAATAGCCTAAAGAAGACCCTTAAAATTAAACATATATTAAACGTTAATCTATATTTAGATTCCACATCTTTTTATTAATGTCAGATATCGAATCTTTAATCATTTTTCTGGTAATCACTACAAACTGTTTCCACCATCTTTGCCAAGCGTCCGCGCGTGCAGCCGGGCTGCCTTCAATCTGTAATTCCGGCGGCGGCCGCGCGTGTTCCATACTTCTAAACGCGGAATCGACATATTCAGCACTTTTAATCTTGATAACTTCACCAAATCGTCACGACAACTACTATTTTCGGTTTATTCTTAGGACACCGCTGTCACCATGTAATGAAACAAAGCTTGCTGAATGAACACTGTTTTATTAATCCACTGTGGGTAGGTATGTAGGTACATTACATGTGTCTACCCACATCTTGTTAACTATACTACAGTGCGTAAGACCTCGCAGTCAGGGAATACCTATCTAAGAAATTGAATAAAATCGCAAAAAAAATCGGCGGAACTTGATCCCGCGACACTTTCTCAGTACAGGATAATAACAGTTTATTGCAAAAACAAATAGTTTATAGTCGTAAATATAGTTTTTATAATATCTCAAGCATTGGCACAATCATTTTATAAAGCGCCATCTGTGTTGTACACTCTGAACTACTACGGTCAGAGCTTTCTCCGGTTCTGTGATAGACCTTCTCATGAGCTTGAGGCAGTGCTATTCAAGCGCTTTCTAAGAACTTAAATTGGGATGGGACCGCTAGATGGCAGTAAATTTTCGCTGAAGCCACAGACTTAGATTTTAAGTCCCTGTAATTTTCATTGTTAATATTTTTTTTAAATAATATTTTTCAGTCTTAAAACCGCCATAAGAATTTTCTACCTATACCTCTACCTATATCTCAAAGCTTGTGGAAGGATTTTTTTGTGAATGTTATTAAAAGGCAAAGTACCTATTTTGTTGCTTGGTGGTTTATAATAGGTGTAGTTCGAGTTACCGCAGGTCACAGGGTAACCACCAAACCACAAACTCTCACGTACATAGAGTAATTACTTGCATTAAAAAGAACATGGAAACAAATGACGGACCTAATGTAACAGTAAACACTTTTGAGGGCAATTTAGTGGATGATAAGTTTATATTATGAGTTTACACTTACACTTTTATGTCATTTTAAGGAAGGTATGTTGTTGTACGTAATCGCCTCGCCGGATCGTCCAATCAGCTCTTTTGTAGAATGGCTAGCTGATTGCTAATCAGCTATGTATGTATTAAACTAGGCACCTTAATCAGTGATCAGAATTACCTAGCATATTTAGGTACCTAAAGTTCGAAGTAGGTAACAGTGTTGATAATACTTCCTCTATACGTCTTAATCCCGAGATGATAAAGATATTTAAATCCCGGGATTACAAAATTTAAAACTGTTCATTTGAACTTATTATAATATTTTTGTTTGGTTTCTGACGAGAATCCCATTTATATATTGTGGGATTCTCGTCTGAACCCTAAAAATTATGGTTGAACACTTAACACTTCCCCATCTCGTCAAGAGGTTTTATGGTTTTTGCAACAAATCAGCTTTCGCTATAAATTTGACTTGTCTAAGTGCTTATTGGTAAGCCTAAAGAAATAACATTGATTTCTGATTTCTTCCAAATTCTGCTAGATAAAAACGATTTCCATCCATCTATTCAAGCACAGCTCTTTGCGGCCGCAGAAAAAATCGTCAATCTGACGACTACGGTTGGCCGCTGTTTTACCTAAAAAAGAAAACCTACTGCACCAAACTACCGCCTTCAAAGGTAAATACTAGGTGTGAATGATTGAAATGTGAATCCACTTTGCTCGTTCAACAATAAGCTCCAACAATACTGAGTGCTAGTTCGCACGGTCCGGAACTTATCCGGAAATCCTGAAGGCTGTGCAATTACATAAGTAAACAGAAACTATTGTTTATTAATCTCAATGAATCATCTCTTCGTAATGGACGTGTCAAGGGTTATGCTTTAAGGTGAGGGGCACACGAGATAATATCGATGAAAACGAAAGTTTGGTTCCTATTTTCGTTATTTTTTTAGCTTTTTCCATCGATTTAGAATATTTCAAACTCTTACTTTTTAACTAAAAATATATCTCTTTATACAGCAAACAGATGCTGGATGCGGCAAACTGAAGACAGAGCGCTATGGCGCTCATTAGTGGAGGCCTATGTCCAGCAGTGGACTAATATAGGATGATAACGATGGTGATGTCAAAAGATCCAAGAACCACAAGTGATATGTTCTCATGGCCTTGACATCCAATATATTAGCCTGCAAGTCTTGAAACGTCAAGGAGAGCCACCGGTCCGGTTCCAATAAATCTGCTCCCGCGGTCTAGACGGAATAATCAGTCCTAAACGACTACCTAGGTATTATTAAAATACTTTTAGCCGTCACAAAGATGAAGCTATCTAGATATTTTATGTTTGGTTGGTCTTATTTAATTTGAAAGTGATTTTGATCTCAGACAATATGAAATAATTGTAATAATTATCATGAGCCTACGCGTGCATACTAGGTATGTATAAGTCGGTATCTATTTGTATTTAATTTTGAAAAGTTTATAAGTATTGTTTGAGATTTGAATTTTGGTATTTTTTAGCTACATATTTAATGTACATATATTTCTTATGAATCCAAACATGTAGAGAAACGCCAAACAAAACTTAACCATTCCTACATAAATAGCTGAGTATCTTTAAACTGGGGCACTACTTGGACTCGCCTAGTACCTATCACTACATACATTTTGTATTATACAAAATGTATTTGTACCTATTCTATTTTTATTATAACACTATACCGTATTATTAAATATATGTATAACAGTAACCAACGCACAGTATTAAGCTAAAATGTATTTAAGGTACCAGAGGTATTCAAAAATCATTATACAGTAAAACCTAGATTATTTCTTTAGTTAAGTATCTCATTATAAGAAAACTATTTGTAATTTTGTATGAGAATAAAGTTCTTTAAACCTAAGTAGCTTTCTCTATCCCTATATCCCTAAGTCCCTTTGTATGCTTAAATCTTTAAAACTATGCAACGGATTTTGATGCGGTTTTTTAAATAGATAGTGATTCAAGAGGTAAGTTTATACGTATAACAAAACCATGTGAAGCTAGGGCGGGTCGCTAGTTTTAAAATAAAGAAGAAAATGAAAAAACAAGTAACGGTCTCTCTAGGTTTGAATAACCATTAAAACCTAGTGAGTACAAGTTCCTAGTTGGGACAGGTGTCTCTCAGCCTACATGATTGTCAATGAGATGTTAATCAAGCGACATGATTTACAAGACGGAATCAGAGCATCATCAGAACTGGTTTGGAGTGGCGCGCGCACGCGTGACCTATTGAGATTATTATTAGGATTTGTGACATATCGAGTTTGTTTGAAGGAATTCATTATTGATGATTTTGTAATTAGCGGTATTTTGATTGACCGTAACACCTACAAGTAAATTGCGCTTACGGAAAGTATAGGCTTAGATATTACATAATGCTGGACAATCTACACAATTACTGCATAAACAAGACAAGTGAATATTTTTTTGGCGAAATTTTAAATTAAAATAATTATTGCAAAGTTCATTTAACATAAGGCAACGTTTTCAGAACGGCAGATTTCTGACCTACCTACTTTACTGTAATACTATAATATCTACAAAGACTAAAATAAGTAACAATAAATGCGCCGCTCATTACATCACAATCAATACAAATCTCGATTCGAACCAGTTATCGTCCATCTCTCGACCTGCCGCTAGTTATGTAAAGCTGTTAGCCCACATTAGTGAGACAAATGAAAATGAGAGTCACTCTGCAGTGGATTTTGTCTTTGCAGACTGCCAATACTTTCCAGTTGGTGTTAACATCGTCAGCAACTTTCTGAAGATTTAGCTGAGATAGTTTATGCTTTCCCTACCTGAAAAGCTTTTAGTTTATTTGAATGATTTCTTATAAAATTTTGATGGCCAATTACAAAAGTTGAATCTACCTCCTGCAAAAAATATGTTTTTAGTTATTGTGTAGGTAACCATGTATTCATGTAGCAGTGCTGAAATATTGAAAAACTTAGAACAACTCAAATCTTGGTAAATATTATGTTTTTGTCCATGATGACCATTATGGTTTATCTTAAGTCCGGAGTTGCCAGTCTTGATGTACCTTTCATAGGTCAATAATCTTTGCTTCGAAGATATTATGGAAGTGCGAACCAGAGCGAAGCTTAGAGAGCGGAGTTTTCGATAGAGCAGCGTTAGCCAGGAAATACAATTTTTCCATCGAAAACAGTCAAAACGACTGCCTGCCACCTTTAGTTCTGTCCGGGTGGCTCGTCTGCCGCGGCCACTTGCAACAGTATCTTCACACCAAAGTGTCAATGCACCTTCACCGTCAAATTACTTAACATAACATTATCTAATGATTGGAATCAGGACACCATTCAGTTTCTTCTAGAGGTCGAACTGCAAAATATTTCGCGAGCCGAGAAAACTTCGCAAGACTAATTTATTTAATTTGTAGCTTATTTCTTTGACCTTATCTATGAATGCAAAAGCGAAAGGAGAACTTAGTTAAGATAAGATTAGATACAAGTTTTTGGCCGCTGCTTGATTATTTCACCTGATAGTTGTATACTTCAAATATGTATGAATATTAATTATAAATTTGTGCAATAATTTTAAGGTTTTGCCACGAAACGCAGTAAGTAACAATCGAGTACTTACTATAAGCTAGCCAACCAAACTTAATAAACACGTAACTCTATCTTTCCATTGAAAACGAAAACGACTAAGATAGGCAAACCGATAAGAGTAGAGGAAAGCAGTAGTTTGCGATGCAAATCGTGGGGTTAGGTAACGCTTATCAGAGTTTCGGTAAACGAAGAATACACGGTGTGCAGGTTCCACCCAGCCTCTCAACATCAACACAATTTAATGCTTACTACCAATAATCAACACCTTTTTCCAATTAAGTTATATACATGCAATATACCTGCATTGTCATACTACATCCTTAAACATCTCAGTGGTTCAATCAGGATAAAAAGAAGAACTGTATTCTGTGAATTCTAAAAAACGAATTCTTATCCACTATTTAACGTATTTGTCTCAAAATATAACATGCCTCACTTGTGATACGATGCTATTGAAATATTAGCTTCATCATTATCGGTTTTAGTTCTCAACACGCCTAGAGGAAAATAATTTCAACCATGTATTTTGGTCAACGAAAACGAATCGTGTATGAAAACGGTTATTTAATTCGGAAATGACGCAACTTTATTGATTTCTTATTAATTAGTTTGTTTTGTAACGGAAAAGCGAATCATTAGCAGTTTTCCGATTGATTGGTAATGGATGCTCCAGTTGTTTTTGTAAATTGAATATTTTAGCTTCCTTATTGGAGCAGTCATGTTTATTTCAACAATTGTTATTAGAGCGTTTTGTGGTTTTCTTGACGGGTGACATTTTGCTGAACAGGGTACTTCATTCAGCTTCTTTATAGCACCGAGTCTTCTCAGTTTTCTAACGAATTTGGCACCGAACCCCATTGCGATGCGAGTGTGGAGCTAGGTACCCAAATCCCATATTAAAATGGAACTTCATACTATCGCGAATCCAAACTCAGGGGTGTGAAGTTTTACTTAGCTTAGGAACGATGGATATTATCATGTCCTAGCCGTAGCCAAGTAAATCAACAGAATTAAATAATAGATAAAAACATTAACCTAACGTTTTCTCTTCTGAACTTCTGTACATTTTTATTCTGTGTGTAAATTTGATAATGGGATTAATCTACTTATATTATTTTTAAAGTATTTTACATATAAATGAAAGTCACGTTCCAATCTATAGAAGCAATCATACAGCACGACTGTCAGTACCAATTAACTTAATAATTATCGGGCCTATAATAACACTCTCTCGATACTCTCCTAAGGTTTGTTGTAGACAGGTTGTTTGAGGTTTGTACGACTGACTGATAGCTTTTCACTTTAGATATTCAAATTAAATGAATACTTCAAGACGGCGCGGTAAGGGACTGTGTGTTATGGGCAGTTTTTAAATAAGTTAGTTAAGCATCATCACCATCAGCCTATATTTGTCTGCTACTGTATGTACAATAGTTAGATAATTTAACAAGCAAAAGCACGTTCCATTACTGATAACCGTCCAAAACAAGAACTAACCAAATTATATGACATTTTGGACGTTATTTTACGTAGCATCGTCGAGGTAGGCAGATTCCGGAATAGGAACCAAATGATTAGATTGGCTGGCACCTTTATCATATTCAACAACCACACTAGAGACATATTGTACCAAATCACACTAGAAGAATCAAACCCTACTTATGCTAATTTTGGTTCATCAAAAGAAGTCGCCTAGATAAAAAAAAATCCTATTATTTATAAGAAGCAGTTTGGAATCACCGGCATTATATAATACTAGTCTAATGCCCGCTGCTTCACATGCATTGTTTCTATGGAAAAGTTTCGAGGCTTTTTCCATATCATTAGTAACCTATGTGTTATTCCAGGTTTAGAACTACGGCTATTAAAAATTTCAGCCCGATCCGTTTGCTACTTTTTGCGTGAAAAAGGAACAAACATCCATCCATACAAACAAACTTTCGCGTTTATAAATAAGTAAGCATATTCTAGGGGAGCAGTGAAAGAATGGTGCATACCTGGGATGTACTTCGACCCTGAGGACCTCGTCTCCAACCTTCAGGTTCTCGGGGATCCGCACGAACTTCAGGTATTCGCCCGCGGGGTAAAAGTTGCAGCCTGTAACAAAAACAATATAAATACAATTATAGCAACAAAGTCGATATACTCAAATCATTATTAATTACTACTTTATTACATTATTATTAGTTAACCCTACACTGTTTGCAACCGTCTGCAGTTAACTCAATTGTTTCAGTTTGAAATACTATTTTTAATTTGTTTCTATTCCTTGATTATTCTTATTTTCTTTTTCGAAATTTGAAAAGTATTTTCTATCGTATAAGCATTAAAGTAGGAAAATTGTTTTGCGACCATTTTAAAAGATTTTTTTTTAAATCATGCAAACTTTGAAAGATAAGTTGTTGAGTCTGTCGATTTAATATTGATTTTAATGAGTACTTTTCAATCTCTCACGTGTCAATACAATCAAAGACAAATTGATTAGTTTGTTTTATAAAATAGACAATCATTTGATTGTAAACAATAACTCTGCTCATAGCAATTACCAATCTCCGATTATCTCCAACAATCCACTGGGAGATAGACAATATCCATTATGTCGCCTAATCCGAACAATGCGAGGGCAAGAACCACTGGCTTTGTTATAAAAGTCTCACATTCAGACCGATGATGTGGGTTTATGACACTTTGTATCTACTATCTATTTATCAACCTTTAAAAGCACCTTGCACACAAATCATAAGAGAAGTGTGGCCGTGTAGCGTTTTACTCACATTTTTCATGGGCAAAGCCAGTTCACTTCAGTCACTGGGGAGGCCTATTTCTGGATAATGTGTGTCTGGACTAATTTAGGTTGATGATGATTATGTGTATTGGATGGATTCAGTGTATCGCATAAACAAATTTATTCAAAACAACCGTACCATAAGTACCACAGTAGCTAAATTAAAGACTTATAACATAAATACAAAAGAGTGAAACCATCATCATCACTTCAGCACGGTATATGATCATAAGCTTTTCTCAATGACCTCCACGATGACCGGTTCTGTATTGGTTGTAATGGTTTTGTTTTCAAACATGAGAAGGATAGTTTGAAAAAATATACAAATAAGCTTCGACAATTCTTATGGCGTCATAGAGAGCTTGCGCGGGTACCAGATAACTGATATTATATACACACTTAATACAATATATTATATATTTACCTTATTTATTACCTAGATAGATATTTCAATTTATTTAGAAAAAAACCAAGACACCCTGAAGAAGAATCGAACCCAAGCGACCTTCGCAGGCGGACCTTCGCCCGCATAGCCACAAAGGTCGTTATAATATGTCAGAAATTTCAGCACCATTATCATGCTAGAGAACAAATCTACTACAAAATTAATAATACTCATCCATAAGGCACATTAGTACTCAGTACTTAGTTTGTTCCTCAGTACGACCACTGAGGAACAAACCTCTCCAAAAAAGGGAGATCTTGCTTCTTAGGTGCCAATTACCTACGAAGCGTGGTAGAGATAGCAGTGGAGTTTTTTACAATACACATAAAGAAGCTTCTGCCTTTCCTCTCGTATGTCGATACTTACACTGGCTGAGTTAAAGTAACGTTATGAGTGCTGTGTGCTGTAATCTCGAATAGTTGAAAGAATAATGATGTATGATCCTTATAATTTCTCACTCTACTGTACCAAGATCGCCCCCTTTTATCACTAACTGCAATGATTTAGGCATCCGTTCTAATAAATTAGAAGTATAAATTGCTCATTAGCAATAAGACCGCCAATTATCGCTCAGTTATAGATGTTTAATTTTATCCTTTGCTTATAAATGAGATATAAAATATTTATTTATATAAATCTATCTATTCCAATATTGGTAAATCAAGGTCTTCTCAAACATCGTCATATTGAAATAGAATAAATTAATAGTTATTAACAATAATTTGCTAATTGAAATTAGCTATACAATCTCAGATGCGATATCTGACACTAGCAATGAAACTTATGCAAAATGTTTCGCGTAAATCATCTTGCCCAATTATTTAGTAAACTGTTTAGTAAAACTGATAATTTGGGACATTTCATCGCCATTAGCCAAGTGAGTCGGGGTCCATCAGTTTCTTCATTACAATGCAGATTAGAGATTGATTTCAGCGAGGCTAATCTTTATAATCGCTGGAGATTTCAGACGGCTATGGACCGATGACGACGGCTGTTTGTATTTTCGTACTTTAATGCGTAAAGTTTATCGAAATTCCAATAAGTTAAACATAACATGTTATGCAGTTTATAAAAAAAACTACCACCATCTTACCCAAACTGAAACGTATTTTAACTCTAAAGTATTTATGTATTTGTATTTTGAAATGTACTTAACTAAAATTTAATGAATGTAATGTTTTTTTTATATCATTTAAAATATAAACAACTACAACAAATAATAAGTCAAAACTCCAGAATCTCGTAAACTCGTAATACACACTGTCTAAACTCAAAACTCAAATTTTGTGGAATCAGGAAACAAAAATGCCTAGAACCAAATTCCACAATCTCCATTTCAGAAATAATTGCTCTGTGGTAACTACCACGCCACCACAAATGACCAGGGATCAAATTCTGCTAACCAAACGCCTTACTACGACAGTGGTATCGCTGTAAAATCGTCACGTATCCCTAATCCCTAATCCCTACCAATATTATACACGTGATTAGATAAAACTATTTAATATAAAGAAACTTCAAAGTAGATACGGTGCTTTTTTATGGAGTGACTGTAAAACGGCTCACCTTAACACTTTTGACGCGCGTTTTTTTTATTTGGTTTCTATATACGTAGTCATCTTTATACTTAAAGGGAGAATACTAAAACGTAAAATTATATCATTTTGTGACTATACCATTATTATAGTCAAGCGATTAATTTAGCAGAATAGGACCCTGATTGGCCGCCGCCTGGACCTTTACCCCTGTCCCCGCTACCACCATGGTTTCCCATCATCATTTCACAATGGACCACTCGGATCAGCCACGCGATTGTGGGAAGAGATAGCAAACTGCTTTGAAACGGATCAACACGATTACTTACTTTGCATATACATTTAATATTCATGATTTTACTATTAATTAGTTTTTCTTAATTAAAAATAAGTGACCTTTTCTGTTAGAAATATCACATATATTACCTTCTAATATTAATAGTAACTTGTCTGTTTGTTACACAATCGCTATTGAACGAGTCGTTTGGCTAGATTTCATAAAATTAATGTAACTTTTGATGATACCGTAACAACTGTTTTGAATTATCTTTTTTAGGTAACTGTTTAGAGCCCCGACTTTGCCCTTATTGGTAGAAGGATGTTCATAAAAAATCTCAGACTGCAGATAAACATCTAGATCGCAGACATTATAAAATTTATCTAGAATTCCGGAATGCGGACTTCAGCACCAAAAGTTCCAAGGTCAAATAGCCATACATCTCAAACGATATTGGATCAATAAACCGATTTATTTTATTTCTTACTTTTTTTCCTCCACCTGTCCACTTGCCACTTTATGTTACATCACTAATGTAACATACTTAGTTACATTATAGAGGAACATTTAGTTTAAGTAACATGTGACTCCACGCTTATTCCTCCTTTCACGGCGATTAAGACTAATTTCGACTCGTTATCAAAATTGGTTCGATTTTATTGGAAATCATGGTTTGTAGCAAATTATGAGTCGTGATTTAGAAATGCATTGAATGCGTTTATAAGTTCATAACTATTCGAAGCTGCTTATATATTATGCATTACTGATCATTCGTCCACAGTTGAACGTGTCAAGTCAGAATTCAATAACTTATTTCTTTACGATAAAAAACAACACACTAAAAGAAAGCAAATCCAAATTTTAGACCCTATAAATTATGTATAAATTGTTATCAGATTTTCATTACGTATAAATTTTATGGAAGCAACCTTAGAGATGTATCTACCCTAACCCAATCTATCATATGCAAAATGAACAGGCTTGGATTGGTTATGTACCAATATGCACATGAGGTGTTAAAACACATAAAAATGTGTTTTTCTAACGCAAACTAGGTTCGTAGTCCCTTATATTCGTAGCAATTTTCATTAACATTTTATGTTGCTTATCCGCCCGCTTAGGAAATGAGCTTTTGGATTAAGTTTAGATAGCGATTAGATTCGGTCTAAGTGTATGGAGTCGGTTTCAGATTAATAAAGGCCTCTAGCGATCGGTTCTCATAGCAGAGGCTTGTCTGATGCTAGATAAAATACCGTATGAACTCTACGTACAGGCTTTAGGTACCTCTACATCATCAAATAAGCGCTGAGGTTGGAAAATATCCGATTGGCAGGTAGGAGGTAGCGGGTTCGATTCCCAGTGCGATACTAAGTTTTTTACATGTTCAATTTATGACTGAAATTTCTTCTATATGTAAAGCTAATTTAAAAAATAAGTTTATTAAGCTTTGCCGAAGCTTATTCTACCTATTTACATTCTTTTTTCAAAATGACTAGCATTTTAAATTTTCAATATTTGATTTGATCTGGAAAATGAAAACCAAGTAGACCGCCAAGCATCAAATCTCACGACGATCTAATTACTACATAGTAATTAAACAATGTCACTTTCTGTGTCCCTATGTATGCTTAAATCTTTAAAACTACGCAACGGACTTTGATGAGGTTTTTTTTAATAGATAGTGATTCAAGAGGTATGTATAGACGTATAATAAAACCGTGCAAAGCCGGGGTGGGTCGCTAGTTTTATATAAATTATAAAACTAGACGATGCTGTGTGGATTGTCCAGGTTTTCTCTTATTGATCTCAGCCTACCACAGCACTACTACGCCACATAGGTCGTCTGAGTAACTGCGCTCGCACGCTATGGGAACACTCACGGCAGCATCTATAACAAGATCGGAACACCCTGTATTGTGCGGCGGCGTTTAAGCTAACGGCCGGTTATTAGCGACAGTAAACTTGCCCGTGGGAACTATTGATTCTTACGAAGATAATACGAACTCATTGGAATATTACATCATTTACTTCTGCGAGGTGTTAATAGGAATCTATAGGCTTTATAGGTTTCTTATGTGATTGTGGCAGCCATAGACGACCTCAATGGCACAGCTAATCAATGTCTGCCTGTGACACAAGAGGCTGCGGGTTCAATTCCCGCCTCTTCTGGACACAAGTCTCAACGATCTTTAAAAATTGTTCCGCGTTCTGGATATTGTTTTCTATTATAGTTACAAATCCTTATAAAACAATTTATAACAATATTCTATTATTATTTACACTTATACATTAGTAAATAATAAATAATATTTTCAACAAGAGAATATTAACAACAAAAATTACAAGCAAGGAATATAAAAATTACAACTAGTTGAGTTATTTTTTTTATTACCATATAGTTATAGAAGAATCTACAAAAATAATTAGAACACTTTAAAAACAAAAGAACTACCACAAGTTTGAGGATGAGGAACAACATATCGTCGGCTAAATTTGTTAACCTCGTATCTCCATCAACGTAAATTTTACAGTAAGTGAAAAAAACTGAATTACTTGAAATAATTACATGAAAACCCCACTATGATAGTTTTTATATATAGGTAAAAGGGGCTTAGAAATAATATTACAAACTCTAATTGCCTGATATTTCACTTTAAGAGTTAAAAAAAGGAGTTACGAGTATTACTTGATCCGTCGTTCGGAGATACGTGTTTTTCTTAGTCGTTTTGGATTTACAAGTTAAATAAAACATGTTTAATATATGAATTAAGAAAGACTTTTATTTAAGCTAATAAGATTAATAATAATGACGACACTTCGAGCATCTCATAATTAAACAAAGTATTAAAAAAAATCTTAAATCTCTTACAGAAAACAACAGTGAGGCTTAAATTTTATCAGACTATCTGCGATAATCTAAACTGTCTTCAGCAGAAGGCTTTGAGACGTCTAAGCAGTTTTTGACATCAGCAGAAGCGATTTCTTGATGACCAGCATCCAGGCAGTCATCACGATCAGCAAAAGCGGTGGCTGAATTAGTAGCATCCCGGCTAATTTCGCGTGTTATAAAATCTGGTATGCAGGCGGTTTTTAAGCAACTTTCTGAAATGGTTAAATGTTTGTCTTTATTTATTATAATCTTTAGGTTTGAGGAATGATACCGACCAAATCTTATTTTCCATTTTAGATTAGATTTAATGATCCACCATAGTTTACTTCACAATTACTCAATTCGCAAATGGTTAACGTTGAACTAGGATCCAAATTTGTGAACATTCTCTGTACTTATTCTTTTTTTTCTTCTATAATATATTGTTCCTGCAACAAAAACGTGTTTTTTAGTAGTTTATTATTAGGTTAACAAAATAAAAATTATATTGTCAATATTAATTGTCTTAAAAATTAAAAGTACCCCTACTTACTATCTTACTACCTATCTATAGTACATCACATCTATGTGATGTACACGAGTGAGCAGTAATTCCAGGTGATAATGCAGCATATTCAGACCCTGAAGGCTATCTTTCTCTACTACCTACTCATTGAGACTATTCCGATGAGCTCAAAAAAGATACATCTAGTGTAAATTGACAAGAATTTAGGTATCATGAGGATTCCAGGTCAATGAAGTCACATAATACCGAATTTAGAACCAATCAGACCTGTAAAAGTTGCATATTTTCCCTTCAACAACTAGAAACGAAGTCATGCTTCTCAAACGGCTGAACTGTTTTTCTTGAAACATAGCTGCGAATGCTCTACAGTCAGCTTGGGACGAGGCCACAGATATACTCACACAACAAACTTATAAGTTATAATAACAAAGCCCTTTGTTTTTGCGATCAAATAAAAAAGATTAAATCGCACTACAAAATCGAAATAAAACAAACAATACCAGTAACTCACGATTTCCTCTAATTATCGTATTGACGTCCTCGTAACTACCAAATTAATATAAGAAGAAAACCTTGTATATCTATAAAATTTCATAATAACGGGTTAATAACCAAAATTATGAATAAAAAATGTCGAGTTTAAAAAAGAAAATATTAATGTAGGTATACTGAACGTAATAAGTACTTACATTTTAGTCGAAACCTGGAGCAACACAGAAATTTTGGTGCAAAACACCCGTGCAAGCACTTCGACGACGTCTCGCGCGGTACTGAGGGGCTGTTACGAGGTTTACCGTTAGCAAAATGGCGGGAAAAACTTACGAGGTTTTCGTTTTTGCAATTTTAAATTAAACGGTTTTTCACATGGAGATACGCGTTTTACAGGTCTGATTGGTTCTAAATTCGGTATTATGTGACTTCATTGACCTGGAATCCTCATGATACCTAAATTCTTGTCAATTTACACTAGATGTATCTTTTTTGAGCTCATCGGAATAGTCTCAATGAGTAGGTAGTAGAGAAAGATAGCCTTCAGGGTCTGAATATGCTGCATTATCACCTGGAATTACTGCTCACTCGTGTACATCACATAGATGTGATGTACTATAGATAGGTAGTAAGATAGTAAGTAGGGGTACTTTTAATTTTTAAGACAATTAATATTGACAATATAATTTTTATTTTGTTAACCTAATAATAAACTACTAAAAAACACGTTTTTGTTGCAGGAACAATATATTATAGAAGAAAAAAAAGAATAAGTACAGAGAATGTTCACAAATTTGGATCCTAGTTCAACGTTAACCATTTGCGAATTGAGTAATTGTGAAGTAAACTATGGTGGATCATTAAATCTAATCTAAAATGGAAAATAAGATTTGGTCGGTATCATTCCTCAAACCTAAAGATTATAATAAATAAAGACAAACATTTAACCATTTCAGAAAGTTGCTTAAAAACCGCCTGCATACCAGATTTTATAACACGCGAAATTAGCCGGGATGCTACTAATTCAGCCACCGCTTTTGCTGATCGTGATGACTGCCTGGATGCTGGTCATCAAGAAATCGCTTCTGCTGATGTCAAAAACTGCTTAGACGTCTCAAAGCCTTCTGCTGAAGACAGTTTAGATTATCGCAGATAGTCTGATAAAATTTAAGCCTCACTGTTGTTTTCTGTAAGAGATTTAAGATTTTTTTTAATACTTTGTTTAATTATGAGATGCTCGAAGTGTCGTCATTATTATTAATCTTATTAGCTTAAATAAAAGTCTTTCTTAATTCATATATTAAACATGTTTTATTTAACTTGTAAATCCAAAACGACTAAGAAAAACACGTATCTCCGAACGACGGATCAAGTAATACTCGTAACTCCTTTTTTTAACTCTTAAAGTGAAATATCAGGCAATTAGAGTTTGTAATATTATTTCTAAGCCCCTTTTACCTATATATAAAAACTATCATAGTGGGGTTTTCATGTAATTATTTCAAGTAATTCAGTTTTTTTCACTTACTGTAAAATTTACGTTGATGGAGATACGAGGTTAACAAATTTAGCCGACGATATGTAAAATGAATGGAGTTGCAATAGTAAAAAAATCAGATAAACAAAAAGAGGATAAAATCAAGATGTCTCGCAAGCGATCGCGGTTGTAAGATTAGCCAAAGTTCCTTTTAGTCTTTGTTCTAGCAAAAGTAAATGTGCCGTAAAATAACAATTAAGAGATCAACAGTTTCATAAGTTCCTCACCAACGCCATTAGAAGATGGTATCTGCTGAACAATGCATCTAATCAATCAACATTACGGAGGAAGTTAAACTAAAGGAGATAAAACTACAGTTAGGATGGAGCTAAACTGGTAAAGCAAGTTCATACTTAAATTACACTGTTTTTAGTAGCTAATTAAAGGGATAAGACAACTGAAGATTGAGAAGGTCAGTGACCATGTAATTTCTATCTCAAAATAAGAAATTCAAGAAATATACCTATCTCGGAGTGGTGTGACAATTGATATAATGATAACTTAAGCTGGGCAATCTGCACGGCATCATCATGCCTCGAACTATGTGTATAAGCAGAGCTAGAGTTATGGGTATTACTAGAAAACGAATGATGCACTTTATATACATAGAAGAGGACAAAGATGAGGAGTTTTGTCCTCCAATCATAATATAAAAAGGATCAAGCGTTTTTTTGGAGACAATGCCCAGCCCAAACCGCTGAAGCTAGATAGCTGAAATTTGGAGGATAGGTTAGCCTTTTTACTACACAGACACCCGAAAAAGAAAAAAAATAGAAGAGATTTTTGGAAATTCTTCCCCTTTTAGGGTGAAAACGGGATTGAAGTTTTTTGTAACTCCTTAATCATTGACCAGATTTGCTTGAAACTTACAAAAATACAAGAAAAATATTATTATATTGAACAGAATTTCAGGATTTTTAAACACCTGAAAATTGTGTAAAACGGTTTTTTTGAAGTTTGTAGTTTGACTCCGTAATGAAATGTCTGTAACTTTTTAATGTACGATTCTCATTACCTAAAATTACGTATAGTACCTACGTGCTGATATAAGCACAAAGAATTGTTGCACACGTGTTTCAGAAATTTTCAAAACACCCACAAAAGTGGTGAAATGGGTTGATTGAAGAGAAGGACAAATCTTATAGTCGGAAGAAAAGCATCGGAAACCTAGTTTCTTACCTATCACAAACTGTCTGACTACTAACTCATACAGAATCCCTACACTGTGGTTTACCTAGCTAGATGCATAATCAAACGATTTGAATTTCTATTGAACACAGATACAGTCCTAATAATAGTTATCTACAGTTGATCGCAGACGAGCTACCTTGAGTCTTTGGTTGTGAATAGTGTAATGGTATCAGAGTGAGTTGAAGTCTCGCTAGGGGGGGAAAAGATGCTTACTTTTTCGATGATTTTTATGTTTTAAATGAATCAAGCAAAACTAACCTGGGTTTCTTAACCTTTCTTTTATTTTGACGACTTCTGCGAAGCAGGGTAGGTGTGTCTGCGATGCAAGACAAACTACTATTTCTCCTCTGATTCCCGCCTTGGAACAAATGTTTTATGCTATCCAGATTTTTTTTAGGATGTTCTTGGTAACAGTTTCTAGTAGGTACCCTGATGTTGATGATGCTGTCTGAATTGTCCAGCATCTTTATTAACAATGAAAATTACAAGCAAAGGAATAGAAAAATTACAACTAGTATTTACAATTGAGACCATTGAGCTAACTGCAGACGGTTGCAAACAGTCTAAAGGTAGCTCAATTGATCCATGTCAACACCAGTCGGAAGCGTCCCCAAGACACTGGCTGCATTACCACGCTGTATGGCAATGCTGATGCGCTGAGCTAGATATTCACCAGCTCTCGGGTCACGCGTCGCATCGACCAGACGCTCAGAAATTTTTTTAAAAACCCGGAGCGCCTCGGTACCCCACGGACCTAGGGTCTCGAATCCAAGGGGAGCAAATGCGTAGGTTCTGTCGAGACCTGCATATTTGCGCCTCTTGAGATCCTCGGCCAGATCAGCATCTTATAGAGCTATTTAATATTGCCGGTATAGTTTTAATACTTTGACTCACAGTGTCCACTGTGCCATGCGCCATCTCAGCCAATTACGAGTATTATCGCACCCAGCCGTGCGTTGTTAGATTAAATCTATCTATGTAGTGGATTTCAATAAGTTTATCGTATATCTAGTACCTATAACACGCTTAGCTTAGGAGTAGATGAGATTGCGTGAAAAGTCCAGAATTATTTATTTTTAGAAACCTCAAATCATGAACCGAACAGTTACCAACTGAAAGCATACCTCATCCCTAGCGACAAGTCTATAATCACTTACACCGAAGGGTAGACTAATAATTTAGGTCGATATAACGGAGATAACTTTCTTACTGCAGGGCTGCTTTCTACAGTCCGGCGTTTATCAGACGTCGAATATTGCACCTTTAGAACCAGACTAACAGCTAGCTAGAAAAGACATTAAATACAAAACAACACAGTCTTAGTTAAGGTAGTGATTTGGTATATCTAAGCTGAGATGGCGGGAGACTTGATCAAATGTGGTCTTACTGAGTCGAGCTGAGTGATCGTGATGTCTAGAGAGAGTAGGGGAGACCTTTGTCAGTAGTGCAATGATCAGGGCTAATTAAAATAAAAATTAACGTTATAGCAAAAAGCCTCGATACACATCTCAAAAGACTCTCGCTAGGAAGTTGGATCAAGAGCCGGATCACAAAAGCGGTTCTCCTGGATTCGGCGCGTCAGGAAGTTCCTCTCTCTGCAGTCCTAGTCACCAACTGCTTGATACGTTACTTATTATTCCCAACTAGTATCTGCCCGCGGCTTCGAACGTTTTGATTCTATGTAAACGTTTCAAGGTTATTTATGACCCATGGAAACCAAAAAACACATAGGCTAGAAAAACGCCTACAACCACGACTATTCGTCGTATATTTTATCATACTTATATCGCATTTATTCGTATGATCAAACATGCAATCTTGCCTGCCACTGGTAATGTTACTATTAATGTCTTCAAGTTAATGTGATGACAGCTGGTGAGCAGTTACTTACTGTACTCTACCGTCCGTTTGCCTATCGCAGTGAAAACCTAAGCTGGACTTAACTATTAACTACCATAAAGGAAATAAAGGGCTTAACAAAGTTCAAACACCAAACTCGTAAGATATAGCAGAAATTATAAGTTCTGTAAATATGTTACAGCATAGTGAAAAATATGTTGATTTAATCGACTCTCCCATAATTTCTTATTTATAGAAAAAGGAAGTACGAAAGTACTAAAATAAACATGTTTAATAATGATGAAATAAATTGCGGGAAAGCTTTCAAGAACTAGAAAAGCAAACATCGAAAATCACTTTCCTTCCTCCAAAAGATTATACAATTTATAAATTATTTAAATTGAATGATGCAAGTGTTAGGTAAATAAATGCAAATTAATCTTACAGATAGTATCGATTTCCAAAGAAAGCGTCGAAAGCGCGTGCGCGGTCGGATGAATCAAGTCCAATGAATCAAGTTTCATTGTTTAGATCAGAATAAAATATAAATCCGTAGGTAGTTTACCTCGTTATATCGTACTAGTATTCAAAGACACGTGCCGCGCTGGTCGACGCGTTAGAATAGAACCCTTCAACTGTACCACAATTACCTACCTATAGGTAATAAGTGACCTACGGAGCCGAGACGTGGACACTCACGGTAGGGCTGGTCCACCAGTTCAAAGTCGCTCAGCGAGCTATGGAAATAACTATGCTCGAAGTCTCTCTGAAGAATAGAATTCGTAACGAATACATCTGACAGAGAACCAAGTTATCGACAAAGCTCACAGAATTAGAAAGCTGAAGTAGCAGTGGGACCCCATATCTACAGGCCAGTATAAAACCGTCATCATAACCCCATCCATATGGGACTACTCAAAAAACAATATCTTCATGACATCAAAGTATGAAATATGAATTAAACTGGGGACCAGCTAGGTAATATGTAAAAAATTTGACTGCCAATTGCGTCGTTTATTTCTTTCCCAAT
Organism: Eupithecia centaureata; assembly: GCA_944547425.1. Taxonomy (NCBI): domain Eukaryota; kingdom Metazoa; phylum Arthropoda; class Insecta; order Lepidoptera; family Geometridae; genus Eupithecia; species Eupithecia centaureata. The sequence goes on along the minus strand of OX155680.1, from coordinate 313,037 downwards.
TTTTCTGACACTATAAAGGTCGAGATATGATAAGTTTTGGTCATGAAATTTGAATTAGTTTGTTAATTTTTATAATAAATATATTAAAGTTAAATTCCCTTTTGTCATTTTCAATAATCATCAAATCACACGTACAAATACCACTTATTATTTTGACGAAGATGTGGCGCGGTGGGCGAAGGTCCGCCTGCGACGCAGGAGGTTGCGGGTTCGATACCCGCCTCGGAACAAATTTGTGTACGATCTGCAGAAATTTGTTCCGTTGGTAAGGGTGATTTCTATGTATAATAAAAAATATCTATCTATGTAATGTATTGTATTAAGTATATCAATCATCTAGTACCCGTAACGTAACACAAGCTCTGCTTAGCTTGGGGCTAGATGATGTCGTGTGGACTGTCCGGAATTCTTTATTTATTTATTACGTCCTGGTAGCATCCTTGAAGAATATTATGAATGCATAAAATACTCGCTTAATCGCGATTGAATCTAGATTTACTAATTATTAAACCAAACTGTCAAACCAGTTTTCAAAAACTGATTTGAAATTTAGGTTATTTATGACGAAGTTAAGATGTATGTATATGTATAGTAGTTAAAATATGGGACTGGCGTATTCATTTAATGTCTCGAAGTTTAATAAAATTTCATAAAAAGTTTGTAATCTTAATATTTTATCAAACTCTACCATAGCAGGGATAGTAATTTTTTTTTTAACCTTATTATTATAAAATCATAATACAAAATACACTTGTGAAGTATATGTTTCTAGTAAATGCCTATTATAAGTTTTCTGTGTCAACTTTAAATTCTAATCTAAGTAGGATTGGTTAAGCTGATGGCAATCCATTTAACATTAATAAATAATATAAAAAAATATTTATCCTCATTGGCCTGCCTCTCATCAGGGATCCTTCAAGGCCAAGTTTATCTTCTGTATTATCTGTGGCCGAGGTACCTGACCTGCGCAGGTTTCGATTTCTACAGCATCTTCCGTTAGGCGTCTCAGCTCCAGATCTACTTTGAACCATACGACATAAGTATTCAAAGCAAATAAGCATCGAAATCAGGACGTACTATTTCCAGCTTATTATAACAAAATAGTACCTAACTGTTAATTTTATTACACATGAAGTGTATTTACACACGAACCATGCCGAGTGTATTATATTTTCAGGTACCGTGTCCGCTAGATAGGTATGTGACAATTGTCTTGACAAACCCTCGGGTTCCGAACGTATCTACCTAAGTAAGCCTTAAAATTTAGATAATGTCTTATACAATACTGTTTCTTATCCATGGAGTTGCTCTTACAATACGAATAAAAAATTAGCCTGTATATAATTTTATTACCTACATTCAGCTTATCGCGACGAATAACGAATACCTTCTACTAGTATGGTTTATGTTATTTCATTATCACTAAGTTCAAATGTTACTAAAAATAAACATACTGTATTCTATTTTTATCAGTGAATCTTCAAGTCAAGTATTACGCAACAGTGGACTATTGAAAAAGCGGATGCGCTCATTTCTCGTAATTACAGAACCAGTCGACAGTCGTAGAAAAAATCGAAAGTGGTCACACCGCGCGACCCACCCACTGCATGCGTTTCAATAGGATCAGGAAATGCTAAGTATTACATTACCTTTAGCCCTTTCCGATATTCTATACGATACTGGTTCTTATTGCTTATCTAAAGGCATTTTGATAACTAAGCGGAGGGAGGTTATATCTTTTACAGCTCTGTGTCTGCGCACACACTTGTGTAGGAACTGTAATGATGTAATGCGCATGAACCTCGTCTCCACTGGAACTTATCACTGGAGGATCTATTTTTTTACAAGAACTGTTAGCCAAAAGGATGGGACCATAGATAACAGATGGACGGGACGGACTGCAAACGTGCATAGAGCATAATAGACATGGTCATTTGTTGTATCTTGGTCTAACATTTTTATATCTAAAAATGTCATGATTGGTAGAAACATATGATAGAAGAAAAATCTCTTAAATTGATAAGAAGAGTAAGAAGAAATACAACTTTCAATCTACGCAAAGATTTATACCTATACCTACACATCCTCAAATACTAAAAAACAACATTTCCAAGACTTACTTAATTAGGTATTACATTTTATTAAAAGTTCATATAAATACGCAAGTCAGGTGTATAATGAAGATCAAAGTGATACACATTATTATTAAAACTTTATTAACAACGAAAATTACAAGCAAAGGAATAGAAAAATTACAACTAGTATTTACAATTGAAACCATTGAGCTAACTGCAGACGGTTGCAAACAGTCTAAAGGTAGCTCAATTGATCCATGTCAATACCAGTCGGAAGCGTCCCCAAGACACTGGCTGCATTACCACGCTGTATGGCAATGCTGATGCGCTGAGCCAGATATTCACCAGCTCTCGGGTCACGCGTCGCATCGACCAGACGCTCAGATAATTTTTTAAAAACCCGGAGAGCCTCGGTACCCCACGGACCTAGTCTCGAATCCAAGGGGACATTATTTACTCATGCAATACTTTTAACATATTATTTTGTGCATTGGAATGGAACCTTACGCAAGGAACCATAGATGTGGATTCGCTCAAAAACTAACAACTGCGATATTATACCAAGCTTACACAATGTGATAACACGCAATATAATAGTATTACAATTTAATTGTTTAACTGTAATACTGATACTGCATGAAAAGAGTTTAATAGTAATTTCGGATCAACTTGCAAGTTTTTAGTGAAAATTGTATTCCGTTTATTGGCTATTGTTTAATAATGGCTTGAATAGAAGCGGTTTTTGACCACTGTTTGTAGCAAAGGTATACAATTTTCTCTGTAAAAAGCGAATGATCACAAACTTTTGGCATTGATCGTACCTATCGTCAACTATTTATACTAACTATAACCATGTTATACCTAACGCAGATATTGAATAAATTAATGGCAGTTTACATACTCAACAACTACAAAACTACGGAACTACAAAACGATTTTGTAATCACCATTGAAGTTAAGTAAACAAACTTCTTGTAGGATTCGTAGTTCCTCCGATAGTAACTTATAATACTATACTTCCCTAGTTTTGTTCAACAATGGTAGAGAAGTAGAGCCATTTCTCTGTTTCCATAACCGGAATGCGGACGCGTTCTATGGAATCTTCGATTTTTTTCGCGATAACAATGATCGTGTCGAATGTTCCCATACTTACGTCGTCGTGGCACATTGCAGTAGGGATGGGACAAACTGGTGGATCTGTTTACTATCGATATCTCAAAAAGTTTAGTTCTCTTGCAATTTGCAGTCTTGTTATTTAGAAATTTTATGTGCATTCGGGTATTTGCACTCTTGTTATTTTGCAAAGTTTTACGTTGTGAAAACAGAAATACTAAAAATAATTGCCCGACAGAGTTATAAATCGATCAAGTATTAAAGACTTGGATCTTATCTATTGATCAAGTATTAAACATTGTAGGTAATTATATTTTGTTGTTCCTTTAGGTTCTGAGATCTAATAGATGTAAAAGTTACTTTCGTAGCAAGGGGAAATATTTTTAGGCTGTAATTTGTTTGACCTATGCCTCGAATATCAAAAGCTGACAATGCTGACTGAGTTTGCGCTTACAACTACTTTCATATTAGAAAGATGTTATCGACAAAGGATATTTAAGTTCAAGTATATTTTTAAAACTATTTTATGTGATTATGGATGATAAAAAGATGCCTTGCAAATCGATCTAGTTAGTATTGCAGTCTAAATTAGCAAGGTTCCCACTAGACCCGATCGGCGCCGCGGCGAGGCCGCTGATTGTGCCACTTTAGTTGTATTAGTGTTAAGAAGCTGTGTAATATATATTTATTGATGGTACAATAAAACAATTATCTATCTAGACACAAGACTCAAACGTGAACAAGACTCAGAGTAACTCGTTTGAGGACTAGTCTTGCAAAAGCCGTCGTTCGCCTCCCTAGGTCCGCGCACCGACAGAGTTCCTGTGTTTTTGCCGGAGCCGTCGACCCTGGAGAGGAAATGAGCATGTTCATATCGTACGCTTCGCGCCTCAATGCCTCGCCTACTGTTAAGTGATGCTTCATCTCGCGGACATGGCACGGCTCATTCTTATTAGACATAGACATAGAAATTCATTTATTTACTGCTTAACACACAATACAGAACATATTTTTAAACACATTTTATGAAAATAAAATAAACATTTTAACATAAATACAGAGAAAAACAACACAAAACTACTACTACTAATTTTCAAATAAAAAAAAAAAAGAAATCAACTGTACTGTATGTCACAGCAGCAAAAAGGTCTCGACTCAGCATTAAATTCCTCACCACTCAAGAGACTCACTCACTCACTCTCTAATTATGCAAGACACTTTTTTGTTCGCAGAAGAACTTATTTAAAATTTAAAGTAATACCAACTATATATTTGTTAGACCTAGGTACTTACCGTGGCATTAGCTTTCTTTTGGGGCCACTTATCATGATTTCCGTAAGTAATGTATGAGAAATGTTTTTCGATAACGGCCTTTAATTCTGTAGATGATTTTTATTTATTGTAACTTTTTTTAAGTACAATTAGATTTTTTAATTGATGGAAGAAACAGGTTATACATTTTCTAACTATTTTTCAAGACAAAACGATAAGAAAAAACCAACCTTTTTCGAATCCTACTAATTCAATTAAAATTTCAATTTGTAAAATATATGAAGTAAGCAGAAGAAACGAAGTCTGAAAAACCTTTTAATGTGTTTATTTTATGTGGAATGATTTTATTAACAAAGAAATATACTTACAAAAGAAACAAAACTAGTTGTATGTAGTTGAAACAGCTGAACGGAGCTAAATGCAAACTGTTACAAACAATCTAGAGGTAGCTCCTCTAAAGAGGAAAGTCATCTGCCAAAACCATAGTAAAAAAAGGTCCATGAAATCGGTTCTCAACTAAATTGTATTTATGTTAGTTGAGCTTACTTCACTTGAGCTGCGTTTCAAAACTGCAGTGCAGTTACACGTTCAAATTGCGGTATTTATCAGACGCTATTAAATTCCAGTTTGAAAATAGTTTACAACATTCATATCGCAGCGATTATTTTGTTCATTTTGCAACTGTACTAAAATTGATGAAGTAAAGCTGTTAAAATTATATTGGCATTCGTAACTAGGATTCTTATGATGCCTTTAAAATCAAAGTTTGTAATCAAATAAAATCATCAATAGTCCAAGCAAGTCCACAGCTGGTTAAAGGCTTCCCCCAAAGAGCACCATGGCGCATGGCCCCCGTGGCTAGCTGGTAGCTGCTATTCGCGGGGTGTTCTGAGTGTCCTGAGTATTTACGTCATCGTGTGGCGTCACTTCAACAAGGCTCTCATTAAATTATTGTATAGCTCTATAAAAACAATTACTTTAACTATTTATTATTGTAAAGAGGATGAACAGAGGCACTCAACGCAGTATGTAGTTTTAAGTTAAAAATAAGGAGCATTAAAACAAAAACTTTTATTTACCACTGCTAGCAAATATTGATTAGATACTAATCCAATTTAAAAATATACCATTGGAAAAAAGGTTAATTTGAAAACAAAATGGTGTATTATTCTTATTCGAATTCGATTAATAAATATTGTCACAGAGCAAACACAAACTTCTGAACTAGAACGAACTTTACGCGGAAAAAACAACTGATTTCAACCACAGATTAGATACAGTTAATTAATTAACCTAATTTAATCAACCCAGTTTGCAAAAAGAGCCATCTTTTTAAAAAATTCAATTATTCATCAATTTACATCCGATTGTAGCCATGCGCTGCTGGGGGTTATCCCACGTATTTATGAATCGATTATTTTGAGGCGTTTATTATTGGCGGGATATTGAAGTTTCCTCTATGAGTATTTTTTTTAGGAAATCTTACGCCTGAACAAGGAAAAGCCAATAATTACAAGTATATGAGAGCAGTGAAGAGCATAAGTGGTGAACAAACAAAGTAGTAGAAGTAGGTAGAAGTTAAAATCAGGAAGTAATCATTACAGATACGCTTGAAGATACTGAGAGAACTGAGTTTTTGCAATGCATTGGAATATCTACTTGCACGTAGAATATGTGTTCTGTTTATATGGATGAATGTTCATTCTGTCTATAAGATTGGGAGGATATGTTTTAAATTATAGTTTTTGAGAGTTTCTGTAGTTGTTTTCTATGCAACCAAGTAGTTCCTGACAGTTCGCCTTGCCACTCGCTATGAGATCACATAGATCGTCAACTACGCGCCTGCTCTCCGCTGCTCATCGATGGAAATCATCGAACCAGAAAATATCATTGCAATTTGTCAATCAGTCATGGTCATCAACTGAGTTCAGATTCCTGCAAACATAAACAAAGTTCCATAGATTTCACTTAACCGAGAAATTAATTAGCCGAGAAAAAAAGTCGGCGTGTCATCGCCTTTACAAAACTGGGCTAAGATTTTACCAACATCTTTGTTGAGGTAGTTAAAGCTCTATTTGAAGGGAGATAAGGTGTGAAGTGCTCGTTGGGATTAGCTCGCACTGAACCGTGAGAGGTGTTTTACTTACTGGTGCAAACAATAAGGCGCATTTACACATGAAACTGGTCAAATATGCTTGTGATGATGACGCTCTATGCGTATGAATAAATAACGCATCCCCAACAAGGTCTTTCGCCATATTGGGGATGCGTTATTTATTCAAAATTTCACTTACTTTATGTTCATTCAGTGAATTTTTAGGTAATAATAATAATAATAATAATAATAATAATTTTTATTCAAGAAGAAAGGTCTTATAGGTAAACAAAACAAAGCAAACAATACAAAGTAGATAATCAAATCTTAGACCTATTTCACATATATGTAACAGAAGAGTCATTTTAAAAATTCGCTTTTATGAGACCTTTTCCAAAAAGATTTATTTACTTATTGTGTAGGTACTTGATAGAAGTGAGGAATCTGTAACCAAGTTATATTTTTCTAAAAAAAATTGGTAATTTGATAAAATCTCCAAAAAAGGGCAAGATTTATACCGCTTACAGTGTAAATGCCACGTGTAGAAATGCGCTGCATCTATTACTATTGTACTGTAGTCGTGTGTTGTTCAGGTATTAATGATTGTTTATTGCATTGTCATCTCGGAAGCATTTTTCCATTCTTCTCATTATAATACTAATTCTGGGACGCTTTTACTGCCTATTAGAGACAGATTAAGTCAATGAAAGTTTCGGAACTATTTAAAGATCTTTACAAATTTAATTATTAATTTAAATTACACTTTTATATTTATTTTGTATTGTCTATTATTGATTTATTAGCTGCGCCCTGCCGCTTTGCCTGCGTGGACATTTATTTGATTTTAATTTATTTATTAACAAATTGGTCTACTACTTATGGTTGTTGAAATACTGAGCATTTTTGTTTCACATTCAATCCCTTATTAGAAACGTAAACTTCTAAAATTGTTTTCCACCAGGACCTACCACTCATTCAAGGAATAAACACTCCAAATTTTAAGTTTATCTTTATTTTAGGGACATTTAAATACAATTTAATGGTCTTGGTAGTACGTAGTCTGTCAGTCTGCGAAATCCCTGAGTCAATTAAAATGCTATGAATAAAATATCACATTAGGTTCATTCGCCACAGATTGATATACACCTTTTTTAATTTAGTGAATGAAGTTTAGTAATGTCGACTTAACTGACGTATCACGATACATCCATATTTCACAAACAAATCCGTGAAACTTTTCCACTCACGAAAAAGTGTGTCCGTCAAAAGTCGTGGTCACGTCTCTGCGATCTACGGCCGGATTAGAGACACTCATGTCGGAGTGATTTCACCGCGCTGAGCCGTGTTGGGGAACAAAGGGGAAATCCGAGGTTTAGGCCTTACCCTTATAGGGGGCGAGGATAAGGTTTGAATGGGCATTTACGTAAGATGGATAGTTTTATACGAACTTTGTCTTTGTTTTTTTTTACCTGATTTTATTAGGTAGGAAACTGTTTTTTTCTTCTATTGCTTTTGTCTCTATTTCGATTCAGTAAGTCTTAAAATCTTCGTCAAGATAAGATAGAAGACTTAGTTGCATATACCCAAACAGTAAAATAAAAAAAATTTATTCGCTTTCTAGGTATCTACTGATATCCGAACCTTTATTTTGCCTTATAAACTTGCTCCTAGTATCTAAGATATTTTATTTCAATAAATACTGAATAAAAACCTCATAATAATGACAGTTAACTGCCAAATACAGCAACGCATATAGATGCAGATTCCGCGATTAGCCCCAATTATATTCTATTGTTAAATATTTTAAAGTAATATTTTTTTGGTTTATTACCTTTGCTTCCACGAAATTTTAATTTTATAGAACCTAAGTGTTAAGAGAACCTTCGAGACGTCACTGCTCTGTAAGTATCCGTAGAATGGTACGTCGCGCGTCGTGTCAATGTGTCTGTCGGCAGTCAATGTATTAACTACATAAGTGTCAGAGAGTTTATGAGTTCTCTGTTCCGTACATTGTAGCTATTTTCCGCAATTAGCTCCTACATTGTTTTCCGCCCAAAGAAAGTGGCGTTATCATAATTTCTATCATAAAACATAGTTATAAAAGTCATAATCGCTTATCAATTGCGTGTCCAGAATTCCTTCACTTTTTGTTTAGATAAATAAGTCACAGTATGCTAAAAAGGATAATATGTTTCTTAGTTGACATTACAAGGGTTCCTTTGAAAACTTGTATTTTCAACTAAGTAACTTACTGTAAGAAGGTAACTGTAGGTTTATGTATAATGACACCACTCCAATCTATCCCCAAGCTATGCAGAGCTTGTATTATAGGTAAAACTGATTTATTTATTAAATTATCTTACGAATTAATAAAAATAATTATGTATTGCCATACTTTGTTAACACCCAGAGCATCCAAATGTAATTTTTGCAGATCATACAAATATTTATCCCCAGGCAGGACTCGAACCCACAACTGTATGTACCTATAGTTTTAAATTTGACTTGTCTAAGTGTTTATTTTGTAAGCCTAAAGAAATAAAGATATTGATTTACTGATTGATTTACTTATAACTGTCAATTATCACCCCTTGTTTACGGAAGTTCGTTCAGTGGACGTATGAGTCAAATGTAATGTAAAGCTTAGAATTTATTTAATTAAGTGAAATAGGTAGGTACCCTAATGTTTTATTCAAATAAAACGCAAGAGAAGCCAGGTGCTATGCAAAGTGAATGTAATTGAAGATGTGTTTGCGTTTCTCTACTGAATACAAACATTTGTTTATTTACATACGACACCTAAAAGGTTTACCAATGCTAATTCGTGAATAAGATGCTGCGTGTTTAGTTAAGGCTAATAAAGTCGTGCCTGCTTTTGCAGTAGGCGTTCTGTGATGTTGTTTTACATTTACATAGTCAGGAAATGAGAAAACTACATTTGTTTATATTTTAACGACTACAAGGAAACAAGGAGACGGTTGTCTTGATGTATGGTTGATGCTTGAATTACTTGTCTAAAAGAAAACGGGTTAGGGTTCATCTCGTCCGAATGAAAACTCAACCTTGGACGAATTGTCCTCTTCAGTTTTAGATTGAGGTACCCAAAACCGAGACCCAAAACGACCCAAAACTGCTGATTTTACATTCGGACCCGTTGTACCCTAATCCAAAAATGAAGTGGACAACTCGTCCGAAAGTCAAAGTCAAAGTCAAAATGTTTTATTTCCTAAGTCCTAAGACCTTACAGGACACTTGGACACGTCATAAAATTCATTTTATAAATAATTAAAAACTAGGAAATAAAGTGATTTGATCTTTTTAAGACAAAGAAGCGAACAAGAAACCTTTAAATTGTTAGGTTGTTAGTTTTCGAGTTGGAGCAAAACTCGTCCCAAGCTTTTTTATCATCTAGAATGAAAAGAAGATCGTCGTTACTTTTTAGGGTCCCTCTCTAGTAGTATACATAGAGTTAATCCAATATGATCTTCCAAAAGTGAACAAACAACGTGGTATCGGTTGCGTGTGCGCACGCACAACTGACCCGATCGCAGCCAGTTCTGATGATGATCAGCATTTCACGAGTCATCAAATTGAAGCCATTCCACGCTCTGATTCCACTGAGTTCTTTGGACACGAGAAAGAGGCTGAATAGTTTACCTTTGATGTTTGTTTCGGGTTAAGTTACTCAAACTTTACCTTCCTCTAATCATAGTGATTTGGTACTTTCAAAATTAGGTAAATTTTTTGTAGTCTTAAAAATATTATAAGTAATCCTAACTTTAGAGTCGCGAGTCTTGGGTGGTAGCAAAAAAACCGAATAGACCGTAAGTAAGATGACTAGTACTGGCTGATTTGATAATGATGATTAATTTCAATACAAAATGAACTTTATTTACTATAAAAAGCCTGTAAAATCCCACAGGACAAAGGCCTCTCTTCCCCTTTTCCATAAACTAACAAACCATCATGAAGCTGATCGCGGACGAGAATAGCACCCACCCTGAGATGTTCATCTTACTCAAATAAGGTTCATAGCCAACCCGCTTATATTCTTAACTAGCGATGTTCTTCGGCTTTGCACGGCTGTATATACATTTAAACTTTCCTTTCGAAACCCTGTATCTATAAAAAACAAAATTAAAATACGTTTTAAAGATCTAATTATAAAAAGGGTCAGTCAGGGGGAAGCTATTTTGTTTTATATTATGTAGTGATAAAATCATAAAGTTCCCAGATTAGTGAAAAACATTCTCATTTTTCGTAAATAAACTATCAAAATAATCATAATAGCTCTCATTATTGTCGTCTAGCTCCCAAGTGCTTATCAAATTACTTTATTTAATAAGATATCTCTTACAAAGTGTGTCAAGTTTCTCCGCCACAATAATACTCTCACATTACCTTCTCGTTCACCTTATGGAATAAAAGACGTTCATCTTCTAAACAAATCGTAAACTAACGTCTCGAGTTAATGTTTTAAAGTTTAGAATATCTAAAGACTGAAGGTACATTCACCTTCTGGAGTTCGCCGTAGGTACTTTTCCTCATATTTACACATTTCGCAAAGATTTACAAACACATATTAAATTTAGGGAAAGAGAAAACTCGTTAAATTTACGTAGCGTGGTATTGTGGCATCAAAGTATTTTCAGTAGGTAAAAAACTTAAGGATATGAAATATAATCAAATTTTGAACTACTTTTAGAAAATTAAATACTAAGCTAGTCATCGCGAGCAACTTAAACATCTTTAGTGATAATCCCAAACTACCGATTTGCAATGACAAAGTTTTGGTATGAAATAGCATATCGTTTGCTATTTCATGCCAAAACTTTGTCATTAAGAAAGAATTACTTATTTTTATAGCGACTGTACCGCGAACGGTAACATCAACAGTCATATTTTGAGTCAAATCGTCGGGGAAAGTAAAGAAAGCTGTATTCCACGGTGATCTCTTGAACTGCCGTAATTACTAAAAATATTATCCATCAAACCGGATAATTACACGAATAAAAGTGCAATAAAATGACTGTTTAAGGTCAAAACACGCCATGTTACGTAGTTACGACTGTTTAGAAGTAATCATTTTTATTTAATTCGTATTCATTGTTAGTATTTCGCTTTGAAAGATGATTTAATTTTAAGCAAATTAGTGTTGTTTGTGCATTTGAATAGAGTTATTCTGCCCTAATGATACGGTTTAAATATTACGTTTACGCAACGTTGTGGCTTACGTAACGTAAAAATATTTAAATTATTTGTATAAATTTTGAGGCGATTTCGAATAATCCTTTGAAATTAGTTGTTAATCTCCTACTAATGTCAAAGAATTATACCGTTGATATTAAAAATAATTTCATTGGAATACTTTCTGTTCATAATATTAAGTTTATCTATCATATAAAAATATAGATTACATTTAATAACAAATGTTACTCAAACAAAGCATAGAGACAAATAAAAACCTGTATGTACAATCTAAATATAATAACAAATATTAAATTATATTTTGATGCTGTGACTCACCTAAATTAGTCCGCACCACTGTCGTCAAAACCAACACAATAACAAGCCGGGCTGAACACATTTTGATGATTATTTGATCAGCTCACATGCACATAACTTGTCAGTTGCATTTTTGTCACTTTGTCTCTTCTCTGAGGTTTGTTGTCATATCTTAAGTACCTGGAACAATAAAACATTTATAGGTGAACAAACCAATATACTTACGATAAAAACTACTTGTTTTGTAAAGTACATTTCTAGACTTCAGAACTGATAATCCATTTAATGAAGTAGCGATTATAAAATACCTATCATGGCCGCAGAGATACGAAAGCAATCTACCGCAAAAATAAATCCAAGCAATAAATGAGTCTTTGTCAATAAACCAAAATTACGTGATCTAAAAGGACCGGCGGACTCTATTCTTATTGTGTTATCATAAAAACAAATATTATTTTGCTCTACTTTAGAAATAGTGACACAAAAGATTCTATAAATCGTAATTTCTATCGCATTCATTCGAAATTTAGTCTACGAGTAGGTGAACGTAGTTTAGCACGCCTAGCGTAAATGATTGGTCGGGGCTCTGAGTGAAACAAAAGAAACCCTAGACAATGAATATTGAAGGAATGCAAAATCATGTTGAATTATCATATTTTACTATTACTGTTAGTTTTGTAATTATTTAATGGACGAGTTATAGAATTATGCTTTTACTGTGTATGTTAGTAATTGTTTGCAAGTAATTGAATTTCAAAGTGATTTCAGTTTCTTGTAGCACAAAGTTTCTATGAATTTTTAGCATTACGATAAAACTTAATATTTATTAATTTCTTGTCAAATTATGAATTAACGGTTTGATTATACTATAATAAGTACTTACTTATTCAAAAAAGTTAAACATAAATAAGATCTTTTTATCAAAAAGAAGTCGAATAAAAGATCCATAGAAAAGACATAAACGCGCTCGCCGAGACTTGTTACAAATATTTAAAATCCTTCGTTTAATTACTTTGATTACTTAGTTATCCTATACTTTTACATAATTTAAGTCCCTACTACTCAATGTACTTAATTGTAACTAATACTTACCTCTATATGTTATTTTGTTGTTTATTAATAAACATTTTATTTAGTTTTAAATGTACGTATGCTAAAAATGCACGAATAAATGAGTTTATGAGTTTGTATGTGTTGTGTCTGCAGATATGAATGTGTTTCATTCGGATACAATCAGTGTTGTCTCCAAAATTTACCGTAATTCAACCTTTTATACCTAATTGTTTGTATTGTTTATACATAAATAAATTTAGAAATTAGACTGTTGACATGTTTCAGCAAGATTTGTACTATTTATTGATTTTGATTAATTCACAAACACATTCAAAAACTTTCGTTTTCATAGTATTACTAGGATATAAGGATTACCTAATAAATGAATAATGTAAAACCCACTATTCACAAAAACATCGTAAACCTAGATAAGCGACCATTTTAAATTTCTCGTCGCCTCAAAATCTAGATATTTAAAAGACATTTGAGATCATTTTAATCTTCTTATTATGTATTAAACTTGACCGTGTTAAAATTTTTCGGTCTTACATAATACGTTACAAATGTTACAATCGAGGAATGCACAAAAACTGGATCACTATTTAGTACTTTGAAATGTATTTTTTGATTGAAAAACTAAATTTAGGTAGATACCTAATTAGTGACAGGTCTTAGGTATCTTTTACAGAGAGTCAAACTAGATATTTATCGCTTTACTTTGGATTACAATTTATTGAAGTAAAATAATCAAGAGTAGGTACTTTCAGGCTGTGGTTGTAGTGAACAAGGTTTTTAGTGACGACAGTTTTCAAATTGAATTTTACACAAGGGTGGCGACTAAGTAATAGCAAAATTTATGGCGGATTACGCAGGGGTCCTAGGCAGGCATTGACTATATTTTATCGATAATTATTTAAGTTTTAAATTTGACTTTTCTATGTGCTTATTTTGTATACTCACCTAAAGAAATAAAATTATTAAAATCTGATTTATTCAGAGTGCATTGGGCGAAATTCAAATCCAAACATGAAATGATTGTAGTTATTTAGTTAGACTGTAACTAATTATATTATATATGATTACATAGATAAAAACCGCACATCAATATCCCGATCGCTCGTAGTCGTGTACACATCCCGCGCTCGGCAACGATCGGCTGAGCTCGGCTAACGGTGCCCGTTATCAGCGCGTCCCGCGGGCACCAGCCAACTTCTAGTACATCTAACTTGTATGTAAGCTAGTTGTACTCTTGTAACACGAAGAGCTTTTAAGAGGGCTAATAACTAAAGTTTGGGTAGGTACATAATTTCTGTTCAGTCAGTTAAGGTACCTGGGGGTACCTTGTGTTTGAGCAAGATTTGTAGCATCTAATTTTGATTAATTCACAAAAGGATCTTTAAAAACTTTCGTTTTCATAGTATTACAAGGATTACCGTCAGTTAAGGTATCAATTCTAATGTTTGGTTTGCCAGAGTATTATTTCAGGACCGGATTTGATACCACGGTTGTGATCCTCGGACCAAGACGAGTCGCATCATGGAGGTGGAGATTGTATGGTGAAGTAATGGTCCATCGAGACTTTATCATCGCACTCTTTGTAATGACGATTTTTTGACCATTACCGCGAAATACAATCCATCCGTACGGTTACTAAGTTAACTTAACGTCTGAGACTTTTAATGCTGAGTTATATGAAATAAAGAGAACCAGAATTTTGAAACTTTTTTTATAGTTGGCGAAACATTGCCACCTTAATGATCATTGGAACTAATTGATTTATTTTGCACAGTAAATAAGTTGGGAGGTAATTTTAATTGACACTTATGATAAAATACCTTATTAAAAGTAGTTGAGTCAGCGAGAAGCTGTCGGTATGATCAGTGATCTCGATCAACCCGCGTTCGGTCAACAACCCTAATGCGGCTGGAATGTGCTAGACCACTGCAACTGGTAATGACTTTCTCAGTGGCTATTGCTATAAATGTCTACACTCTCCGATTGTTGGTGCGGCTTATCATGAACAAGTGAACAACTTGTTCACTATTAATTAACGTGCACTATTAGTGGTAGCAAGGTAGTGTAGTATTGTTCATCGTTTTCTCCGATACACTTCTCATGTTCATAAATTAATAATGGTTTTTCACAGGATTGTTTTATGCAGGTAATCGGATAATTATGGGAATCAATTTGAATTTTTGAAATTTGAACATTTGACTTCAGAGTCAAAATAGTTAACTAATTATTACTAAAGAAATAAAAGGAACCAAAATGGTTATGTGACTGTTCGCAGAATGTGAAACAGACAGACGTTGAATATATATTTCTTCATGTATAAGTTCGCTAAAACAAACCTAAATTTTATTTTATAATCACTACATAGTATAAAACAAAGTCGCTTTTTCTGTCCCTCTGACCTTACATTCCTGTGTCCTTTTGTATGCTTAAATCTTTAAAACTACGCAACGGATCTTGATGCGGTTTTTAATAGATAGAGTCATTCAAGAGGAAGGTTTATACGTATAATAAAACCGTGAAAGGCCGGGGCGGGTCGCTAGTAATGAAATAAAATAATATATTTTTTAGACACAGATGTTCAATCAATTGCTCACTTTAACGAAACCGAAGCATAGTTTTCATCTCTGTGTGGTTGATAGATAATGTTACATTATATTTTTATCATTAAAAATATTATATAAAATGTGTCGTATTAAGATCCAGTAGCTGTAATAATCGAGCTTTCGCTGACCACAGGACACGTCTGATACACTATTATTATTGCAAATCAAGGAAATCATAAAAAGCTTTTAATCCCTAAGATTGAATCGCATACCTAAGATCTAATCTAAAGCTATATCGGGAGTTCCGCTCGTTCTTTTTGTTCCGATAATTCTCGTCACAAATATTCATTTATTAAGAAAAGGAGGGTGTATGTATTACATAACAGTATTAATATATTAATTAGATCACATAACTCACTAGTATATACAAAGAAAGATTATTAAGAAAATACAAATTATTTTATGTCAAATCTTGGGTATTATGGTTAAGTTTAAACTAAGCTTTCAAAAATTGTTTAAGCTGATAGATTTCGCATATTATTTGGAAAAAAAGAGTTTAAAGATAAAAAAAATTAAGATAAAATTTTCGTATTATAAATTTTCCTACTGTATCTTGAGCTCTCTTTTGTGAACAATTAAATAGTATATAAATGATAATTCAGTGTTAAAACTTATAAACGCGTAGTAACTTAAATTAATTTTAATTTTTAATTGATATTTCGTCACTTCATTCTTCAGATATAATTAACCAGGTAGTACTTTAAACCTACTAGGCAGTCGCACGATTTTAAAAGTAAATCGATTTACTCGATTTCAAGTTTTTTTTTTTTTTTGAGGGTAGCCATGCTTAGCTGGCTGTGTCCGCAAGGCGATGTCTTCATTCTTTTTTCGTGCGAGGCAGCGTACGGACGTAACAGCTCCCTCTTGTAAAATAAATTTATTCCTCATGCCGAAGAGAAGTTTCGACATGATTAAATGTAATAATGATAAAATTAAGAGAAGGAGAATAAAAAACGCCGACGAATAATAGTGTATTCGTCAGATTCGGAGTAAAGTGAACAAGGTAAGCAAAGTGCTATTATCTTTTTAAGTGTTGTTGCAAAATGTTCGTAAAGCAAGAAGGTAGATTTCACCTCTGGTAGGTGAAACCTACTTAAGCCTGTGGGATTGACCCTGGGGTCAAAACAATGGCTGTTCTATGCTAGAGGTTAACCGAGGGTTATCACGAAGCAAATAATAGAACTAAAACTTGCAAACTTTTACGAAAGGCAAACTCTTGCGAAACGTACATAAAGGAAGAAGGTAGATTTTACCTCTGGTAGGTAACTACCTACTTAAGCCTGGGGGATTGACCCTGGGGTCAAAACGATGGCTGTTCTATGCTAGAGGTTAACCGAGGGTTATCACAAAGCAAACAATAGAACAAAAACTTGCAAACTTTTACGAAATACTAACTTTTGCGAAATGTACGTAATCAGGTAGATTTTACCTCTGGTGGGTAACTACCTACTTAGGCCTGGAGATTGACTGTGGGTCAAAACGATGGCTGTGCTAAGGGTTATCACTACTTATCACAAAGCAAATAATAGAACTAAAACTTGCAAACATTTATTTTCGCTAATTCGAACACCGATTACTGTTCTATGCTTAGAGGTTAACCGAGGGTTATCACAAAGCAAATAATAGAATAAAAACTTGCTAACATTTATTTTCGCTAATTCGAACAACGATGACTGTTTTATGCTTAGTGGTTAACCGTGGGTTTTCACAAAGCAAATATTGGAACTATTACATAACCAAGTATGCTTGCTTGCATTTATTTTCACAAATTAGAACCTCAATGGTTGTTAGAGGTTAACTGTGGGTTTCCTAAAGCACTTTATTAGAACAATTACACTACCACGTATGGTACTGACTTACATTTAGGTTCGCAAATTAGAACCACCACGGCTGCTATATGCTAGATGTCAATCATAGATCGTCACAAAGCAAAATATTACAATAATTACACTATGTTGGGACCACATTTGGTGCTTTACTTGCTGACATTTATACTCTCAAATTATAACCTGCTATGCTGCAGGTTATCCTTGGTTTTCGCAAAGCGAAATATAAATATTACAATTAGTTAAGTCTGGTAGTTGCTTATTTTTGCAAATTAGAACCTTGACGTTAAAGAAAAGTTAACACGTGGACTTTTATTGAATAGATTAGAATAGGTTATCACAATTCCATTAAATTTAATATTTAAATGATTAGATTCAATATAGCTCACTCTTGCTAAGTAGGTCATTGAGTTCGCCTAGTGGTTGTCTGTCGAACAACACATGGCAATTCTATTAAGCATTAAGTGCACTTTTTACGCTCGTACGAGGTAAAATTATAATTAATTCTTAAAGCTCTCGGTGGGTTTCAAAGAGACATTGCCAAGTATGATGGATAAGTATTGGTATATATTATATGTTTTGGTTTACTTTGCCCGTTTTTTGATTTGCAATTCAGAAAACTGCGCTCTCTTACAAGCACTCAATTTAAAACGTAAAATTGCTGCTACTTTATCAGATGCCAATAGGACAGGATAAGAGAGTCGACTCATTTCAGCAGTAGTTAAGCTAAGGCACTACTGCTATTAACAGGGGCTTCTCGGTACTGATTGAAGTTATTATAAAATTCTTATACATAAGTTATAAAATTGTAAGGGGAAACTTAGTAACTCCCGGTCTGGATCGTGATGAAATCTTATCCAAAACGAAAACTACGATGTAATTATTTGGTTAGTTTGAGAAGCTCTCACTAAGACTAGTTTAAAGATTAAATGGCTATAAAAATTACTTTATTTACTGATATTAAAAATAAATAACCGCATCCGCAAAGGCATCAGTAGCGGCGTCAGTCCAACCGACGACCAGTCGCCCCCGGGTGGGGAACAGAACAGCCCTCCTTATACATATACCTCGTTATACATGAACTATGGGGGGGGGAGGTAACCCCGCAGGTTGCAGGGGTCCTCAGGCAGGAGCGAGGACGACAGCTCAGACTCTAAACTAGAGCAAACCACGTGCTCCGGCACCGCAATTATAAAATTGGGTACACCCTGAGCATAACCAACATTTTTATAATTGTCAGCTAACCATTATAAAACTGATTGGATTCAAGTTATTCTATGAAGTTAACTAGTAGAGTTAGAGTTAGTTAGTCGAAAAGTTAACTATCTATTTATACTGTACAACAGAAAAGGGTACCTAGTCATCTTTCTTGCGACGATGAACCTGAAATGCTAGCAGCGATTAATAATTTAATCGAATTAGATACATAGGGGCTATTTTAGTTTGTGGTCGCTCTCAAGGATCGCTCTCTCTTTATTTTCACTAACTGTGACCACTTATTCTAAAGTTCATAAACCTTTTATGTTGAATTTGATAACTCTCATTAAATTCATTCATTTTAAGACGACGGATCATAGGATCGTGCCTAAACTGAACCCTAAACACGGATCCCTAGCTGCAATAAACCTTCATTCATTCATTAATTCCTTAAAGAGGCTTATTTGCTTCTACCTGTAAATAAGGCTATTAGAAAATACTAACGCTTTATATTTATCTCAGTGACATTTTATGTATCGGAAACATACAATTATTACCACCAGAATGTAGTAAACATAGTTGAAATATAACCTATCTCTAGGTTACATAGTGATACAAAAATATATATATATATATTTTGCCATAGAAGTCTTTAAAGAAGCTTCTTGATTTTGTATGAGTTCCCTACTACATTACAAATGGTTTTAAATTGTTGCGCTAGAGCATCGTAGCTAGTGAGGAATCACGCTAAATTAATATCGACACATATCTATAACTAATATCGAGTGAGGACTATTCCATTGAGTTTTCCAATAGCTCAACCATTTTGCTTTCCGCACCTATACGAAATGTTCGACTATACAGTTTACAAACGAGATCCAGATACTTTGGCAATAGACGCGTTAACGATTAGATAGCAGAAAAGCAACTTCTATGCATTCCCGCCATATTCTGTCTGTTGTCCCAAAGTGCTTAAGAAATTTAAGCAATGAAGCAACTGGAATGGGACAGGCACCTGGTGTCCTAAAGACGGTATTAGATTTTGAAATATTATATTAGAATAATTTACATTATAAAAAATATCATTTTTAATCCCACTAAATATCACAACAAAGAAGTCCTACCTTGGGAACCGCGAAGCTCAGGGCTACTTTTAAACAGCAAACCATCCCACCTCTAGCAAGTCAAGTCTAAAACTTAATATTATCCACCGTCTCTAGTAGTATCAACGTACCACCCACAGTGGGTGGTAGCAAATTTGGGAGTTTATTGTTTCTAAACTGACGTAATCAGAACACAGTATTGTAAATACCCATGTATATTAAAAATATTATTGCTGGTGACTTATTGACTTCTCAACCAGCGGATGTACCTACTCACTTTCCAAATATAACATTTCAGCAGAGGTCTAATCAACCTTTTATTTGCAACGGTCAGCACTATAATTGCTTTTGGGTGGTAACATTGGATCGGACATCGTGTTAGACGTATGCTAAACGGCATTTACATACAAACGAAACCCCTCTATTCCAAAACATTTTTTAACTTGGGGTTCTCGGTTAGTGCTTGACTTTGCTGGTCATTACATCGGTCATTGCGTTAGTAATACCTGCTTAAGGGGCTCAAGCGCTTTAGCTCATTAAAGTGTCAAACAAAAATATACCTAAATGGTAACAAATGCAATTGTCTGATATTTAAAAAAAAAAAAAAAAAAAACTCCTACTGCTGGTGAACCAGACTTTGATCCTGCAATATATCAAAGAAAATTCAAAGCTTTATCCGGCTGCTGCGCTGGATTAATGGGTTAATGACATCAAGCTCGAGTCCTGCTGATGTAAAGTGGAGAATGGAGTTGACATGACCATATTTAGCGCTTCTAGCGCTAGACACGCATTAGCGGCGGCTTCCGTTGAGGTCTCGTTTGACTTTCGGTAGACGGTCGGATGACATGGATCCTCACAAAACTTTGCTAGGATTTACAATCGCCTTATAAGAAGGGATTTTTCCCTAAATCAAAATCTTTTATTAATGAAAAATAGCGAATTACTTTTTGTACCTACTTATTTGTTTATAAGTATTAGGTAACGATAAAAACAAATAGAAAATAACATAACTTACATTGTAAAATGTTTGAGGATGTCTTTCTGCAGTAGGTACCTATAGTTAGTAAAAATACTAACAAACTACCTACTAATTTTGGGTAAAGCTTGTATTATAATTCTAAATTTAAATTTTATTTTGATTTTATAAAAGCATATTTGATTACAAATGACGCATACTCTAAACATCTACCTGGTTAATTATATCTGAAGAATGAAGTGACGAAATATCAATAGGTGATCAATTGAACTTGCAAAGTGAAGTTCGATCACTATTATATGAGTCACTTCATTCGAAGATATAAAATCACCCACCCATAGTAGGTATGATTCTACCCACCCAATAAATTTTAAATTTTCTCTGAAGAAATGAAGACATCGCCTTGCGGACACAGCCAGCTAAGCATGGCTACCCTCAAAAAAAAAAAAAAACATGAAATCGAGTAAATCGATTTACTTTTAAAATCGTGCGACTGCCTAGTAGGTTTAAAGTACTACCTGGTTAATTATATCTTCGAATGAAGTGACTCATATAATAGTGATCGAACTTCACTTTGCAAGTTCAATTGATCACCTATAATCAATCTGTTATGAAATCGTAACATAATAATGTACGTAAAAATAATAATAAACAATAAATAAAACATGACAGTTTACACAACATCATCCAGCCATGATCTTTTATACTAGGCATGTTATTAGTGTAAAGTTAAAAATATTACCTAATATCCTAATTGAATATATTTGGGCTACCTCATCCTATCCACTAGTTTTCTGTGTCTAGGATGGCAAGGTATGCGAAGTATACAGTAAATAACTCTATGAGACACGTGTCCCCACATGATAGGTGTTGTAAGTAGATAGACACTTCCTGGGGTGGCGCGTGGTAATGATGCCATTAGCTGACAATTTTCCCGAAGGAACGTGAGCTTGGAGTTGATAGACTGATAATAAGGAGTACCTATCTAAGTGAAAAATACTCACCTATGTAGACTAAATGATGTCTATTTTCTTCTTAGGGTAATCTTACGGATCGTTCACTGTTTTACAAAAGAGAGCCGATGTTTAATTTTTCATTTCTCTGTCAGATAAGTTACACAAAAACTATCAGTTGCTCTAAGTGTTAGGAGAATTCTAAAAAAATAAACATATTATCTCAAATACAAACGATCACAATTTTAACCCCTTATATGTCTTTTCAATGAATTGTATTGTGGGGTTGTCTTCAAAGTGCTTTTTCCGCTATTTCCATTTGACTGAGATGATTTTCAAAAGTTCATCTCCAAGTTCAAAATTATTTCGAAAGTGAATGTTGTTTGGTCACTGGTAATCTCAAAGCACTTCTACTAGACAAAAAGTGTTATTTTTATTTATATTTCTGATGTAAATCATCAAGTAATTAAATAACTCCCATGAATAACTCTTCACTTTCACATTAACCTCAAAATGTAGCCAAAACTCGTATTTTTACTCGCAACGCTTCATTAACCCATCATTCACATGTTAATCATATTACCTAATATTAACTTACATCTCGTTCGATTGCCTAACTTCTCTCCAATCCTAAACGCATTAACATTAGATGAAATGATGAAGTCATTATTCTGGCATCAGGGCTCGACAAAAACTCGGGTTTGCTAATATGCAAAATGACTCAATTTGTCTGATTGTTGCTATTTTGTTTGATCATTTGATTATTTTGATATGAAATTATAGTTATTTAGGTATTGTTGAGATCATTAAGGCATTTTACTACTGATAAACATTTTGTTAATATCGTTTGTATCTTCATCAGAACACCCATGTCCAAAGTTGCACATTCCTTGGCAAGCTTAATGATTTTAGCAAAACCCCATTGTTTGCTATAATCATTACGCTTGGCAGGCGGATTACAGATTATAAGTAAACAAAAAGGTTTTTTTTTTAATATTGTTTATTATTTTCAACAATGCAGATAATACATTTTATCCGAGTAGCCGAATTTAACATTGCATCTCCTTGTAAAAAAATATACAATTTACTGGGAAAATATTACGTTTGGGATTTTCTTACACATTTTCTCACAATGCTTCTGATATCGATTCTTTTTTTTTTTTTTATACTAAGCTACAATAGACCTTAGTGCTTGGCCAGATGTCGCTCAGTTCCACATCGACAATAGTATGTAATTATTTATAAGGCAAACATGTATTAGACACATAAGTTATACACATGCTAGTGGTTTCTATTTCCCTTCTTCCACTAGTGGAAAAAAAAGTGAGGCGAACTGAAAATCAATTTTCACTTTATTTCTTATATTATTTTGATAATTATGTACCTATAGTATTAAATTTGACTTGTCTAAGTGCTTATTTTGTAGCCTAAAGAAATAAAGATATTGATTTCTGATTTCTAACATTTTTTTTTTGGAATTTGGGAAAATCTAAAACAATTTTACTTCTAGAGACCTGAAATTTATTGCAACAAATATGTATTACAATACAAATTAAATGTACAACATAAGTGGATATATTTAATTTTATGTAGCACTCGTGAAGTAGAAAGTGTGTTAGTTATTTAATTTTTATATCGCATATTTAAACGTTTGTTAAAAAAATATTTATGCATTACGAAATACGTTGAATAAGATTTGCATATTTTTGCTTTAAAAATTCATGTGGAGACGAGATGGGTAGGTAAGGTACCTGATTATAATTTTTATTAATTAGGCCCCTGTCCTTCTTGCCTGTGTGAAATTTCAATCAACGAAAACATGAATAGGTACTATAAATGGCTAATTTATAGTAATAATAAAAAAAAATATAATAATGCGAAAAAAATCGACTTCAAGAGACTTGAACCCACCACCCTTTCTCTGTACGGATTTTCGCGATGTTATTAATTTCTTAAATATTCCCCGAGTGCGAGAGCTTTAGTTAGAAATCTTGACTGACTATTATTACCTAGGTAAGGTACTGAAACTTTTGTCATCATAAACATACCGTTCCAAACCTATCCTAATAATCTAATAATTTTCCTTATAATTTCTCCGAACGTATCTTACCAAAAATAAACACCAAAAGCGTATATCCAAAAGAATCACAACACTAGAGTCACGAGCGCAGTTTGATCAAGTTTCCCGCGTCCAGCGTCAAGCGTCAAGCCGCATCAAGCACGAGCGCTGCCCGCGTGTTTCGGAACGCAACTGACTGATCTTCCGAGGCGGCCGGTGCACGCTGGAACACTGAGCCCATTTACACAGAAAGCGTTTTCCTATAAAACTTTTTAAGTTTCCAGACAGATTTTGCTGAGTTAATGTTTGTAAAACAAATTAGCGCAGCCATGAAGAACATTATAGAATTCTCGTGACCAACTGTAGATCACAAAAAAATACTTAAATCCAAATCTTTTTTTTATGAATTTGCCTGTTCTATGTAGGTAATATATACTATCGTTGAATTTGAAATTTCGTCTTGTTTTAATTTTATTTCAGAGCAAAAGTAAATATTCCCCTGCGAAGGAACTCTTGAGACATCAGGGGCTACAAAAGCAGGGGATTTGTGGACACAGACAACTTACAGAAATCCTCATATCCATTTAATTTACAATAAAGAAGTAATCTTTCCTAAATTTAAGTTTTGTCTTTTGTTTTATATTGTTATTGCAGTTAAGATAGGCTGTTTCCTATGTAAGATTCGCTAGCTCATGCTTGATCACTGATGTAACACATTAACACTAATGGCTTTGGATAGTGAACTTTGAGTTTTTTATGTAACGGCACACCATCTAGGAAGCTATCTTTGCACTTTTTGCATTCCATTAATAGAGGAATAGACAACTCATTAATAATTCATAACAGCATGGAATAATATCGTAGTGATAAGGACGCTACTTCTCATTTGGACAACGACTTCTATGTTACTCCAAAAACTGCTTATTGGAGCCTGAAAATCTGTGAACATTGTATACTCGTATATTATCTTGTGCTCCAATTAGAGCTGGAGAAACAAAGGCAGACCCAAATAATGTAGGGTTTGTCAAATAAATTGATCGTCTAACGAAAGAGCACAATGTAGAAAAAACACCCGCTACATTCTAATAAGTTCTAGATAACATTTTAAATGCTACCTTAGGCCCTTTTATTTTTTGATATTTATGGGGATTAAATTTAGAATAAATTCTAGTTTACGATGCCAGTACTAAAGTCTTTAGTTAGAAAACTCGATAGGACACTCGACACAGTATTTTTACTTCTATAGATGGCATCGCTTCTCCTATTACTGTTATTGTGCCTTGTTCATGTTCCGAAATAAAACTTTTTAACTATTATTCAGCTTCTAGTGAAAAAGGAAAAAATAGATGAACAACCTCTCCGTCAGAAATTTCAAACAGTTCATCGTAAATTAAACTTAAAATGTAATTATTTCCTAATTCTATAGAGGTAGAAATATACTTTACTTTCTGCCAATTATCGGTAGCGCACATTAGCCAAAACTTTCGTACCTTTGTAAAGTATAGAAAGTGGTAGTCTCTCTCGATCCAGTGACTCCAACTCAGATTGCATGCTCTGCTTCTTATCTTAAGAATCACGCTGTATTGTGGATTCTATTCTATTTGTTAAATCATATTCATGTATGTTTATTACCGAATATGACTTAACAAATAGAATAGACACAGCATATATTTTTCAATTTAATGTGTAGCTTAGCGTCTAGATTGTAACATCCGAAGGTAATAAAATGAGAACATTAATTTATGCACTTACTACCGGGTCTTTTTTTCAGCAAATTGTATCATAGCTAAGACAAAAGTGAGTAATTAGAGAGGTTTATCTTCATGATATTGAACAAACGCGACATTTTAATTATCTCTTAAGTTAACATTTTGATCATACAGGAACTTGAATAATATTTTTCTATAATTTATGTAATTTTTCCCAAACTTTTAGAAATTTGCCGTGTTTTTGTGCTTTTCCTTGGACACGTTAAGACAATAATTTGTATTTTAATTAGTTGTGTGTCATTAATTTGATTAAATGAAACACCTATCCTCTACAGGTAAAAGTATTCTACATGATACTGTCGATCTTCATTTTAATGGCACCAGCGCGCTTTACAATTCGTGTTAGCCAGCCATAAATCCCGTAGCTACGGTATATACCGAGCTAAATAAAAGTGAGGCAGTCAAGGTCTTTGCATTTACTTTCAAAGGAGAGCAAAACATCGCTCAGTTTATGTTATCAGTGAATCAACCTCCTTGCGAACTTGTTTGTAGATAACTGCAGCCTCAGCGCTGTCACTGCGCCGGGTCTCTTGCTGATGATCGTAGCTCAATCACGGTCACTTACGGATATACATTATACTACAAAGTAGTCTCAATAAAGATACAAAACTCTATATCCACTCCTCACTCACGCCCACTGCAAAAGTCCGTTTGCGACGCAAGAGGTTGTTCAATTCCCACCTTGAAACAAATTTTTGTAGAGGTACAATCTGAAAATATTGTTACGGGTGTTGGGTGTGAACTATCTATTATAAAAAACTATTTATGTAATGTATTGTATTAAGTATATCAGTCATCAAGTACCTATAACACAAGCTCTGCTTAGCTCGGGGCTGGATAATGCTGTGTAAATTGTCCAGCATTATAAAGTAAATTATTAAATCACTTATGATAATTTGTTTTGTTGAAGAGCAAAACAAAACTTTCAAAACGTTGACATGATCATGGACTTGATAGGTACTTGCTCTGCGACGCATTCCTCTGCGGGTCGCATGCCACGTCACTCTAGATTGGCACAAAACGTGTTAACTTGCTCTTGTCATCCCGTTGCTCTACTTCTAATGGCATTCTTACAGAATATTGCAATTAGTTGCTCGCAAGAGACCCGGCCTTGCCAGTACAAGTTTGAAGTGGAGTAACCAGGGACGTGCTACATCGATGACAAGATAAAGCTCACCTCAGCAGATAACGGTGGGGCAGGATTATACAAATTATGTTATTACTCGATTCAATACCCCTGTGGTTTATAAGTTGTACTAGACTTTACTAGAGCATGATCACAGGTTTCACACTAAGGTCTTGGTACCTTGGTTGGACTCACAATCGATAGATAAATAACAAGACGTATGAGACTTTTGACCAACAGTGGTTTTCTCAGTGTTGGTCTGTGAGACAAAAGGAAATAATAGTTGAGAACCTCGTGTCCATGGCACTTTTAGTATTTTTCTGAACCGAATGCAAAGCCGAGTCTAAAACTAAATCTATAGACAATTCAATCCGATCCCTTTAGTAGTTTCGGTGTACCTAAAGAGGAAGTAAACATCCAAAATTATTAATAAGTTCAGCTTTATTTATCACCTACTTATAAAATTTTGTAAAAAAATATATTATTTGTTTAGTTACTTTTGAAAACTATGAGTGGAGACTGTCGTTAGGTTCATTAGTTATAGTCTATATCATCTTTGTTTTTCCCAAAGTAAATAAATCAAATCTGTCATGTATTCAGTTTGACAATCCCAGAAAACTATTAGAAAAAAACTATTAAAACTGTTATTAACTTTTATTATTTTATTTTCTGATGGTTCATCGGAAGTTTATAGAAAGCTGAATAATTGATACATTTGAAATCATTTTAATTATATCATGGATTAACGTTGACAAAAATGAATCACACTCATAAGTTTTCCACAATTATGTGTTTTTATAATGTGTTAGGATATTACATAATGTTTCTATTTGCCTACATTTAAGTATTTAAACCCAGTTGATTAAGTTAATTTATGTGATATATCTGAGCCACATCTCATATTTCCGGTTTGCTTTCACTTTCAATAATCAGTTTCAATTCAGTTTTTGTTGAGAATAACTACGATTATTATGTTCTTTGTGCTTTGGTTTTAAATTTGATAGAAGATATCATTCAGTAGATATTAAATAATAGTTTTAAGAAGGCAGTCTTATCGATAATCCGCTTATTATTTTAGAATGTGTCTCAATCTGGACTGGTTTAGAGATGTTTCTTAGCCTTGTAATTATGAAACCAAATATATTTGATGTGAATATTAATCTTAATTAGTTATTAATTTATTCGTTTGAAACGTATTTGAGATTTTTATATACTACCAAGGTGGCAAACAAGCGTGCGGCCCGCCTGGTGAAAAAGGGTTACAGCAATGTTTAGAAATCGGAAGTCGATTTTAAGTTTTTTTTTTAAAACACATCAATCTACCTAATCAAGCACACCACGCCAGGAAATCTGGCCTCAAACTGAAAACGTTGTCATTTAACCGACACGTTTTTTACATTTTCAACGTTCGTCGTTTTTCACATATTATTATTCGGCCGATGTAGAGGTCTATTTTATTCATTTATTTTTTCTTTTAAAAACTCGGACCCGTCCACTTACAATATTTTAGGCTCTTTCATCACCATTTTAAGTTACCTACATACAAAATAATTATGTAAAAAGCGTTTCTGTACCGGTTCAACTGACTGATAGCCTTATTACCACTTTTCTTTGGTGATCTATACTTATAATAAAACTGTAACAGGTCCAATTCTGTACATTGAAGATATTTTGAAAATTTTTTTTGGAGGGCACTCTATTATCGATACTCAAGCCAAAACTGTCATTTTTTTTATTCATGTCTGTCTGTCTGTCTGTCTGTCTGTCTGTCTGTCTGTATCGTAAACGCGCATCACGCCGAAACTACTTGATGGATTGAAATGAAACTCGGCATGATTATAGGTCATACTACGAGGAAGGACATAGGATACTTTTTATCCCGGAATTCAGTAAGGTTCTCATGGGAGAGGGTATGAAAGTAAAATTCCTTTACCGCGCATCACGCCGAAACTGCTGAATGAATTGGAATGAAACTCAGGACGATTTGAGTTCATAGTACAAGGAAGGACATGGGACACTTTTTATCCCGTAATTCAGTAAGGTTCCCCTGGGAGAGAGGGTGGAACAAAAATTCTTTAACCACGCATCACGACGGAATTGAATGAATTCGAATGGAACTCGGGACGATTGGACATGGGATACATTTTATCCCGGAATTCAGTTTGGTTCCCCTGGGCTATACGGGTTTTCAAAAATTTCTCACAACATCTGAACGACGCGTGTGTACGCGTCGTTCAGATGCAGTGAGAAATTTTTGAAAACCCGCATAGCCCAGGGGAACCAAACTGAATTGAACTGATAAACGCGAAAGTTTGTAAGTATGAATGGATAGATGGATGGATGTTTGTTACTCTTTCACGCAAAAACTGCTGAACGGATCTGAATGAAATGGCACAGAGATAGATTATAAACTGGAATAAGAAATAGGCTTTATTTTATCTCGAAAATCCCACGGGAAAGGGAATCACGCAAGTAAAATCGTGAGTACTCCAAATACTAATCATGCGCAGACGAAGTCGCGGGTACCAGCTAGTATGTAATAAATACGAAAAAGGCTTAGAAAAAATATTACAACCGTAAGAATTGATAACGGAAAATCTTGCTACTTAGTAACTCCACCTAGTTATCGCGTGTGCATTTCGTAGTTTTATAACAGTGATAATGCAAAGATCGATCGACCAAGGAGATTTTTTTGACCTATCAATCTAACAACATTACTATTTTACGCATATAGCTTTTTACTTTTAACAAGTTTGTTTGACGAGGCAAAAAACTAGCTACAAGTATTGCTTATAGCCTAAGAACCGAGGACTGCCATACTTTTGTTATTCTATAAAAGCTGAAAGTTTCTCTGTGGCTGTCTCCAACACAGGTAAGAACGACCGCCAACTATGGAGTTTGGATTGTGGTTACTTTGGCAGGTAACACAACGGTAGTAAAGGTGTATAAAATAGTAACCTTAAATTTGTTAAAGTTTAAAGTCTAATTTTTGTATATTTTCTTCAGGATATCTTTAGAACTCACGTTATCCATTTGCCGGACACTTTTGACAGTTGCTACCCCCTGCCCCTGCCTGCCTAAACTATAACAAATTTCAATTGTACTTTCGTTATAGTATAAAAGCTGAATTTTCCCCAATAAAACGACCCCCGACTATGGGTCGTTCTTACCTGTGTTGGAAACAGCCACAGAGAAACTTTCAGCTTTTATAAAATAGTGAAGGTCTGGCCGTCCTCGGCTCTTGCTCTATTATAAGTAATCAAAGACGTATGTACATTCAGTTTAAAATCTTATATTCACACAAAGATAACGGTTTTAGAAATATTTAATGCTCTCTCATAATAATGCTCTATATTGAACTCTAAAGCGTATAAAGCAAAGGTATACCTAAATACAAAAATGATAATCACAAGTAGTTTATCAATGAATAATAATGTTGAATTTTAAGGCTATTATGAGGTTGCGTAAAATGTCCAAAATAGTTAGTTTATTCTAAGCTATATCCGCTTCCTCTTCCGGGAGGCTGCGTGCTCCCAGCGCTGCCCATGTAGACCGATCTCAGTCAACATCGCCGCGGTCTGCGGTGCACCGCATCATTCCAACGGTCCCCCAACACTTTAATCTACCATTGATTTTGCATAATTTACTTTCTATTTGTTATTTTTTATAACTGCTTTTGTAACTCGGAAGTGCTTTGCGGTGAACTTTGTGGGCGATTGTTTTTGACACTAAATTAATGTACTGAATGTTGTGAGTTGCAGCTCGGAATTTATTTGTTTGCAATGTTGTTGAGATGTTGTCGCCAACACACTATTGTTCAAAACACTGTTGTTTAGTAAACTATAACTAACATTGTTTGTCTCTATAAATAAAAGAAAAAAGAGCGTTGAATGACTATTGATATGAATTCAAGGGGTTTATTCACTAGAATTACTCTTTAATAGATATATTTTATGTTCCGAAAATAGTAACAATGTGTGGACAGTATATATCGATTGACAATTATTTGTTCCGGGGTTCTGAGTGTTTTATATGTGTAGTAAAAATATCTATCCATTTAATGTATTAAGTACCAGTCATCTAGTATCCAAAACTCAAGCTCTGTTTAGCTTGAGGCTAGCTGCGTGGATTGTCCAGCATTATTTATTTTATTTATTTAAATGAACTCTACGGCGTACCCTAGAGAAAAAGCAATCACTGATACTGAATATTATGGGAACGGGTTAAATTCTCATCGCGCAATAAATGTATGATTGATGTACCGTATCTCAAAGGACAGTCAACTCGTATGAAAGGTGTGCAGTGCAACACTGACACGGCAATATTCAGCTTCTGAATTTAATTTTTCGTCACTTATTTTTTATTTATTTATAAAAATATACATATTTTAGTCAATAATGCACCATCTAATCAGCGTTGGTTTTCCCCGTCTATCTGCACCTCGCAGAAGATGACTAGATCACACGCCTACATACAACTACTCACATATAATATCTATGGTAAAAACTCTACTTTGTAGGTTTCCTGATTCCCACATACATAACCTAGCTGTAGATAGGTTCATAAGCTTGTGACAGTCAGACAGACGGGTCCATTAGAAAGCCGTCGATCGTCAGGAAAGGGAAGAGCGCGAACAATGCCGAGCCACCTGACGTTACGTGCCCGGGTGTCTGGTATCTAGGCTTGATGCGCCGCTCTGGATATATACAGAGCTGATGCAACGGATTTCAAACATGCATTTGAAAGTCAAATAGGGATTAAAGTTTTTAAACACACGCGAGCGATGCATGAACACCTGCTTGCTTTATCTACCTTATGAAAATCAAAATCAGGTAAATAAGTCAAACTTACATATAATACTTAAGTACCTGTAAAAGAGGTTATTCTTTGGTAATGCCTCGAACAGATGGAATTGCTAGGTAAAACCTAGCAGTCTTACATCTGATTAGGTAAATTTGACCGATCCGGTTAGTCATTTTAATTTGGCTTAATACGAATGGCATGTGACTCGTTATTTGAAATCCACCCAAAATCACACAAAATAATCACTGTCACACTATCTCAACTCCAGCAAATACTTGGTTTGTCGCATATACAAATACCGTTCAAATAAGAATATTGCCACACGTCGTTAGAACGAGCCATGCCGTGAAATTAGGATGAAAATTGGGTATTGCTTCCTTCTATCACAATACAAGGAACACACATACATCACACAGACACATCATAATGTACACACAATACATCAAGTTTGAACATTGCTAACGTAGAAATGGACTAAGATGATTTATGTAGTATGTATATTTTATGATACACTAGCGACTTGCCCCGGCTTCGCACGGTTTTATTATACGTATAAATCTTCCTCTTGAATCACACTATCTATTAAAAAAACCGCATCAAAATCCGTTGCGTAGTTTTAAAGATTTAAGCATACATACATAGGGATATAGGGACAGAGAAAGCGACTTTGTTTTTTAATATGTAGTGATGATGCGGGGTTAAGATGACTTTGGTTTTTGTTCCATATCCATCAGTATTTATCAACTGCGAACTAAATTTAAACCAAATGTGATGAACCATTTTTGTTATGGAACCACATTAAAAATCTAAACATTATAAGTATGCTTAGAGTAGTTTCAAATTAAATTGTTATCAAACTATTTGAAGAAAACATCACAAACCTACAAGCAGTGATTGTGCTGAAATTTAACGTCAAGAAAGGTATATTAATAACTAGCGACCCGCCCCAGCTTTGCACGGTGATTATATGTATAAACCTTCCTCTTGAATCACTCTATATTTATTAAAAAAACCTCATCAAAGGGATATAGGGACAGAAAAAGCGACTTTCGACTTTCGATCGAATATTTCACATCAAATTTGGCTGAAGTTCTCAGTTAACAAGTACCTAGGTGCCTCTAAAAGACTTAGTTGTTGGTATTTTTGAATATTACTTTTTTCATCTTTTGTATTATTAACTTTGTATAGATTTTCATTTAAAAACGGCTCCATGACCGCAAATCTTTCAAAAGAAAACATCGACGGTCTAATTACAGAAACAAGTGATTTGAAACTATTGTTTTCTTCATCAATTATCCCGTTTAGATACGTTACTGAGAAGTGTTTGCAATGTACAATTCATCAGTAGATTTGCGTAACAATTAGTAAGGCTTTCTATCGAGGAATTTGCGGCGACGCGACGGAGGCCTTTCCACTGGGTCAGACGATAAATTTATTTCACTGTTCAGAGGCTCAGCTTATCAACATGAAAACTAAGTTTTTTGGTAAATTAAACTGGATTGGACTTCCCTTTCACACCAAAATTGCCAACACCTAAATGAATTAATAAAATTGTTGTTCTTAAGTTTATCCATTAGATAATCATTTATATTGTGATAAGACTTCATAATCAGCTACTGTATCTAAAGAAGTCCAAACTTTTTATATATAATGTCTGTTCATGTATATAAGTGATTATCAATAGTAGTCAACCTAGATTATTTCAGCTGAAGACT
Organism: Eupithecia centaureata; assembly: GCA_944547425.1. NCBI lineage: Eukaryota > Metazoa > Arthropoda > Insecta > Lepidoptera > Geometridae > Eupithecia > Eupithecia centaureata. The sequence goes on along the minus strand of OX155680.1, from coordinate 279,779 downwards.
ACTCAAGGTTGATGATGAAGGTAATATACATAATATGTGGTGTAAGCATGAACGCTTTTTTTTATGAAATCGTTCCTGTCTACTGTATTTAAATACGAGTACTTTTTGGTAAACGAGAATAGTGCCTTGAAAATTATTACCTAATAGGTTCTGACTTTTAGCTTTCCCTTGCCCAAAGGCTTTACCCATTTGTTATCAATTCTTTCTATCCGATGCCATTCCAGTCTTGCCAGCCGTTTTACTGATTGTAGTAAGTAGGTAGACTTAAAGCAATATTGTTATTTGTGTAGGTATTCAACATTTCACGCCCGCCTTCAGCTGGGCTACCGATAATTTGATGCCTAATTTAATCACGTGACGTAACACAAATACCACCGTGAATTTGAATTTAAATCTTAAATGAGGTTACGTTATGCAAGTGGAAATCTATGAGTTGATCCGAAGCGAAATTCGAAAATTATCTACGCCGAACGAAATATTTGTTTGATAAGTAAAGGGGACAACCGAGTGGTCTACTTGTATAGCTTTTATAATTTTATGCGAAGAGCTTAATGTGAATAATTCTCAACGAAGCGCTCT